>JAHQIW010000155.1:0-560104 GCA_019055375.1 Parelaphostrongylus tenuis | reverse complement strand
CACTGTGTAACTTCTTCACTCATTTATAATAGTTTTTATTTGTTTGACTGACGATTTTACTAGTATATGCACTCTTCATACCTTCATAAGTCTGCGGCATAATGCTCTGTACTATAAAAAGGATGAAGCTCTTGGCGTTGATCAATTTCTGAGGGATGCGCAATGCATTCGTCTTCAATTTTTAACTTCGTTTGAGGTGACTGAATGCATATCTGGCCTTTACAATGACTCGCTGTGGCCTGCCGCTGTACCGAGTCAGTGTGCTTATCCTCCCAGATAAGTCTGAGACCAGCCTGGTACCAGATTCCAACCCCGGATTAAGAACGATGGCATGGTGAGCCATGAGGTCGAGATATCTGAGATCGCAATAATACGACAAAACGATCTTCCATTGGCTTCGACGACTTAGGGCAACCAAAGAGGTATGTAGCTACATCCAGGCTCTGAAGAACGCAAAGTCGCTGAAGCGCTAGCCATTGAATCACTACAACTGCACCAACAGCAGCAGCAGCAACAACGACAACAATACTAGCAACACCAACAACAACGAAAACAACGACAGCGACAACTGATACCCGTTTCATTTCGGCTCGAATGAGGGCACTCCTTGGTTTATTTATCAAACAGTTAGTTAAAAGGAATCGTGCGAGCATTTTCAACGAACCTCTCCCATTGGCACCGGACTCATGATCAGCGAATGCGCGGTCGATTTCACCGTCAAAAATGGAACTACCGTCGAGAGTGGCTCGCAATCGGCGCACACACCATCTGTGCATGGACGCGTGACTCGCTATAGTTCTGAAATCCACAGTTACATTGACGCTGGGAAACAAGACATTCATTGGGGGAGTTTTTTCATATATCCCTGCTACATCAATAGCAGAACTCAGCACCAGTTACGCGCAAGTGCGTGATGCTTTCTGATGCAGATTGAGTAGGTGGAACAGGGATCTTCTCCAATGCCAACAAATGCAAACCGTATACTCGCGCGTTCTGGAAAGGGCCACATCCAGTGAAGACCACCCAAGGCCCACCGAAGCACAGGTGGATTCTTTTAGAAAATACTTACTGTTGATTTTTTAGAACTACAAATTTGATCCGATAAGTGATAGGTGATTGTTGAATGAACACTTTTGTTGTTTACAATATCAGCGAGACGTTGCAAAAACATCGATCGGGGTTTGGATTTTTTTTCTCAAAAGAAACAATATACGCAGTGATGATGGGGAGCCTTTTCCACGTTTACTCCGGCCACATGCTTAAATCACCTCCATATGAGTTTCCTTCAGGGTCGTACACTGTAGAGAATACATGTTTTCGTGATAACGTGTTACACCATTAGCGTTCAGAATGAGTTCGAAATGTGTGTTTTTTTAAGAGGTTAGTTTTTCGTTAGGAAAATATGAATATTTAAGAGGTATGAGCGTTCTTTTTTCACTAAAAAACCTTTCAAAAGTCTCTTAAGCGGTGGCCGATCTTCATGCAACAATAGAGTCTCTTTGACCTCCAACCTCCTATGATAAGCATCAGTGAATCTGATGTCATGTTGAAACACGGATGACTATTCCAAAGGCTAAACTTAGTTTCCTCTTTGCTGGTACAGTGTATTAACAAGATTCTCAGAAAACAAACCCTTTTATCAAAATTTGCATTTTCCAAGCTGTAGAATGACTACTAAAAGTTTGTTGAAAATGCATAGTTCACCAAATTTTGCATTGAGAACACATATTCAGGAATCAAGTCAGTATAAAAAAATTCGCTTGAGGTATCGATTGATTTTTGGAAAAAAACTACTTGAAAATTGGCGAAAATCCTGTTCCCAGTGAAAAAAACCAACGAAAAAACAATGTGAAAAAATTGTGAACTTTGTTTGCAAAGGGTTAATAACGTCTAGTATGACCTAATTGTGATGTTAAAATTAACAGTAATATGGGTGTTTACTGGGAACGAAAACATAGGTAACATTTATCATTTGTAGAATAACCCACCCAGAATCGTATCATAGCGATGCGAGTGCTCTCGCGCGAATTCTATGTTGATGCTCACGCACCGATCTTTCTCCAATTCGGCTCGCCACATCTTACCTTGGTCGGTGCAGCTGAAAAGATTCGACAAGGATCGACTGCACATCACCCACGTTTCGAGTGGCGTCCGTCGAGATCCTGCAATGCGGCAGACATTGGTGTTAACAGTAATGTGCTGCAGTCAACGATGATTTCGGTATGGTACTCATTTGAGTCGAAGGTTAACTCAATGGGTTCTCAGAACGAGTCTGCATCTGTGGCACTCGCTTTTTAAGTTCACGAACCCATGAAAGTACCTAGTCAATGTATGGGCGATGTTCAAGCATGAAATAAGTCGAAAGACTTATTGAATTATGGAAATTATTTAAATGGGTTTTTCGATCTCAAAACTCAGTAATTACATCAGTTTCATTTTTGGTATTATCAATATTATGTCCAGTTCAAAGTCTAGAAGGCTGTCGGTATGTGAAATGGGAAGTTCTGAATAAAACATGAAATTTTCTGCCATTTTGCTCCCGTTAGTAACGAGGCTGCTATCACTATGATGAAAATTGTCATTAACAAGACATTTGAAGCTTTGGGAAATTTACAGAGGCTTCAGTTAGGGACGAATAGCTTGAATCCCAAGGTAGATAATTGGTTAAATAAATTTATATCTGATATGGTACAGAATTATTGAAGTACACACACCTTGGCAACTTCTAAGCGTCTTCCAGCATCTGAGAAGATTTCTACGGCGTTGAGGCCAACATAAGTGTTGTCACCCCAGTTTGATAGCAAATCCAAACGCAGTACTTGTCCGCTAGGAAGTTCGGGTATTTCACTGAAACAAATTAGAGAAGAATTTCGATTTGCCTCCACCTCAGTGAAAATATAGCCCCTATACTATTGAGGTGCTGCAAAAATAGTAGCGTTTTACTGTAACAGTATCCAAGTGCTCGTTTCAAAAATGCTGCTCAAGCTATTGTATAATGTTTCAGAGTTTTTTTTTCTCAACTGAATATTGGCAAGGCATTTATTGCCATCCATTTTGAAAGGATTTGAACTGATTGAAAGGATCATTTCAAGGCAGAAAGCAAAATCCGTATTGTTTCTTGGAGCACCCAACAAACCCATATTGATAAGCAAACCCACAATGGGAGATCGTCCTCGTCGTCAGCTAGTCCATTCATTGCATTAACGCAACGTCATCCGTTCAGCGGAATTGTGTTTGATCTGCTTCGGAGTGTAGTGTTACTCTTCCGGTGGAGTCGTTGCTTACTTAGGAAACGAAGCTGCTGGGGCTTGTTGAAAATAAGGTCTCTTCAATTGAAAAAGCACAAAAGTAATGTCTCCACAAACAAATTCGATTACGGATGAATTAAAATCCCAGTTAGCTCGACGTCAAACAAGTGGCACAAGGATGAACAATGATTATAATGAAGTCGTTCAAAGTCACTCGATTATTAGAGCCCAACGTACCGTGTGGGCACTATAGTGTTCATAGATACGGTGGTTTTGTCTCTTTAAGGCCATTTTTCAAGTTCTAAAGTCTCCTAGAACTATTTTACTATTCTGTGAGTCAAACAACGGAACGACGATGTCGAGAAACCTTCTTCGCTGAGTTTTTATTGCCACTGACCACTAAATAAATACTGATTTCAATGCTATCAATGCTATGCTGTGAAAACAGTACGTCAGGTATTGACGGAGTTAATGATGATGTAGCGGATCAGTGGGGGACTTTGAAAAATAACATGTCAAAATCATATCGCCGCCACAGAAAACTGGCTATGAAAGCCGTAAACTACAATCTGATTGATAGATCTGATTAAAATCGAAAACAAAAATCACGAACTTCGAGAAATCGCTTGTACAGCAACCAATAGTTTTGGGTCTCAAAAACAATTACGAGTGAAAAATACACAATCAATGGTGAGACGTGTCGTGGTTGCCAAGGTGATCTCTTCAAAAGCCGACGGTGAGTCGTAGCGCGGCTCGTCGCTTGCTCGACAATGAGCTCGCTGTTGTCCAGAGGTGTTCAAAGTGAAGTTTGAGAAAGAGTTCTTTGGAATTATGAGTAATAAGTAAATCGTTCAACTCAGACAGAAGTTGAACACGTGTTATACACACACCACAAGTTGCATATCTTCCAATATTCTTAAATGTTCATTTTCAACATAATACACTGTTGAACAGCATTAGAACAAAATTGTTATTAATCATCTTTATTTCGAGTGTTTTTCTTGAGGCCACGCTCAAATTTCACTGGATCTCTTCATTATTATTTGAGCCAACATATCATGTTGTGTAGTAATAGGCTCTTGTACAGCCCGGTACACGTGTTTCGACCATACAGTCTCGTCAGTCGAGCAGAACCTGTCTGGCGTCTTTTACTTTTAGCCAATCCTCTATGGGTGCTCTAGTTCCCATGCCAACCAAAGAGTAATCGAGTGTATAACACTGTATGTTCCGGTGATGATATTTTCACTTGACTTGTAATGTAAATCGCTCGTTGTCGCTACCTCTTAGTATGGGGACTGGAGCGCCCACAGAGGATTGGTTCAAACTAAAAGACGATAGACGGGTTCTGCCCGACTGACGAGACTGTATGGTTGAAACACGTGTATAGGGCTGTACAAGAGCCCATTACCAGACCAAATGACGTTTTGGCTTGAATAATAATGAAGAGATCGATGGTTTTAATTATAAATATCCAATGGGTGGCAGGTAAACTAGCATTAATGCCGATTCGTGTTCACCAGACCAACCCCGTTAAAGGTTGGTTGCTCGCAACTTCCAAAGTTTATATCGACTTCGGTGGTTGTAGTGCTTAGCAAGCGCCCCGATAAGGATGAAACGTCGGTTTGACTCCCGTCTCAGGTTGAATTTTGCGTACCTCATGGCATTTTAATGTATATTCACAACATATCACTGCTAAAAAGCAAGTAGGAGCGATGTGTTCTTATAATGAAGTTTTTATTACTAATCAACTATCAAAAGATGCATCTCACCTATTTTGATGAATTCAGTGTATTTTGATATTGTAGAAAACTTCAGAATTCATCGGTTGGCATGGAGATGGCAAGCGTATCGATAAATAATTCTTAATAAATTCTCGTTTTGCTAGTGACATTTATTTTTACGGGAAGTATGAACGAGGCAGAGACGATAATCAATAAGCTCAACGAAGCATAAGCAAAATAAGACTGCATATAGAACGGAAGAAGATTTAGTTTATGAAATACTCATGATGTGAAGGTGAACGAAGGGAAATGGATGATTTCTCATTATGGAGACCACCTTGTAAAGTATACTTTGGGCTCTTACTGAATCCGGGAACAACATGAACGAGGAGCTAAACAAGGCGGAAGCAGCATGATTAGCTCTCCGGTCTTTTAAAAAAGTCACCGACCAACTCGAAGACTCGAAATCTCGCACTCACGTTTTCGATTCAACAATCCTCCCAGCTAGGCTGCCAGAAAGGCGGTCTGATACTATTACCACGTCAAGAACAATGCGTCCACTCACAGAACGCTTGAACGATGCCTTCCAAAGAGTTTCGGCGTACACAACATCTACTCGAAATGTGAAGTTCTGATCTGCAAAATCTATCTTGTCGTCGTGATGGATTGAAAGGATATCCATCGAATTCGAAATTTCAAGTAAGGCAGTCATGTAATAAAAGCAGACGATAGATGAACGAAGTGTAGAGTGGACTTTAAGAGGCTTTCTTTAGGACAATCACTCACATGCCAGACAAACGTGTTCATAACTAGAATTAATCACCTGTACTCAAGGCTGTCGATAGTGTACAGATCCCGGTAAGAGTTTTGCGGCCACCAGCATACTCGCATCAAACCACCGTCTAGGCGACGATTACGAGTCAAGGAAACGAGTTCAAAAATGTACTGGGTCTGCACAACTCGTGGAAATGGAGCGTTTAGATATGCAATCATTCAGGAATATACTGCTTGGGTGTGCGCAACCGCTTAGCAAGGTATCGTCCTTGTCGTTGAAACTGTGCTAGTAGGCAGGCCAGGTAAAAAGCTTTTTTCCCATAGCATTCCGATCTTTGCTGTCATTTCAGTAGAACCAAGCGTAATATTAGCAGCTACAATTATCGCGTTATAATCTCCTTAAATTTACAAGGCATTCAGTACGGCTTTGATATTGAATAAGCAAGTTAACTGCTTTTGGCACCAATAGTCCATTTAGCCAATAAACTCCAACTATCGTTCACCAATTATTTATATTACTATCACAAGATTGGAAATCACATGTATCACACTATGCAAAATCCTGGCACTTCTTAAATTTGATTCGCCATGGTCGCATCACCTACCCATAAAAGGTTTTTAACTTTTGTACGTAGTTTCAACTGCTTTGCGATGATTGTCTTTGATATGAATGTCGTTGAATGGCAGTGGAAGTCTGTTGTTGACTTTAGTGCTGAGATAGTTGGGCTGGAGCGTTCACAATTTGATTAGGGAAACTAAGCATCTGTCTGAGATAAGTTCATTAAGTTCATAGAAAGGTAACCGGGGGAAGTAATTTTCTCCTGACATGGAAGTTCTTAGATCCTCTCTCGCATGTTGTAGTGAAACAAGATTCCGATACACTAGGCCTATCTGTCATAATAACGTATAAATAAAAAAAAGGCATTGTACACAGAAATATGTCAGAAGCTATGCACAATTTCATGGCTTGAATGAGAATCCCATGCCTTAACACTTGCTCACTGCTTAGGAATATCGCTGCTAACTTATCAAATAGCCCTTTTCTTTCATCCTCGAAAGAGTTTGCGCTCTAAGTGTCCGATGAAGGTTCTGAACTGAAAAAAAATTGAACATCGGTCGTAAACAGTAGCAACTTGGGTAATTATTTTGACTGATGAGATAGTGTGATATCATCGAACAACTTGGAGCTTCCCATGGTCCTCACACGGGTCGAGGCTAACAAATAGATCATACTCACTCAACGGATACGAGCAACCTTAATGCATTTTTGCGTTAGATATTTTTTGTAAACGATGTCTGCAGATTTTATTGCTTAAGCTCAGGAGTATGTGCCTGCCCACAATCATTTATAGTTCGTTGGGATCGTCAAGAGTTGACGTGTGAGCCGTCGATTATAATTTGTTTTTCGGAAATGTAGTACAAACAAGCTCACTATCATTTCATTGAAACAACTTTATGGCCTCCTCTCTCCACGTCTAATATCACTCTCTGTGCTAATTGATAATGACATCAACTGCCAAAAGATGGATGTGTCGAGAAATAAACAAATAGTTCTTATTCGTCTCAGTCATTCAATGAAATCATCATCTTGTACAAAAGAGCTCTGCCGAGTGAGATTACATTATTTAAGCAGTGCTTCAGTGGATTTTGATTTGATGCCAGTACAACCAAATACATCGAAAGCATTACGGACTCGGTCAGTCGACTCAGATCAACATGGTCAAGGATAAGGTGAAACCGCCGAAGCATTATCTAGTCTATATTGAGCAAATCCTGTTGCTAACAACCTCGTTCTGCTCATGAAGATAAAGGTTAGCTGAGATGTTCAAATAAACAGGTAAAATCCTGCTTCAAAGTCTAAGGCGCCCATATTTTTGTTGCTATATCATACAAATACCTTTTCGCATGTCATTTTGGAAAGAATTATTAAAATTTCTTCTTGAGCAATATGAATAAATGATTCTCCGTCTTTAGGTCGTCCATAACGTAATAGTCAGTGAAAAAATATCACGCGAAATCAAAACGAATGTAAATTATAACTTGAAGCTGGAAATTTTGGAGATTGGGTGGATTTTGTAAAGATTTTCTATTTCCACACAGTTAGCCACAATTAGTACGCAAACACCGCGTCTCCCACTGTAATAAGATATGGCCTCATTCATAAAATAATAACTTTCGTTTCCATGTTTCGTGAGACCACCCCCAAATTTCAATTTGCTAGATTATTATGTTAAGTCATGCATGTGCTTTCATATAGGCACATATAGAGTGCAATACACGTGTTTCGGCATCGCAGCCTCCCCGGTTGCACGGTAGTTTTTCGTTCAGTCATTTCCTCGGGATCTATCTTTCATATAGAGGAGTCGTCGGCGAACGTTTTACACGTGTCGACAAGATAAAATCACTGGACGGACAGTGCTGTACACTCGAATTTTCTTGGGTTTAATCGTTAGTATTACACCTTTTGTTTCGAGTGTTTCTCGAGAACACGCTCGAATTTCAATATACCTGGTAGTTAATTTTGAGCCATGCATACGATCTATTATGGGAACTTATACACATTAATAGTTACCATTAACAGCAAATATAGTTTTCTACGCTGAACCCACCTCAAAAATTTAGCTTTTTCACATAGCTTTACAACGTATAACGCTATATTTTTTATCGATGACGACTGAAAATTTGCAATATGAAAAATTACAACAACAGGTCGAAGACAACGTATAAAACTTGAGCAGCTCTCTAAAACGGGCAATCAGGTAGCATGATGAAGAGATGATTTTCTCAGATACTACGCTTCTGAACGATCGAATGGCAAAAGTGAGCACAGTAGGCACAATGTTGTGGAGGACCACATCGTTATTCCGCCATATTTGACAGTGCTTAAAGTACTTTTGTAAAAAGCGTCAATATGAGGTAATTGACTCAAATCAAACTCGAAATTTCACGTGTTTTCGCTGCACTTTTCGCAGTGTTATGATTTTTCATTTATACTTTAGAGAACTGAGTGGTGAGCAAAACATGACCTCAGGCTGGAGTAGAATCCGCGTTTCATCCATACCGGGGTCCCCTGCTGCCACTAGACCACAGTGATAAATTCGCGCCACCACTCATTCAACATCGCCATCGCGGAAAATTTTTCGTCCCTGGGTATAGATGAAACGCGGGTTCGACTCCTGTCTGAGGTCGTATTTTTGCTCACCACTCATTCTCTTAGGTATGTATCAAATCAGTCCTATAAAATTTTACTATTTGCCTGGTAAATTTAGAACAATAGTGTCCTCCTGCTTTTGTACGTAATGCAGTAATAGCGCTTGTCTCTGTAAGCAATAAATCTTTTGAATCGCTGCAATACTTTTCCGTTATCCACCCCCACTTCCAGTTCTTAAGAAAAACGTATTCTTTGCTTGTTTCCAAAGTTTGAGAATTCATTCGATAGTTTACATCTTGGAAAACTTGGAAAAGCACTTATTTTGAACCGGCTTTTTTTTTTGGAGAGCTGTAACAGCAAGAATAAATCTCATCATGAGATTTCTCGCTGAACAAAATTTTTCCTTCAGAATCTTAGTAACCATTCGATAGATTAAGTCTCGCCATTACCAATGATATATTTGATCTTTAAAAAAGGACTTCTTAGTGAGCCATAACAATCAAAAGAATGTTGTGTTTCGCGAATTTAGCTCTAGAAAAAGGCGGTGGATTAGCGGGCACTATTGCGAAATCCTATCCACGTACGGCTAAGCGCGGTGGTTTGGTGCTAGTGTCGTGCTGAGCAAAACTCAACTTTCTTTTGTTGCTTCAACTCCTAAAAAATACTTTCTAAAAATCAAATATATTATTGGAGCCAACGAGATTTAAGCTATTGAATGGTTACTAATAGTCTAGAATAAAAAACTTTACTCAGAGAGAAATAGATGGATGAGGAATTAGTTTTATTTTGCTGTTATAGTGCAGTACAGAACCATTCCAAAAATGAGGTGCATTTTCCAAATTTTCTGAGATTTACACTATCGACTGACAACTGAAAGATCAAAAACTAGCTGTAAAATGCGTTTTTCACGAGCACTGGAATCGTGAACGGATAACGGAAATGTAACATGGTGGCCTATGACAGTGTTCACTCAAAAAAAAGCAGCATCAGAACGTGGAGTATTTGACGTAGACGATAGGACACTACACTGCATGCATTCTGTAGTAGGCTTATGCATGCGATATGGAACGTCATTTTTCGATGAATCCGTACCACTAATACTGTGTGCCTTCACTAAGCTATGCGTTCTGCCTTCGGCGACTTTGATCGTATGATTTGATTTCAAATCGCTGATTAGCTTCTTCGTAGTCACAAAGCTAAGATGTACACAATCTTCTAATCGTTTTGGTCTTTGAGATCACACTTGTTGCTAATTTTGCTTATTTTGATATTGCTATTTCTTTTTGATTTTGAATGAAATTGCTGCTGTAACCAATCCATAATCCATTGTGAAAGCTAAGATTCCCATCATTTCTAAAGTTGAGACGTTTCATAGACGTGGTGTTTTGCTCTCTCCAAGTTTTCCGTATTAAATATAGATTATACTTCATAATATTTTGTAGATTGCTTGAACTTCTGCTTATTGAAATACTTCTTGAACGATAAATCTGTGGTATATGTTGCCAAATTACTTTTAAGCAAAGGTGGCTTCACCTAAGAACTTCCCCATGTTCTCTTATATATAACATAAGTTTGGCCAAGCGTCAGTGCAGCCTTCCTTACCTTGACCTTTAAACCTTTCGTGATCGCGTGTACCACTCATGACACACGCGATTTTTCGTGATTTTCTCGTCAACTATATACTTCTCGTTATACTTTAAATAAGCATTCGATAGCTGAAAAAATTGATGTTCTGACGGTGTTTTTAACTTCTTGTAATATTTTTTCACTGAGCTTTAGCAGAGAAGAGAAAATCGCGTTTTTCTCTTCAGAGTGTACACTGTGATTTGCATTCGTGTTCACATGGTCATTCACAGAGCAAAGGTTTTCACCAAAGTCTCAGCAGTCATTTGATAGCTTGAGAAGTGGTGATTCTGAAAATATACTTAGTTTTTGAATTGAATAGCAAACGTAGGTTTCTTGAACGCTTCAAAAAACGATGAACAAAAACTGCGCTCCGCTTCCGGCGTCCTTTGTGTGCTTCCCTATCGCTTATGCCTGGCCCTACAGTTGGGTTTTGATAATCGTTTGATAGTTTGAACAGTTTAGATTTTGAGAACCAATTTGGTTTTTTGAACTGATCTTTCAGTGCCTTAAAGCAAGGGAATTAAGATTACATTTCACGTTTCGGGTGAACATGTAGTCTCTTGAACTTCGCAGTGGATGTTTTGGTGATTGTATAGTGAAGTTCGTACCCTTGAGAAAATTTATGATTAGGAAGAATGATATGTTACTAAAGGGGCTTTGTAAAAGCTTTTTTCAGTAGAAAGAATGCCCACATGTTCTGAAAATTTCCACTTTCCAATACTAAGGTAACATCAAGGGAAAAATGAGGAATCTCCACTTCTTTTTCCTATTTTTTGACGATAAGTAGCAGTGTAAGACAGAAATGGATTTTTTTCGATTCATGACTCTTTCAAAAAGCATATGTGGTGTGACTTTTAGCACAGTCATCAATTTGTTGAGAACTTCTCTGGAGGTAAATTGCATATTCCTCACCCAAGTATTCAAGCCTTTCACTAATGTTGTTGATCTTTAGTTCGAAGTATGTATTCAGCAAGCAATAAATTATGCAACAACCAGCGATCATCAGCAGTTCACCCTAATTATCAGTACCGGTCAACATCCACCCGCGTTGCATAGAATTTGCTTGTTGCATTCAACATATCATGCGATCTATGACAATATACATCAAGTCCTAAAATAACCACTTCTTGGTTCATAAATGCCTCCAGTATCATACGGCATGAGTTTTCGACCTAAATTATACAACTTGTCGAACGCTAAAAACGCTTAACAACACATCTCAATGAGCAGTTTTGAAACAAGATAAGCAAAAATGTTGCTTACGTCGACTGCACCTCGTGCTTACTCTTTTAACTTTGTTTCGAACATAAGCAGTATTTACACGTATTGTCAATTTTCTATAAATCCAATAATCGTCCATGACGTGGAAAAATAACTTCGAGAATACACCTGGGTGTCGACTGTGGAGCGACATGATCTTGAAGTGTTTGAGATAAATATCCATCTTGAAATCGGTGGACAAAATTTTTTTTCACAGTCTTTGTAGATTTTCCACGCGTTCATCAGGCACATATGCGTCACGAGGTGGAAGAACAGGAGGATGCACCTCAACTACGAAATTATATATTTTGGAGCAATGTTGCAGCACAATGCACTCACCATTTACATGTCTTCCTGGTGTATTAGCAAATAGGCAGCCATTTGGTTAGTGAAATCGAAGAAAAACTTGTGCTTGTTGTAACTCTCCACGGCCTCATACTCAGAAGAAGGAGTTCCATAAGAGACGGGTGGCTACTATAATATTTTTCCAGGTATGGTAGCTTCACAACACTCATTTGCATACACAAAGCTATGAAAGTCCTATCTCTTCCATAGTACATACGCTTCCAATCGGAGTTTTTCTGAGTGCCATAGATATTTGTCTGCTCTACAATCAAGTTCCAAAGATCGGTCAAGAGCAGTTTGCAGAATTAAGCTGGTTACAGGCACCTGGTAACAATATTGTGTTGGACACCTGCCGCTGGGTCATCGAAGGGCAGGACGGTGGGTTGGCTGCACTATTGGTGGTCCAATCATCAGCTTCAATTTCAACATTCGAGAAAGCTCTTTGTGCATCGTCGGTTCCGTCATTGTCATCCTCGCAACCTGTGGAGTGTGCACGTTTATGCCTATGCTCGCGTCTGATTCGTTACCAGTGTCCTCGTCAGCGCTTGCAGCCAAGCCTTCGAGTTTCATCTTCAAAAGCTTCCCAGTCTTCTTCTCCCAAAGCTGTTCATCTCTTTTTCTTGACATGATGGCGCTGAAAGGTGAGCTCTCGAATACTTGCAAACAACATAGCAAGTTGCAGTTGTAATGGTCTTATAAACTCACATCAATGATAAGCTGAAGAAGAGAAGCGAATACTCGTAAGCAGCTACCACAACGAAAACGATGTCCTGATAATCAGATGTTGAGCCACGCAATGTCAGTGGTCTGTCAAGGAGGGCTTGACTTTATATATGTATATATATATATATGTTATAATATATATATAATATATATATACATTGAATATACCAGCCAAGAGCAATTGAGTGTACAACACTCTATGTTTCGTTGAGATTTTCAGTGGACATAGAGTGTAAAACGTTCGTCGTCGCTAACTCTTAGTGTGAGGACTGGAGCACCCACAGAGATTAGCAAAAGACGAGAAAGGGTAACTGCCGACTGACGAAATCGCAAGATCGACACACGTGTATCGAGCTCCATAAGTCAGCCCTCCTTGACAGACCACTGACATGCGTGGCTCAACAAATGAATATCAGGCATATTGAAATCTGAGATGTGGTCTTAAGAAAACACTCGGATCGAAAGAAAACGATGTCACACCTAGTCAGCTAGAATGCTAAGAGCAATCAATGAAATTGTAAATTCTTACATTCGCGCACAAGCGCTATGGCTTTCAATCTATGTGATTGATTTGCATGATCTATACATCTGGAAAAGTTTGCAACACGTCTTCAGAGGCAGCATGTTAGATTTCACGTTTCACGTGCAAAAGACCTATAATTTAAAGTATTTATTCAGGCATAAATTCTCTCATAATATGCAGTTAGCAGCTTTATAATATCCTCATAAAAGATAAAAAACGTAAAAGATAAGCAGCTTCACAAAATTCTTCTTACATACAGACCCAATTCCGCCCAGTAACCTTAAAAATGGATATAATTATACGCGATACAATTACATTACCCAGAATAGGCAACGGCTAGTATAGCTCATAACTCGTGTTAAATCATTGTATTTTGTGAATTTGATACAGCAACCAATCCAACGCATTGCCGAAGTTTCAGGCTCTGATTGTCAGGAAGGAATAGATCTCTACACCTAGCCTATGGATTATACTTGGATTTGCTGAAACAATGATAAATTGGATAGCCTGCTAAATATACTAGTTCTCCTCAATACGATTAACCCTTTTTGCACAGAAATTTTGTGTAATCCAACAGTTTCAATGTTTCTCGTGGGCATCATTATGTAAAATATTAAAAAGGGACAAATCCCTGCTCTAAAAACTTGGTTATGGTAAGAGCTATTGATGACATGGCATCGCATTCATTGTGCAACAGCTTTTTTTTTAAACATACTGTTTTATTGTTTTCCATTTCCAGTTACTAATATGACTCCTAAATGTTGTTTATAATAAAATATATCAAATATGATCGATTCATTATATAATATTTTTTGTACAACTTATTAATTTTGAGAAATGCCAACATCACTGTGATTTCGTAGTTAAAGAGAGCTTTTCCTTTCAAACACAAGCGTTATATTTGGAACAAAAAGCATATGAGTGTGTAAAGAAAATCCTAAAGTATCGAATTGCTACTAGAAATCCCAGAAGTTAATCGAAAAACGATGCAAAAATCCTAATCAAAAACCTAAAATGGTGAATTGCACTGCATGTGGCTATTACAACTGGTGGTCCCGAAGGGCTAACGTGCCAACGTTGATTTTCTCCTGATTCCCGGATTCACTGATAGGCGAGGCGCTTTCCAATAACAATATTGCAATTCTCTAATGAAATCTACGTTTTTGTCATTAGTGAGGGATTTTGTGAATAGTGAAAGTTGAAATATAATTGGAGAGACTTAAATAAGGCTACCGGTAGTGGAAACAACACCAATGTGTCCCAACAATTGTTCATTGTAAATCCTTCTCTGAAAGTGTTTATGCATATTATTATGAGAAGTTTCAAACGAAGTGTATTATTGCAACGAATATAAAATCTTTGAAGAGTTTTTTAAGGTCGCTCATCGTTGATGTTGCATTGATAATCAAATAAATAGTGTAAAACTGATAGTAGTAATAATCAAATAAGTTAAAAAAAATGAAGAGATCTATTGAAATTTCAGAGTAGTTCTAATAAAACACTTGAAGTAAATGTATTAATATGATAAAATACCAGCCAAAAAGCAATCTAATGTAAAGCACTGTAAGTTCGATGATAATTTCACTTGACTTACTGCGTAAAACGTTCATCATCGATACCTCACTGTAGGGAGAACAGGGTTCTCGAGAGGATTGACTAAACATGATTGAAAGTCGACGGTACTGCCACGACTGACGAGACTGTAAGGTCGAAACACGTGTATCGGGCTGTACAAGAGCCCCTTACCAGACCACATGACATGTCGGCTCAAATAAAAATGAAGAGATCAAATAAGTTTGTCATATAAATAACAAATTTGCATGGGACATGCATCCATTATAGTGAGCCCCAGCAAGCCGATGCTTTATGCGGCAATCGCTGCATCGAAAACAATTCATTTGGCTTCCAAAAGATTGAAATCAGTTGCTTCAAACGAAGGAGCCTTCTCAAGGCATTGCGTTTGCTCACTTGATAGAATTGGTAGTTTAAAAAATTTGCATATAATTTTGCTCTAAACTTTATATTTCTTCCTAAATATATTTCCTCTTTTTTACGTTAATCTGTTGGCAGAACATAGTATCCTTGAAGCACTAGATTTTTCTCTGTGTAGTGAATATCTTTCCTATTCAGTGTTGTTAACTCTTGCGCAATAAGACCTGTGTTTGCAATGTTCACTGATTGTCTCGTTGGTCAAGAATAGTGTTTTCAGCAAAGGGTCATTTTCTTTTTGATAAAAGCAGTAGGCAATCGTAATACATTTTCGCTGGCAATTCATACATATTCAAGTTGGGATCGAATAGTACTCCACTAGTCAATTTTTGTCTCGTCCCGCCGCAGGTAAAGTGCTTACCTTTTTCGGGCAATGAAGTGATTTCTTCGCAAGCTCATGTCAGCCGTGATTTTTTCATGAAAGAAAAAAATGAGCATTTCAAGTACAGGAATTGGCGCCGTATGAATTTCGGGGAACAGAATTTGAGAGATAGAATATTAGTTTCCCAGTCCATTGAGCTATAGCCTTTTATCTTCCATGTGCAACCTAAACAACGATCAATTTTAACACACGGAAGTACGCAGCGCCTATATACGTCCTTAAACGGGCTTTGATCTGCTGAATAAAAAAATATTTTTTTTCCGGAGGTATTTGTAGTCAATATATGCCTCAAGGCACGGAGAGCTATAGTGTAGGTCGCTCTTGGAAAGATGTTTCCTCAGTATTTTCTCGCTTAAATGTTCCAAGCTCTGTCTTGTCCATTTTGTCCAATATTTTCATTTTATTTATCTCGTGGCGAAGTTTGCGCAGATAGTCAGGTGGCAAGACGGTTTTCAGTAGGTTATTTGAGGGTTTACGCATAATCACATGAACCGATTGATTACAAAAAGTCCACTGAAAACTTTGCGTATCAATAATAAGTCACCAAGAAAAATTGTGACACTCATGGGCGCTAAATTTTACTCTTTGTGCTATAAAATTTTGTTACAGCAACTATCATTTGATATCATTTCACTGAGTAGCTTGTGTACAGTTAATGAAGAAATAAATATTTGTATGTAAAGCAATAGAAACGTGTTTATACGAAAGCCCACATACAAATTGCACCCTTTACCTACAAACTTCACTACTCCAAATTGATATTTTCTGCTATTTTGATCATAATTAATTTGAAACAAGCTTTTGACAGCCTGCATAGTTCACTTCCATAATCAAAGTTTCAGTTATAGATGCAAAAGTATGAGCGTAGCTATTCTCTTAGAAATTTAAGAGTTACTTATTTACCAAAGCCGTATAAACGTATGAAGGAAATCATGAAGCAGATATAGGATGAGGGAAATGTTGAAATGTTTCTGAGTCTTGGAGAAGAGCTGATATATTGAACAGAAACTATGTTTCATGCACTTTCTTATGCTCTTGAATGGAAAGTTCGTATGTGTGGCAGAGTGAGAACTTTGTCTTTGCTTGCTCATTTTCACTTGATTTCCGTCCAAAAAATCGGCTTTCTTCCACGACTCGGAAAAATTTCAGCGTTTCTCTTATCCTTTGTATTCCTCATAATTTCATTACGCGCTCATTTTCTTCTGGGGAATAAATAGCCCTCAAATGCTATGAAAAAAGCTACGCTCATACTATAGCCTTATGAACGAAACTTTGGATTATGAGAAATAAAGTGAGGAAATCCAAGTCGTCAAAGGCTAGCTTTAGAGTATGGTACTTTCCTGTTATCAGAAAGCATTTTCTGGAAAGGTTCTGTTCTCAGACAAAGATCTGCCTCTGAATCTTGAGTAATTATACGTGTTCTCAGGTTCTGGTAGATTTGCAACTGCACTTGTTTTTCGAAAAAGCCTTCTTACAGCGCCGTAACAAAGAAAAAATTGTTTTACATGCGTCTCACGTTATCGCTCGTATTTTTGGCAGGACACATCTCTGCCCTTAAATTACTAGAGATCATTCAGCATCGTAAACCTCGGAAATTTCAAAAGTGTGCTTGCTTTTCATAGGTTTTTTTGAAGTGCTATAGCATTGTGTTTCGCCCGCATCCTGCGTTATTGCGCGCATTTTCCTCATTCATTTGTAAATTTTTCCTTTGTTTCGTAGAGAATTCAGATTTTTGTATCAGAATTGTAGAAGAAACTTTGTTTTATTGTTCTGTAAACTCATGTATTTTGTCTTCATTTTATGTTGCCAAATAAACCCATCAATATGCCTAATCTTAAGCAACTCAAGTCTATGAACGAAAAGCATATAGTCTCATAAATGATACCTTAGAGTTTCAGATCCATATATTTTACTTGAAGTTTTCCCAGAAGGGAAGAAACCCTAAAATTAGTAGCAAAAATTATGCGCTACTTGTAAACAGCGCTGCGCGATCGATATGCAGCCAATTACACACCCTAGCCGACAAGAAATGCGCGCCGTGTGTAACTTAATTTTAGGTACCTTCTGATTAGGAGGGAACAAAAAAAAGCCGGTCTCGTTCAGTGAGTAAACCATTCGAAAGCTGAGACTGGAAGCTGCAGCTCCACGTCGCCAGTTTCTCAAAACACTCCTCTATAACGTTGTAACATCCAGATCAAGAATTATGTTTCACACTCACCCTTCGCCTTCATTTTTATCATGCGTATAATTCGCTGGAAGCTGAAAAGCATATCAATATGTAGGGAAGTTTTCACAGTATCCTATCAATCGTTTTTCCTGCAGTTTTTTAACAAAACGGAGGAACATTACCCAATTGAATACTGAAGTATAGATCGTCCCGCCTCTGCTACGCCCCGTTTTATAACCTACTCCTTGTCGAGTAACTTGCAAGCTACGTTGCCACAAATGTAAGGCTCGATCTCGTATCCTTTTGCTGAACCGTATTTGAAGAAAATAAGCACATCAGAAGACACTACGCTACCAGATGACTACTGATAGTTTGAAGAAAGAGCTTTGTCCGGCGAGGTTTTGAGCATAAATTAAAAGACTAGAGTAGACCAAAGATCAGAAGAGCTCTTCAAAAAGCAAATGCATTTTTGAGCTCATTGAATTCTGCGCTATAGTTTGAGTGCCAGCAATCTGAGGAAGGATTTTAGTGCAGCGATATATAAGCGGGATAAGAGAAAAACACGTGGTTTTATTAAACATGATTTTATTTTGAATTTTACAGCGTTATACAGGGGCCTTTTGAAAACTGGCGACTTGTGGATGTATCCTCAAATTTCAGCTTTCGAATGGTTGCTAACCCTCCATTAAAAAAGTTTCTCCAGCGAATAAGATCGACTTCTTATTTTTCTCTCTTAATCAGAAAGAAGACAATTTTTTTGCCACAAAGTACTAAAAGGGTCGCATCAGAAAGCAACTTCAATGCTGGAATCATCGAGCTTTGAGCTATCGAATAATTGCGAATAGCTAGGGAAAAGCTGTGTTTGGCAAAAAATGTGCCAAAACTAGCGAAGTATGAAACTCAATCTTATCTGCGTTTTTAAAACGCAGTAAAAACGCTTTTCTGAAAAAAAGAGCATTCTTTGGATCACAGAAATTCAGGTTCTCGAATGCTTATTTATAGTCGAGTGTAAAGTCTTTGTGTAGTAAAAATGGCTTATCTAAAAGATGTTTTCTGAAAACAAAAAGGTGCCCCAAGTAATTATGATCAACATAAGAGAACACATCGACTTGAAGTACGAAATCCAAGTGTAGGTGAATTCTCATCTTCATATACACACTATTAATAAAATTATTTCCATATGTAAACATTTAATTACTCATTTATTATGAAATCGTATATTTATTATATTCATAATGTTATATAAATGGGGCTTCGTGGCCGAGTGCAAGTAGCAATTTGAGTATTGATTACGCCATCGGAGTAGTAGGGGGAAGTCGTCCGAGTGGTTGTGATGTGAGCTAAAAAGAAGTCAAGTGCTGGCTCGAGCTTCTATCAACCCCCCACTCGGTAGTCCTTAAGACTCCAAGGAGATATGGCTCGTTCACTATCGTACGGCATTCATGAAGAAGACAACTCCGCAAGCACTTCATGAACCCACGCACAAAGTATTTAAAACCTTCGCGGAAAACGAATGAGAGGAAACGAGTCGATTACAAAAAGTGTTGAAAATTCCACAAAGTAGTGCCATGATGTGTAGCGTAAAATGTAAGGAAAATTTCCTTGAATCGCATGATCGGTCTATGCTAGAAGTCCGTTGATTTCAAGAGCTTCCAAGTCCCTGAGTTGCCAAAAAATTGCGTGAAGTTACCGAATGATAGCACTATCAAAATACGTTAATATTTTTTCGAATGCTATTGGAGACAAGTCCCACGAAAATAATAAGGCATTATCCGCTTCAGTAGCTCACTGTCTTGGAATGTTTCTAGACGTTCGATGTATAGCAATTTACATTTGTATTTATACCATTGAAGCACGCAACTGACTTTCTATATTTCCAGTTGTTAGCTCGGCTAAGACTAGACTTGTGCCAAGTAGGAACATAGAGAGATCGTTATGATCATCTTTTGGCCAAGGACAGTAGAAAGAGAGGGCATACTGCTGAGAGTGGGAGGCTTTCCCTATATCTTGGATTGAATGAATTTTACCAAGAAACTTTGACGTTTGAATAGGCTTTATTATGGCGCTGCCTTCTGGTATTACTCAATTATTAACTAATGACAAGTGAAGTGCGAACAGATGAAAACAGAATTACAATAACTACAACTTAGCCTAAAAGTTCATATCTATGCTACTCTGCATGTCTGCGCTGTAGTTCGTTTGAAGAATATGTCGATCAATGAGAAAGACTAGTTGAAAATCTTAGGACTACGTTGGAGAAATGTCTAGATGAGTCGAGCGCTACGTCGTCAACATGACTTCAAATTATTGTTGTATGGAGCTAACAAAGCAACCGAATTACTAGCTAGTTAATAATACGATTATGTATGGAGTGAGAAGGACGAATAGAATTAGTACAGTGAGCAGACAACTCCTGACGTTAGATCTCATTTCACTTTTCAAAGCACCAAAACAAGCTCGTGACTTGGAGTAAGCACTCTCCTTAACCAGAAATAAAGCAAATGCCATATGTGAGCCTTTATTTAATCCTTTTTTGGAGCAGTTCAATAATATGACAACGACATCAAAGCTTACGTTGAAATATCACCTTTACTATGAGATGTCAAACGGACTTGGTGACTATACCAGTGACTCTAGCAAAAGCTTTCTATATTCATTTTTCAAAATAAAAGTGGCTTTGAAGGAAGAAAAAATTTTCTCGAAGCCGATCTTTCTTTTGTTATGATGTGAAATTGAGTTTACTAAGCCGCGTTATTCAACGATAATCATGCTGAATAACGAATCATGATGACTACTCGACTTCTCTGGGGATCATGTCCGAGCAGAGGATAAAAGAATAAGCAGTATTGCCAGAACAAGGACGAGGAAGACTACCCAACTAAAACTGCAAGAGTGATTTGTCGCCATAAGAAGTTTTTTAGCAGAAAAAAGCAAACTATTTTTGGTTTGACGACGGCGGACATCTTTCAGTCACTTATCTACTATGGAGAATAGCTTGTATAGATATAAAAACCCAGACAGACCAAGATGTTCCAGCGATTTAGTTGAGAGCACTTGGTGATTGCCTTTTTTTTTTCGAGAAAATTCCTCAAGTAGAAAATAGACATGACCTCCATGGTAACCACTCGCGTTCAATCTGTGGTCAGCGTGCATTTCTCACTCAAAAAACTACATCTTATTCGAAATAATTGCCTTAGATAATATCGCTCATCTATCGTTTATTCTTGAAAATCCTTTTCATGTGGGTGTCAAGGAGAATTTTGGGAAGCTAAGAGCGATTTATGAGAACAGCATGCTGTAATACTTCATTCCTTACTTCTTCTTTTCTTGTTTTTTTTTTTATCAATTCCAATCATTTTGCCATAGCTATGGCTGTTCCCAGCTGCGCATAAACTGTCCTTCACGTACTTCTATGGCAAAATGTTTGGAGTAATTGCAAAAACACTTTCCATAGTGAGGAGATCTATGTAAAGACAGCGATTAACAGCGTGCAAGTAGGTAACAGTCTTAGTACTTCGATTCAGCAATCATATAGGGGCATCGCTCAGGGCGCGATTTCTCTGTGAACTTGGTGCATAACTGACTGGTAATTTTCCTTTGAACGATCTCAGCTCGGATTTCAGATTGTAATCCACCAAACCTACTTGCCAGCAAGAAACAGAATTAACCTTTTCCTAAAATCAAACTGAATGATCTTTACAAGTTTGCCTTAGACCTCATTCATTCCAAATTATCAGCATCTTTTCAAAAATAAGGATGCTATAGCCTATGAATCCTATAAATTTCTTTACTGAACTTACGACAAAGAACACGCTTGTCCAATATTTCTTTCAAAATCATCCACTCTATAAAGAGCCAGAATAATTTTTTCCGTTAACCATAACCACTATGGCTTGTGTATTACGCTAGATGAACTCATCTTCGATGAAGGGTAATTGCTTAGCTCACTAACAGCACTGTTCACGTCCCTCGGGGATCAAGGCACGGGATCGGCGATTGACGACGAATTCACCGAATCAGCTAAGCTAGGCAGGGCAGGCTTCCTGCTCTTCATTAGCTCTCCGAAATGTTGTCGATGAGAATACAAATTGCGTTGCCGTCCTCAATTACAGACCATTTTTGCATTTTTTTATTTAATTTCTTATTAATTTGGACTCTGAACATGAGAATTCGGTTTCTCACTTGAACCTGTCTATAAACCTTAACCTATAGATGTTGTTCTTTTTGGTGATGCTGCTTTCAGTCATAGAAAATTTCTGTCCACTGTTATGCGCTCTGCTGATCATCAATCTTACTAGCAGTGCGCTTTCTCCTCCTTTAGCAATATAGCTCTCAGATGAGAATTTTTTTCTCCTCAAGAGGTTACAATTTGACTATACTGAAACAGTTTACGTTCAATAATATGCAAAGCTTTGAACCTCAGATAGGAGTTGAATCTACGTTCGACCTCTACGTTCTATCTACGCTGACTAGAACGCGTGCTAGCACAACACCATCGAGACTGCTGCTCTGCTTTCACTTTTGCTGCTGTATAAGGTATCGCTGTCAGCAGCCAATTGTCAACGGGGCTTACGTGATGAACACATACCGACTTCCTACTGAGGTTAGATATGTGTGTGATGGAGATAAGGATCAACGCTATCGATTAAGTTTTGGCCTCATCAGGGTGATTGAATGCTGCTCTACATGTTTTCAAGACCTAGATTGAGGATCAAACTTTTGTCATTCATCAAGCATGGAGAGCAATGACCTCGCAACCCCTCGCGTAACGATGGAATCCTAAAACCATTTGATCTACGCACCAAGGATGCTTTACATTGGCCAGGAGGTGACAAGGTATCCTCCTCCGTGGCTGTACTCCCGGTTGACCACGGCAGGAACTCTTACAAATAACTCTTGTCGAGTGTACAACACTGTATCTTCGGTGATATTCTCACTTGATTTACAGTGTAAATCGTTCATCGTCCCCACCTCTTAGTGTGGGGACTGGAGTACCCACAGAGGATTGGCTAACAAGTAAAAGACGACAAACGGGTTCTACTCGATTGACGAGACCGTAAGGTCGAAACACGTGTATCGGGCTGTACAAGAGCCCATTACCAGACCACATGACATATTGGCTCAAATAATAATTATGATATTGAAACTCTTGCACTGTTGTCAACATTTCAACAGATTGAAATGGTATCATTAACTGCAACCTACACTAACTCGCAGACGCCTATCTTCTCATTATGCAACCAACTCTGCTTTGCCGCGGGTGTGAAAATCGTAGACTCTGAAGATGGTATAGGTTTAAAGATCTAAGACACACATTTTAGATAAACTTTATGAGCGTTAGTTGAGCTTCAGAAGATATCATTCAAGCTCCAATGAGAAGATCTGTTGACACGATGGTCTGTATGATCAGAGATCCATCCAAAACTATTTGTTGATTTTTATTCTATCGATTCATCTTCTTGAGAAAATGAAGGTGTCACTCAAGCGAAGATTCCGGCGAAATTACGTATAGCCGTTCTAGTCGATCGTCTTCATTATTCATTGAAATGCGGCTGTACACAGCTTTAGTGAGATGATGTCGCTTGTCATTCCTCTTTTTTCTATGACAAGAGTGAAACGCGAATTTGAAAGCTGTAATTCTCAGGATTGGTCTTCTATTAACTAAGACATTTGTCAAAAAAAACTTACTATTTTCTCAATGAACAGGCACGAGGCTGTTGGCGAGATTTCTTTAGTGCAACACTGGTTGACGTTTTGGTGACTTCGCTTCCCTCAGAACATGGATAAATCAAGCTGAAAGCAGCTTACTCAATCAAGCACTTCCATAACATCAGCAGAAAAACTTGGCATCAAAAGTTTGGGTTGTGTAGTAAACAGCTTTCTGTAGACTCTCGCCGTCTAACACTTTATAGGCCCATCAGGCATCAATGGAGACTTTGAAATGCTCTTTCGTAGTCGGAAAAGGCTAGGGCATCGCACCGTTGGTGCGTTCGACAGAATTATTTGACTCGGTTGAAATCTTTCTCGAGATATGCTTGCTCAACTAGTTGAGCTATATCTAAAGTGTTCAACATACGTAATAGGATATTATCTCCGTGCGCAGTTTGTAGAGCAACACATTTAGCAAGCATATCGAGCGACGATTATGAAGACTCCTCTAGTCATTGTTCTCCAGCAGGCTGGCCGCATGCAATTCCAAGAACCATCCGTGCGGGCCAAGTTTTTCCTCTCTGAAGGTAAAATGTCTTGTAGACCATTGGAATAACACTAAGCTATGGATTCCATAATAAAGAAAGAGTCGTCTTTAATGCTATTGGGTTCCAAAGAAAAGGTAGGGAAAAGGAATATCTCCCATCACTCTAGTGTCTTTATTATTCACTGTTTTAGACTAAATTTCTTTTGAACTTCCATCATTGAATGAGTAACGTGTTTTGAAAAATGCGTGCTGTGAAAAAGCGAAATGATAAGCTTTGTAGACACATGAAAATTGAAAGTCTATCATAGTAGAAGAAAACTACTGTTGTATTGATAATGATTGAATAAACCAATTGATGAGTTGATAATCAACAAATCATTTAATAAATTTTTGATAAGATAAATTCTCATGTCGCATTCTCTTAGATTAGACTGCTACCTTCATGAAAGCCCCAAGAGAACAAAAAATATAGTTGCTGAACAAATACAGCAAAGCAGTTGACTCCTTCCCTCCTGCATGCCTTGAGAAATAATTCACCGATATCGTAAATGAAACGTCAACCTATCCTCTTAACCGTTCTGATAACGTCGTACTGAATACTATGGGCCTATGTCACCAGCTTCCCAGTGGAAGAAAGGCAGGGATACATGTATTGGAAGTAGAGTTCATCACCATAGTCCACCCAAATCTTAGTCACGAACGGCTCTGCTTCGAGAGGAAATGAGGACTTGTTCTGGCTTTCAGTATAGGGTATTATAGCCGCGTACTCATACTGGTAATGACACTATGCTGATGAAGAAGATGCCGAATCAAACAACATTTTCGTTATTTAATCTCGCTATCTCAATTTCTTTTGTACTCTCTCTGGTGACCGTAGCACAATCCAGCGAAGTACAACTCATGCGTGAATTCTCTCAACATTCGCTTCATCTAACTTTGAATTCATTTCCGCTTCGACGTTGATGAATTGCTTTGATAACTCGTTTGACAATGAAGATAGACACCGTTAGTTTTACAATTTCTGACATCATTGTGCACGCCAGTTACAGAGTTTCAGCCTTATTAAATTGGAAGTGAATGAAGAATGACTGCCACTGGCTGATCAGCGCCTAAACTTCAAATCTTGTTATCTACCAAGCCCACAAATTACATCGAATGGGTAAATAACTAGAACGGTCTGTCTGATGCTCTTTCCTGGCCTCAATTTGAACATGAGTAAAATATTAAAGGTCAAATCTCGTTATCTACCAAGCCCACAAATTACATCGAATGGGTAAATAACTAGAACGGTCTGTCTGATGCTCTTTCCTGGCCTCAATTTGAACATGAGTAAAATATTAAAGGTCAAATCTCGTTATCTACCAAGCCCACAAATTACATCGAATGGGTAAATAACTAGAACGGTCTGTCTGATGCTCTTTCCTAGCCTCAATTTGAACATGAGTAAAATATTAAAGGTCAAATCTTGTTATATACTAAGCCCACAAATTACGTCGAATGGGTAAATAACTAGAACGGTCTGTCTGATGCTCTTTCCTAGCCTTAATTTGAACATGAGTAAAATATTAAAGGTAAGCTGAGGTAACCAGATAGCGATGATTAGAAGTTTTCTCGAAGATCCTAGGAGAAAAAATAGCACTGAGCCCCAAACAAGCGACACCCACTGCAGTTGACAGAAACAGGTGAAGTTCTATTGACGTCTCTTGATTTGCGCTTTCAAGGGAAATTTTCCCAGAAACTGCTCCTGTTTAGAGAATTAGATTTTCAAAGATTATTTCGTGCCCTCAATGATATTCACAGCTCATTTTTTTTCCTTATTGTGGAGACAGGCGCACATGGCGCAATGGTTAAAGGTGCTCTGCGTCGCACTCAAGGTCGATGGTTCATTCTCGCGCCCATGGCTCACCAAGCCATCCGTCCTTTCAGGGTCTGTAAATTGGTACCAGACCAGACTAGTCTCAGAGTTGCCTGGAAAAAGTAAGCAACACCGATTCTCTGCAGCTGTCGGCCACCACGAGTCATTGTAAAGAACAAGTATATATTCGATCACCACAAACGAACTCAAAAATTGAAGACGAATACATGTCGAATCCCTCAGGGATTGGTCGACGCCAAGAGCTTTATCCTTTATACTTCATCCTTTGATGTGGAGGCATATATCATGTTATGAAAAAATAATAACGAAGATTGAACGGAAAGAAGCGACCACTCCCACGCAGAGATTTTCAAATTAATGCGCCAGTCTGATAAACGACAAGCATTCATCTTTCCAGTCTACCTTTTGGAAACTAATCTTCCACTATATTTCATCGACGTTAACTGTTTCGAAAAGTTAAATAACAAAAAGAAAAAGCTAGGTGCTAGACGTTGAGTTATATGGTCATCGCAACAGTGCGAAACTTGGTATTCTTCCCATATCATTGTTCATTTTCAACCCTTTGAAAACAACGCGTTTCTGTTTTCGCAAGTGCTTCAGTGATCCTTCGATGCCTTAAATCTCGGCAACCTCAATGCTGTGCATTATTTTCTGAGTCGCTGTTTCAGTATGCTCAGCAGTGGGAATAGAATTTAATTCTACACTCAGCGCGTAGTATGCTCTCCTATGGTGAATGGGGAAGTGGACAAGATTTCGTAACATTTATAACAAGCGGCACAGTAGCGACTAGTGTCATAGATTTAGATGAATCTGAAACCAGGTGTGATTTATGAGAAGGTCTTCATAAAGCGCTAGAGAGAGAACAGAACTCCTAGACTTAGGCTGTTCACGTTTAGGTTTAGCAGCAGATTTATTTGGTAATCACCTGTATCACCTGTCGCCCCGTTGATCGTCGAGTGACTCGAGCGGGTACCAGCAAAACTTCCATTTTTCCCTATGGCGTGCAAGAGTAGCCCAGGGGGCCCTCCTCGCTCTAGGGATTCGCTGAGCATCATATCTTTCTTCTAAAGCTTTCGTGAAGAAATCGGACCAACGGGTCAGTGGTCTTCCTTTAGAGCGCTTGATGCCCCGAGGAACCCAGTCGGTAACGGCTCTCGCCCATCGGTGTCGTTGAAGCGCATCACGTGTCCGGCCCACCTTATTTTTATTCTGGCATGTAGAACGGCGTCTTTGATCTTCGATGGTTGACGTAGGTAGGAACTCCGGATCCTTTCTCTAATTTGCGAGATACGAGATACTCCTGGCATCAACCTTTCGACTGCGCGTTCGATAACACCAAGTGATCTTTGATCCTGCATACGTAGCGACCAGATTTCTGCTGCATACGTTAGGGCAGGGATAATCCTCGAGTCGAAAAGGTGGGCACGTAGTCGGATGTTCTTAGTCCTCTTCACTACATCTTCGATGCTCTTAAACGTTTCCCAAGCCGCTCGTTTCCTCTTGCTCAACTTTGGAGCTAGGTCGTTCATCATGTTGATTTCACGACCTAGACAGACGTAACTGGAGCATTCGGAGGTTGTCGTTCCGTATAGCGTGAATAGGGCATTCAAAACCCATCCGTTCCTCATGAACATCGTTTTCGTCAGATTTAGTTGAGAACCAATCTTTCCACAGGCGTTATCGAAATCGGTTAACATTCGTTCCGCTTGGCTGATGTTTCGTGTTAGTGAGAACGATATCGTCAGCAAAGTGAAGATGGTTCAATTGTCGACCGTCAATTTCCACTCCCATGTCGTCCCATTTTAATGTTCGCATAACGTTTTGTAGGGTGGCAGTGAGTAGTTTTGGCGAAATTGTATCGCCTTGTCAAACCCCTCTTCTTACGTATTGGTGATATTGTTGTAGAATTGAGATATTTTGGTCGTGAGATCTTTATAAAGCTCACGAAGGATTATTATGTACCGAGTAGGAGCGCCTTGGTTATCTCTATAACCGCTTCTGTTTCCACTGAATAAAAGGCTTTCTTCAGGTCGATGAAAGTGAGACAGAGTGGTTGTTTGTACTCTCGTGATACTTCAGTGAGTCTTGTAATCGTGTGGATGTGGTCTATGGTACCAAGTCCTTTTTGGAACCCTGCTTGATCGCATGGCTGTCCTTCGTCCAGTGTTCTGTCAATCCTCTTTAGCATGACTCGAGCAAGGACTTTATAAACAACGGACAGCAAGTAGATTGGGCGTTAATTGCCTATGTCGTAAAGGTCTCCCTTTCTGAACAACAACACGATCTTGCTGGTTTTCCATTGAATGAGAACCTTGTATTCTGACAGGTAACGAGTGAAGAGCCGAGCCAGGGTGTTGATGAGAACTGGCGGCAGATTCTTCAGGTGTTCTGGTTCTCTGTTCTCCTGTCTAGACCGGGTGATGTTCTGTTCTTCACCGACGGCATAGCATGTCGGATTTCGTAAGGGAGGACCGGTGGAAACGACATATTCTTCCTCTTTCAATTTATATGACGGTAAGAGGACATGGCTAGCGAAGAGATCCGAGTAGTATTGGTGGATGATTGTCTCCATAGCCCTTCTCGAAGCTGTAAGTGTCCCGTCAGGGTATCGGAGTGCAATCATCTTGGTCTTATAGTTGGCAAAGCCTCGCTGGGCTTTACGAATGCTCTTCCCAGCTTCTGCAGCTTCTGCTATGACTGCTGCTCTTCTCTCTTTAAGATCTTCTTTTATCGCTTCTCTGCAGCATTTCGCAAGTTCGGACGTTAAGATTCGGTTGCCTGTAGCTCGTGCGATTCCACGTTGACATATCAGCTCGAGTGTCTGCAGAGACAAGCGTCTCTTCGTGACCTTAGAACTCTTGGCTCTCATTGCGCTAGCGTGAAGATATTCAACGAGTCGATCGTAGTCTTCGTCGATGTTGTCGACAACGGTATTTTGCCAAGAGCCGACTAATGATTTGAATACATCCCAGTTCATGGTGGTTCTGGAACTTCGTAGTTTGAATTTAGCGGCTTTCTCTTCTCTCCGTGAAAACTGAACGTTGCGCGAAGGAGGCGGTGGTTTGATCCCGTGTAAAACTTAGGAACAACAGCGACGTTGGTCAGGCAAAACCTTTGATTTACTATGATGTGATCTATTTCGTTATGGTACTCTCCAATGGGAGACTCCCACGTCCATCGCTGAGAAAGAGGCTTTTGGAATTGCGAGATACCATGGATGGTTTGGGTCGTCGTGATAAAGTCATAGCCTCTCACCCTGTTCATTCCATTCTAGTCCGTGAGTCCCTATGTGACGTTCATCAGACGTTCTTCTAGGTCCAATTTTTGCGTTAAAATCTCCGACAATGACCTTAAAGAATGTATGATCTTCTCTGGAGAATTTTTCAAGGTCCATATAGAACGCTTCGACTTCGCCTTCGTCATAGCTTGATATTGGTGCATAAGCAACGAAGGTGGTTAAAATCGGCATAGAACCATATCGTTTCAACCGTAATCGTCCGATACGGGTTGTTAGTTGTTCAAACGAATCAATGCTCACGGTCAAACTCGATTTTACGAGGACTCCAACGCCGCCGACACCTCTACGACGCATGTTCTAAGGAACAGTTCATTCCGGTGTCATAAACGGCGCAAAAAGGACGGCGCCTTCTCGCCTCAACCAGGCCAATGGTGTCGCACTTTATCCTTCTTCCTTGAATCAATAGATCTTTTGCAGCGGATTTGTGAGCAAAGGCTTTTACATTGTAGGTACAGGTCGTCGTTTTAGTCCGTTTCGATCTTGGCAGCCTAGTTCGGCCCTGAGATTTTAGCAGCCTCTCCGTACTCGTCCTACCTGGCGCTGCCGTACCAGGGGCTCTTTTGGGGTCAGCGGAATGAGGCCCATATTTGCTACTGTTTTCGGCATTTTGATACCCAACGTATAGCTTGCTAGGCTCTAAACGTGGGGCTGGGTACTCACGAGTAGCTTGCCAGTCGCTCTCGAAGGAGCGAGAGGAGCTTAATTGTTGGAGGCGACTCCTAACCGCCTCCCATCCGCTTGATTGCAGGCTTTTGGCCAACTTGACTCGTGAAAATAGAGTTTTTGTTAAGTCGGCGCTGCAGAAGCAGGGAGCTCATCCCCTGAATCCACCTGCCTCTTTGGGAAGCATACGGTCGTTTTTGGCTCGCGTTTGTTCCTCTGTCCACCATCTGGGGATGCGCCACGTGCCCTCGCGACTAACCGGGCGGACCTCAAAGAGAGAGGTCCGTGGATCTGTTGATATAGAATGGAAATGAGTGTCTGAGCACATGAAATGATAAAACAAAATTTTTCTACAATTTTAACAGGAAAAGCTGGAAATTTAAATAAATTTGAGTACAAATTCAATTAAACTCATTATATCTCATAATTATTACTTCAGCCAATATGTCATTTGGTCTGGTAATGGGCTCTTGTACAGCCCAATACACGTGTTTCAAACCTTACAGTCTCGTCAGTCGGGCAAAACCTGTCGTCTTTTAGTCTTAGGCCGAGCGAAAAAATAAGTTCGAGCGTCGACTTAATCAAACACTCGAAATGAACGTATTAAATTAATGAGTTGAATAATTAATTAAATAGCGAAGAACGCCTCCTTTCAAGGCGTTTGAGATCGCTGAGCGCAGCGCTTTTCGAGAGACGCGCCATAATGCGCGCCAAGTGCGAGACTCAGTCTTCTTTTGACCGCTACACCTTACTGAATGGTCTATAAAAAATAAGCACACCGTTAAGATTAGCAAAATCTGAGCTTTCAAATTGTTTTTGAAAGCCTGAAGTAAAACTCTAATCAACGACAAACCTGTTGCATGTGAAACATAATTTTAATTTCAACTGCTACCGTGCAATGAAAAAGCGTTTTCGGAAATAAATGCAACGTTAAAATTATCGGGATTTGAGCTATCAGACGACTACTAGAGCTTTGGAAAAAAGCAGAAAACGCGTTGTCTTCGAAGGTTTGAAAATGATTATCGACAATCAAAAATCACTCGAATCTCCATGTGACCAAACACTGGCACTCAAGTACTGACAATGACGAATGGGTTGTTGTACCAAGAAAGATGGTTTCGTAACACTCCAGGATTTCTGATTTGCCCGAGGCTCGTTTGCTCGTTATGAGTATAAAGTACTTTTGGCGTGTTTTACACCTAACCCAATAAGTGCTATTGTTATTATTTATAACATTTCTTTGTTCTTACTGATTTAATGCACTGGTTTCTTGTTGTGAATATATATCTAAGAATACTGAATGGTGCGCAAAATCCGACCTTAGAAGAGAGAGTTGAACCCCGCGTTTTACCCTACTGGGGGCCTTAGATCTCGCCTAAGATTGAATGCTTGAGCTGGACTCAGTATTCTCAACTATCGTTACATTTATTATTATTATCATTATTAGTTCTAATTTTACATATTGTTACCGTTATCTTGCCGTTATCATTGAAGTGATTAGTTAAACATTCTCTAAAGGGTGCGCGTCAAACGTAACGATTAAAGATAGTAGTAAGGACATACCCATAGTTGCTTGTTCATTTCCAAACAAACTAACAAACTAATCAATCCCTCTGGGAATAACGTACTTCTACCACACCTTTCTAGCATAACTTCTTTGAATCGACTACAGGATACTAGTACTTACGATAGAAGGAAATGGAAACACGCTGGTGGAACCATTCCACAATTAGAATTTTAATGAACCTTTGCATAAGAGCTGTTCAGAAGGAACCATTGATTCCAAAGAAACGAAATCATAACAATTCAAAAGTTCGATTTTCTATAAACCTCGGCATAATTAGTTGTTTTATGAAAATCGAGAAAACTTATCTTGATTAACTGACGCGAGGTTGATAAATTAGTCGTAAAAGTTCGGCTGACGTTTCGGCGACCCGCCTTCTTCAGAGCCTGGGCGTATGTAGTATTAGTCTCAATTTTTTGTCTTAATGACAATAAGTCCTTAACTAATACCACATACGCCCAGGCTCTGAAGAAGGCGGATCGCCGAAACGTCAGCCGAACTTCTACGACTAATTTACCAACCTCGCGTCAGCTAATCAAGATAAGTTTTCTCGAAATCATAACACTTTGTTATTGTATTCTTTTGAATCGGATAGCCAATCAATGCATTTTCACATCTAGGTTGTCAAATGATAACGCAGTTGAAAGTATTTTCATTCTAGAGTGTTTTTAGTGTTTGAAAACTAACGTTTGATACCCAATAAAATTATCCACGATTATAACTCGAACAGCTTTGATTACCGTCATGTGATGAAAAGGATGACTTTGTCGTTCCATCGGTTTTTCCCTTCGACACGGTGTTTCGTCTTGGGGAGCGTTCAAGAGCATCGAGGATGTAGTGAAGAGGACGGGAAACATCCGACGGTAAAAAAAACAAAGTTGTTGTTCTAAAATCTAGGCTATCTAAGATATGGGGTCCGTAATGCGCTTGGACGAAAACCGATGGAGAAAAGCCGTGTCGAGTGGATTCCTCTGGACGTCAAGCGCTCCACTGATTCACTAGTCCGAATTCTTTATGGAAAGCCTAGAAGAAATATATGTTGCTCAGCGGATTCCTCGAGCGAGAAGGACTCACTGGACCACTCTTTCACGCAAAGGGAAAAAAACGAAGTTTATTGGTGCCTGCTTGAGCCACTTGACAATCAACAGGGTGGCATGTGATAAAAGTGATTGCTCTGAACAATATTAGGAGACGTGTTGAGCAGTGAGTATGGGTGCCTTGCACTACACACGCTGTCTTCGATTTTACTCTTGGTTCTAAAAAATGGGCCCACAGACCTAGAAAATCTATAAGCTGAAGCCAGAGTTTACAAGTTATTGTAATTTAGGGGACAATATAGACACTGTATCGGTAGGCACCACAAATCACTGTACAGACGAAATCTGTACATAGAACATCCCTGCGAAGCATAATGGAAAGGTATGCATGATGGATTTTTGAGACCTTTTATTATTGCACTATGACTTCTGCTCCTTTAGACAACAAGACAAAATTCTGAACTAGAAAAGGTTCGCATAAGTTAGTCTTTTCCTTATTTTCAGCTGGTTTTTTTGGGAAAACGCTCACCCAAATCTGAAAACGACGGCGTTTCGGATTCTGAATCAGAAAAGAAGTTCACTTGGAAGGACCACACATTTCTTAACTTGAATGAAGTGTAAAAGAGATTTGACCGTTGAGATGTAGTTCAGCGATTAATGGATACACATGGAACTTCGCAGACAGAAAATTGTTCTCTTGGTTGATCCTAGTCGTTCCTGAATGGGGTTCAGAATATTCTCCTCAACATGATAGCTATGCACGAGTTGAGGAAGAAGAGGTTGAAAGAACGAGCATTACACCCTAAATGTAGCATCCATAGGAACGTCATTTACCAGCGAGATCTCCGCCTTTGTTTTGCCAATATAAAAAAGGATAAAGGATAAAGCTCTCGGCGTTGATCAATCCCTGAGGGATGCGCCATGCATTCGACTCCAATTTTTAACTTCGTTTGAGGTGATTGAATGCATATCTGGCCTTTACAATGACTCGCGGTGGCCTCCCGCTGAACCGAGGCAGTGCTGCTTATCCTCTCAGAGAAGTCTGAGACCTGTCTGGTACCAATTTACCGACCTCGGAGGGATGGATGGCTTGGTGAGCCATGAGCTCGAGATCGAACCATTAACCTCGTGTGCGACGCAGGGCACCTCTAATCACTGTGCCACATGCGCTCTTTTGCCAATATATGTGCTAATAAATACTTTCACATCGCGTTCACTACGATCGTCAGCTAGTTTTTCCATTCTCAACTCTAATTGCCAGTATCATACGATAAACCGCTGTACTAGTGGAGGCGTTTCAATATTTATTACCTATATTTGAACAAATTCTTTTAGTAGACTACATTTTTATAGTGTAGTTGTAACATAACTGAATGCCCTATGGGTAAATTGCAATTTGTAGGTTTCTGGCAGGCCTAATTGTATGAAAGAATATCCAAGGATGCTGAGCCATATGCGAAACTTTTGTTCCCACTTGGAAAATGCCGCGCATCACCCATATTAAAGAACGTGCTATCACAATACCGTCGAAGCCACACCTATAGTACCACTTTTTTCTTGATATAAGGAATAGATTGGTTTCGAAGGAATCATACCTGTCAGCAACTAACTGCTGATGGATTTGGTCTGCTGAACATAATTTGGCTAATAGACTCAACTAAACTGACTGAGCACGTCTCCATGCAATCTTGAGAATAGCCTGGCTGTGGCGCTCCATAGGATGTTCGTTGTCGACAGCTGGAGAGTGTTGGGGGAGGGGGGATGTTTAGCTCGCGCGCCGCGACGAGCATCGGAACCACTCGACCAGGGCGCCTCAGATCTTTTGTAAAAAAGTGTGTACTAAATAAGCTATCCGACACTTTGTCTAGTGAAATAAAACCATGAGGAAGTTCAGATATAAACAAAACTCAAAGCCTCACTTGAGTATCCCATCCATGACTATCCTTTCCGAAGACACGTACATACTACACAAACCGAGGTCCTTTTTTTACCTTTCTCTCAGGCAACTGTTTACTCTATCTTTGGCATGAGCAGTCGGCTATCAGCGGAAGAGATCAAGGGAGCAGAAATCGGTGCTGAACAAAGTCAAGATGAAGCTGCAGCGTGGAAATGACATTGTTTGACTTTTATAGGGGTCGGTCGTTGGAGTGGATAGCTCGTGGATCCCTGGAAAGAGTAGTCGTGGTGGTGCGAAGCTCAACTGTGGTTATGAGCATTGCTCCTTTGTAAGCATACTTGTGGCAGTATTTCATATCACACGCTGCTATGAAAAAATAGGCAATTGAGAATGCCATGCTCTGCTTAGCATTGCTAAAATAATACATAATTTTCTCATAAAGTGTACCCTATATAGAACTTACGCGAGGTTGGTATCCTTTCAAGAGCGGTGGTTAGCGTTTTCGATAATTTCGTCTTGCTTGGAGTAAACTAAACTGGTTTTACGGGAGCGGCTACCGCAACGATGTGACACACTATGAATGTGACAAGTGTACAGTAATAGTTAATTGTATATTTGCTTTCTTTTCCTCCTGCTTAGGGTTCCGGATTAGTTTAGAAACACGTGAAATATGTCAATGAGCATATCAGTATCGACTAGCGCTGGTTGCTTGCTGGCTTAGTAATCGAGCTTGAAGAGATACCGGATATTGAAGTGTAGGATTTCTTTATCTCCAACCTTTCTGAGCCCTTTAATAAAAACGTATTCTCTGCTTCTGTAAAACGTTTTTGTGGTCATTCAATCGCTAAAATCCAGTAAAAATTGAACGCCCTGTATTATTTCCTGAAAAAACTTTTTTTTGCGGTGTAAGAGTCGAATTGAAAATGTATATCACATTGAAGCATTTCTCGTCAAATAAAGTTTTTTCTTCATGAGCAATCAATATTCAATAGATAGGGCAAATTCTAGCAATTTCAACGGTTTACGTGGTTTTTACAAAAGGGTCTTCTAAAGCGATGTAGCAGTCAAAGGAAGATTAAATTGGGCAAATTTGTATCATTTTCGATGTCTACATCCTGTTTTGACATCTTACGAAAAACGAATTCTTCAAATTTTTCATGGATTAAAATAGCTATTCGATAGCTAAATTATCGAAAATTTTACAGGCATGCTTTATTATCAGAATGACAACCTTAATGCGCTCTAACAGTAAAAATACAAATATCTTTCACACTCAAGCATTTCTCGCTGAACAAAGCTTTCTGCTAGACTTCTAATTGTTCGCTAGCGCAAAACATAAGTATTTCAAATATTTATTTGCTTATTGAAATGGACTTCTTGTAGCGCTGCAGCAATAAAAAGAAGATTACGCTTTGCACATATTCCATATGTTGCAAAAAGCGCGGGGACTTGAGGCCAATGTTGCAAAATTTCACCTTTTAAAGTGTAAAACTCAATACTCGTTTCACAGTTACAGCGCTCTAAGGAGTTCTTTCCAAGAACTGACTACCATTCTGAAATCGTTGAAATTTTGCTATCGATTTATTATCGACTGTTTACAGAAAAAACTTTATCCGGTGAGGAAATCTTGAATGTGAAGCAAAATTTTATTTCGACTTTCACGGTGTAAGAAACAAGCCATTTAAGAAATAAAATATACCGTTCAAATTTACTTGATTTCAACTATCGCATAACTATTTATACTTCAATTAAGAGCAAAAAATACGCTTTACCGAAAGACTTAAACAGGATGGCGAAATGCCGGGTTTCTTGTGGAATATTGGGTGTCGGTTTTAAGTTCTAGCATTGAAGTTGAGCAAGTTGAGGTATTGCAGGCGCCATTGGAGGTACACTTTATCATAGCTGCCCTTTTTTTTTGAACTGTCAACCAAGGTGGTGATGGCGATGGCCTTGCGTGCTCAACGAGTGCGATATTTTCATATTCGGCCATTTTCCAAGTTGTCAGCTGCCGAGAGACTGCCAACCACCTTTCAAGCACTTCTCTCATGAACGAATGCATCTTCCATTTTATAGTATGTAACAACACAACCGGTGGCCTCTTCCATATAAATAGTCCAATAGCTCTAGGGAGGGTCAAATTATTTTCAATACGACACCAAGTACTCCACATAAAATGTATGACCCAGATACTACAAGATTTCCTGTGCATGCTCTTATGCTTTTCCTGATAAGCGTGATAAAAGTGAAATGCACAGCAGGTGTGAAGCATAATTTTATTCGAAAACAATAACATTATAAAAAGGCCTTTTCAAAGAACAAGCGCGTAGTGCAAAAGCCCAAAATTTAAACTTTCGATTGTTTGCTGACACTAACACTGTCGTAAAAAGTTCTTGTCAGCGAAAGGGTCATTTCTTCATTCCGTGCTGTCTAACGGAAAGGAACTCTAGTAAGATCTATAGCATAGCGAAAATTGAACAGTAGGTCAGTCCCTATAAATGTCCTTGCTGTTTTCATGTAAATATGGCATTATTTGCGATCATGAAGGCTTAGACGATTCGATTTGGCCAGATTGAAGATTAGGTATTGAACAATACCTTCGTGCAACTGATGAAACAGTAACTACGTGAAAATAGTAACAACAAGGTTTTTCTTTTCTATAGAACCAATAATCACAATTTGCAACAAGGGTCCTAATACTTTTTGCATTCGCTTCTTTTTCTCGCATTCATCCTTCACAAGTTACTTCAATCATTTCGTGTGTTGTTTAGACTTTTGCTTAAAGATTTTGTCTTCTTTATGAATGCCGTAGAAAGCTGATCGTGACGATTCTCCTTGCATACTTCGAAGCAGCCGAACTAAAGCGCTCTCTAAGGCGCTTTGCTACGTTCGTTGATTGATTGTTAGGAGGGATGTCAAACCATCGCCTAGCTTATCACCTTGTTATCGAGTACACCGCTTTACTAACCGCTGTACCACGCGCTCTCACAATATAAATCAATTGTCCGAATTCCGTTACAGGGTTGAGCAACTGATAGTCAATTGAGCGTAAGACAAAATAAACTACGGGAGATATTCGTTTTTAATTTGTACATGCGCGGAATACATAGCCATTCATCGTCTTAGATAGGTTGTTTTACTGCTGAAGAAGGGAAACTACTGCTATTTATTTGGAAAAGAAAACCTTCCGTAATGGGTGCTACGAGGTTACAAAATGTGTAACTTGGTCCACCTCTTCAGCATATTTACCATACCTGAAGAGAGCCTGGAGGTGTCCGACTAAGAACAACTAGAAAGACACTAGGCCAAGCGTATTCGAAATTCTCAAAGATTGCAAATTTTCTCTGCACATAACTTCTCAGTATCCTATCTGTGTTACCTCGATGCTCGAGAGAAAAGCTCGGAGAGATTTTTTTTTGAATCTTTGTTTGAGAAGAAGAGCAGGAAGGAAAAAAGATTTTTTAGTCGCCATTGCATGCGAACTAGCTATCCGAGATTTTAGATAGTGTTATTGTGTAGCAGTCATTGGTATTTCTACAATTATAAAATTTATTTGTAATATGCTTAACCTCGCTCTAAATTACTACTAATTATGCCAATGAAGAAATTTCCTAACACTTTGACCAGTATATTTATAACCTGATAAAAAAAAAGAAAGAAAAGCGATTGTTGTTAAAAATCCTATGTCAGTTCATCAATAAAAAGGGACCTCTTCCTAGTGTGTGATGTTTAAAGCCACTTCAGAGTTAACAAGTAGAGGGCCTACGTACGTTTCGACAGTGTCGCCCGCTTCATCAGAGCCATACGCCTCACAGTCAACCCTACTTTACAGCAGGGCTGGGGGGGGGGGGAGAAGCTATAGTGATAGCAAGTGATAATGTGTTATGACCGTTCTTTCAGTCGATGGATTACGGCTAGTAGTGAACATGAATGTAAGTCAATGACGTACCAACCTCGAAAAGGCTTTAAACATTCTCATAAACCACAGTGAATATTTACATAAATATAGTCGTGAAAGTGATGTCTGCATACTCATTACCGGCCGATAAGCATCGACTAAGAAGTGGTGATAACACAAAATCACGTGCAATAACCATAACGTCTCCAGATCTCTGCCACAATGTGGGGTTAACTGTGGGACTTGTGGCTTTGATGAAGCGTGCGATACCGTCGAAACGCCAGTGTAGGAGAAGAGTTTTGACAAGCTTGTATTTTGTTAGTTTTAGCACATATATAATGCTTTTCATCAATTAATAATTTTATTGAATTATTTGTTTGTTTTGTTGCAAAGTGCCTTATGCATTTGTCTATTTTCAGCTGAGTTTAAGTTATGGATCGTGAAATTGAACGTATCGCAGTAGTTGAGTTTGACAAGGCGGGAATGAAAACGATCGAATTATTGGAATTAACTGGTTCCAAACCAGCAAGAGGCGTGGTACGCTTCAAAGACTTGGGGAAATTAAGTACTGTCCTCGAAATCTCGCTCAATCACCTAGTCTACTCTGAAAACATGCGGAAGATCCTTCAACCAAATTCAACGAAATCCGGAACGTTCGATGCGCAAGATGGCAAAGAAGTAGAGAATGAGCCAGTGGAATGTCCGAACATTGTCAAAGATAAGCTAAAGTGCCAAAATCGCTCGTGTTTACTCTCTGGACAAAAAGATGAAAAAAACGGCTTCAAAGGCGCTCCGAATGATTCGTTTGATAATTAACGCTCGTTTGTAGAAGGTGACTTTTACAGTTGACAAAATATGCACCGCCGAACATTTCCGCAATCACCAGAATCAGCGTTAAACTCCGTAATAAGGATCAGCAGAAGTCCACAGGCGCAGACACCATGAGCGGCAGTTATTTTCCAGCCTGTATGAGGGTCTGAGCCAGCATTTGAGCAGAAACATCAAATCAACGCTACCAGCTATCAGCAGCAAGTTTTAACGGGCATACTGGAGCTTTGGAGTACTCAACCCTTTGGAGCCGCCGAATGTAAGTTCTGGAAAAATTGAACCGCTGAGCACTCGGCCCGCTCAACTATTCCCATTTGTTAAGAGCTTTTTCGAGGCTTCTAGGGCAAAGATTTTGATCGTCAAACTTGCCGGATCTCAACCCAATGAGCTACTCCGTGTGGGCTACAGTGGAAGAAAAATGACTCTTCAATGCTACATCACCGCAGTGCGCTTGGAACGAAATTACGGTGGAAAACGTGTGCGAGCATCGTTGAAGATTTATGCAAGCGACTCTGTCATTCTATAGAGGCCAAAGGAGGCAACTTTAAGAATTTATTCTGAAACTTTTTTTGATCTGATAAACGTAATTATTACTTTAACATAGTGAATTCGTTTGTGTATGCATGATCATTTTACTGTTAAAATATATTGAAATATTGTCGGAACTTTCCTCTCACATATAAAGAAATATAAAAATAGTTGTTAAGATGAATGTCTACATATTCACTACTAGAGTTCTTTATCACATATTGCAATTTAGCGGCGAAGCCATTTCTGAAGCAACGTTGATTGGAATCGAATGATCATCATTCATAGTAGCGATTTCGTTTCCCTTAGACAGGAAGTTTTAACATTTGGTAGGAAATTACCAGTTTATATACAGATTGCCTATCTGTCTAGAAGTATACTAAGAGCAACACTGAACAGCTTACCATGCAATCCTGGTCATTTGAGACGAGCTTCCTTTTCATTGTACACTGCCGACGTTTACATCACGGAGAAAGACAGGAAAACTTGCACTATTTGCGTAAAGAATGGGACTGATTTTAGTCTTCCTTTATCCCTCCATTGCACGTGAGAACGAGCTATGTGGTCGACTGAAGATCTCTTACATACGAAGATTTATGGGATTATTTAGTACAGCTTCTATCTATCATACACGCACCCACACATATACATACACATCCACATGCCCGTCACATACACACCAGCCACACAACACCATATCCCATTACACTATACACAGGTCACAAACTGCACTCCATACACATACACACGTACATTACATACATTTACAAATAATTAAGTAAATACCTACGCACACATACATATACATACATACATACATACATACATGCACACACATATATACACACATACATACATACATACACACATACATACATACATACATATGTATACATATATATCATATATAATATATATAATACATGGATACTACTTACGCACGATATGTATGCGTACATATGTGCATATATATATATATATATATATATATACATGGAAATTCGAGACATCCATGCTTATACATACACATACGAAGCTCTAGTTTTTTTTTTTTTTGTTAGTATCTCCACTAATATTTTGTGTTCATTCTTCTTTGAAAATAAGTACAGATATTCGCAGATTCAGTGTTTTTCTATGAAACTAATTACCTCTTGATGTCCTGGATTGTTATCATGGGAATCAATTACTAGCGAACCACCCACCATATTTTAAATTTAGGCACACTTGAATGGGCCCATTCGAAATCATTTTTCATCGCCTGAATTTGTCTTCTTATATTGATCTAACATATACTTCAATGGGAATGTACAAAAGAAAAGCTTAATAACGCAGTCAAGCGGTGATATGAATCATTAGGCTTTTCCCTATTTTTTCCATAATCTAAGTGTGTATAGCTTCATTTTTTGCTCGAGAAGTTATCATTTTCTATCATCTGCTCTCAGAAGACACATGAAAGTACTTTTGTTGTCTTCAGAATAAATGATGAGCAGAATTAGACTCGATTAGATCCATTACGTTCCGAAGATGCCCGACGTTTTTTTCTTTAATCATTCACTCTTCCTTCTCTTCCACAATCCTCTGTATAAGCATTAATTTGAATAAAGGCGGAAATTATTCTTGAAATCCACGTTATGACGATTGTGTAAGGTGATTTAGTGCGCTATGAATATGTAACGTCTATATTATCGGCTTAATCTAGTTAATAATTGCGATACTCAAGCACACACCACTAATGTCATTATCTGTGGCCAGTGGGTGTAAATCGCTTGAAGTAAACAAAGAGCACCATTTTAAGCGCAGATCGTTCTAGTTTTCCTGTTTCTGGTAGCCTGTCGATTTCTGATGTGGAAACTGAAAACACAAATGGGTGGTGCCTTGACTATTACCAAGTAAACACCGGACATGAGTGCGGAAACACCAGCAATGACTTGTCATACGCTTTCTATTAACATTGTCGAGCCATTAGTGAATCAGCTAGAGAATATAATCTGCATAGGCACAGCCCATGCCAACAACATATGCATATGACTGAGTGCTAACAGATTTTGATAAGAGTCAATTAATAAGAGGCAAAAATATGAAGCTCGACTCTTCTTGAAATTTCTGCGTTTCATGAGACGATAAGAAATCATTTGTATATATATTCCCTCCTCTGGTCTCTTGGAAAATTGTGCTTAGCCTAGTATGCACGCGTTACCATTAGTTCGATTCCTAGTTCTGAGAAAACCAAACCCTTCCTTCATGAGTGTTTCTAAGATGGCATTAGATTATCTCAGAAAGCTAAAAGCCTAGCTTGATACTTCGGTAGGCTAGCTTGATTGATTGTGTAGAGCAACTATGTATTCACTAATCTCCACGATACTTAGTAGAGTCGAATGTATAGCGCATTCATCAGAAGCTGTCCAAATTTTGAAGCTTTATCTTTTTGTCATATTCATTCATCTCGTATTAATATATTATCACAATATCAAACTTTGCTGATTTTTATCACCACACTACGTATCATATATGATTCGTGTAATTTGTTTTGTCAGCTAACAGTGACCACTTCTCCCAAGCCTCCTATTGTGCTTTTCGTCGTAATCGCCTTTATATATTTTTCTGTTTCGATTGGCTTTCCTACTCTGTGGTTTCCAATGTCCTCAGTACATTGTCATGTTTTCGAAATATTTTCAATTCTTGTGAATGGTAAATGAGACACATCATCAGTCCACCTGCTACATTGCACTTTTCCTTGTCACGTCAGAACGTTGTTGTGTATATCTTGGCTTTTTATGCCTTCTACAATTTGTGGATACATTTGTGGACACAGTATAACTGAGAACACGGAATGCTAATGATGGAGCATGAGAAAGGACAGGGATGAAGGCGTAGTGAAATCGAAATATTTAGATAGATTGTTTCTGTGCTAATTTTTGGAGATAAGGAATAGATTTTCTTGGTTGTCCGATACCGACATTTGTACTGAGGAGGCTATGGCTTAGACACAAAGTATGGCGAAGAACCCTGCATTGGATTGTAGAATGCATACCGAAGATGATGAAAATCATGCGATGCAAACTGCTCTAGCTGTTTCCTCTTACAGGAGATACATATGATTCATTAATCATGAACGTGTTAAAATGTGTATGTAAGTGGCTATGACAATGCCTCTCCTACTGAGTTTCGATGGAAACCACATACATAGAGTGGTGCCGTCCCCAATGAGTGCATACTGTTCCGGATGGGCTGAGTTAGTGCTTACAGAAAAGCGTTAGAAGCTGGGAATGTAAGCATTACGTAGTACAAGTAACTATCTAGATAACTGCAAAACTATTCGAGTTTTAAGAACAGTTGAACTGTCCATGACGTATTTAATTTATGGTGCTCTCATTGTTGCGGAAGTTGGACTCAGAATTCTTTCTAATTCATAAATTCTCCTCTGTTTACAAAGATTTTCCCGTGTCAGGCAGCGTAATGCGCAAGCGTGTAGCGCAGTGGTTAGAGATATCATGCAAAACACATGGTCATTGGTTAGATTTTCTGCTCTGAGCTTTAAGGTACATCCTGCAAGCCACGCAAGTCATTGTATACTCCAAGTGTGCATTCATCTCTGAAGATGTTTAGTGAAATCGAATGCATAGCACTTTTGAGGGATGCACCAAAGCCTAACGCTCTAACCTTTTCGTCCCCTACCGCTCTTGTTCTTTATAAGCTCTCTATAGAGCAAGTAAGAAGGTCATGTGGATCTAAGTTGTACTGCCACCGTAGTAACGCCAAGGGGAGGATGCATTGTGGCTGTCCATATCGCGACTGTGGTCTCTGTACAGAAGCGAGAAGCCGTCGTCAGCGATTCATGTGTTGGCTCATTATCCTCGTACTTTGTACTAGATTGTGCAGTAGAGCATTAAAAGAGAGTGCTTTGCTTCCTAACGAGAGCTTTCGGTCTCTCGATTTTCTTTCACATGCGGCGTTTCATTCGTCACTCTAATATTTATGACAGTGAATTTGAGAATGAGCTTGAACGAATAAATATTTGAGCATGCTGCACATTTTCAATTATGAAAATATTATGTTAAAAAGACTAGCACAAAATCAAGCCGTTAAAACAGAAAATATAGATGTGATTAGATAGAATTGTGTGCTTTCGTCGAATTATATGTTTTTTTTTTTCCAAAGCATGAGCAGGAAATCTAGGAAAATTTCTAGATCTCTAGGAAAATCAGCGCTGTGTGGCAAAAAAGTTTCTCGAGATATCTCTATTTTCATTCATTAAAGTCATCCCTGATGCTCTTTTCTGCATAGTTATGATTTTCTATTCTACCACTCGCAGTACGATTGAATTTAATCGGCAGTCGGGTGGTCCTAATCTGAAGTCTTTCAAAATTTCTATGGGATACTTCCTCCTGAATTTCTGACGATATCATCGTTTTCTTATTTTCACATGAGCAGTCCTATTAATTTCGCTATAAAAGGTTCAGAGACTAGACAAAGGGCGTTAACTGAGCCACCCCTTTTATGCAATGCCGTCGTCGTGAACTTGACGAATCACAATTAGCGAGTTCTCCAGTGACAAGCCCTTAATTCTTACTCATTATTCGTCAGACCCAGCATTTTCAGTGAAACAAGGTAATTTCGCCATTGATTACTACCTAGAACAACTTTTCTCTATTCCTAAAATTCTTTTTGGAGATTTGACGTTATGCTTAGCATATCGGAATTCACTGGAGGGCAGCTGCCCGTTCATACTCATGCTGGCTTCTTCCTATAAAAACAAATGCATAATCAACTGAATGGTGGTGCCTCTAACGAGTCTCATTGGCCATGCGAACTTCACGGCAAAATGTGGAAAATCACTAGAACGTTTACCTCTCACAGAGTTCCTCGCGTTTCTGTTCCACTGAACTCTATATTTATAGAACGAGGACTTCAATAAGAAGGATCCAGCTTTCCCGATTTTCATGACGATTTAGATACTGCGTAGCCAGCTGCACTCACCTTTGAATTTTTACCTATTTTTGATTCAAAGAGGAATGCGCAGTACAGTGCTGACAGATACCTCACAATGCACACTAAGTTGCTTGTTCGATTTCGCTCTCGACGAACAAGCTCTTCATTTCCTCGGGGGGTTTTGCATTTGCGTACGTGACTTGCCCGAAAGAAGGAGACCACTGCTTTGACGCAGCAGCAGGCCACCGCAAGTCACTATTATGTTAGATATGATTTCACTACCCTCCAACGGTGCTTGTTGAAGTAGAAAACATGGTTCACCCCTCAGAAATTGGTCAGCGCTTAACGTTTTTATCCTTTATATCTTTCTTCCTTACGCTTTGTCTTGGCTACACTTTGTCTATTCGAAGGCGCATAAGTTTACTTCTAGTGAGAACCTCGAAAAAAGAGCTTGGATGTCAATAGAGTAATTTCTACGAAGGCTGCCTTTGAATTCTCGCGGGCAATTCTTTATCTTGACGAAAGATGTGTTGGTAAGATGTCTTTTTCTAATTGTCGATTCCTTACAGCTTCAAGTCTTGTTCAATGCACAAGAAAACCATTTAATAAGTGCTAGTACTGGCAATAGCAAATGAGTCATAAGAAGAATCACCTACAAAGGCAGCGGTGACTTTGTAATGTACGTGGTTACGATGGACGCCAATGAAAACGTTCTAAGATGATATTTTCTGAGAGTACTTCTCTTTTCTATGACATTTTACATATGGGGACCTTTTTTCCCAAAGATCTGTTTTGTTTCGGTTTAGTCGTATTTCACTTAGTGGACAGTTTCTTGTTGCCGGAATTCAAGCAATTGCATCCAATTATGTGACCTTTTCTGGAAATTCTGATCTCTTGTCCATTACACGATAAAGTCAGTTCTTTTGATTTGACATCCCTTGTTAATTATCATCTCTTGGTCTACGACTTCTCTCTTAAGGAAATATCTTCTGTCTATCCTGAATTCGTGCTCGATAATGGTCTTTTTTCTCTCATTTTTTTCAACATCTGTGAATCAAAGCTTCAACTGAACGGCTTAGGTATGAAATTTCTTCAGCTATGATGTTGAGCACAACGTCAATGCTTATTCGTCGTTCAAATTTGTGCTGTGTTAGATTAGTAAGAAATTATGGATAACGTTATTTAGGTGCTTATATTATAACTCGTGGGTATAATTTATACGTATATATACGTGTGAATATGTATGTGCATAACTCATATGTTCAGTATCTATCTTAAACGCAACTACATATAACTCGCATTCAATATATATGACTCATAAATTATAATACTTGAATACTTCGCCGGTCCGTCATCACGAATTGTGCGGATCTTGCTCATGGAATTGTGTTGGTTTGGCTGTTTCGTTTTCTGAAGTTCCTAGGTAAACCTTGCCAGAGCTTCCTCATGTGCGTCACCACATTGGAGCAGCCGCAGGTGCTTGTAGATCCGAGGGAAACTACCACCTTACAACTGCTAGCTATCAAGACAGCGGTCATTTGTGATACGGTTCACTCTCACCTGGGCTTTTCGAGTAGATACGTCGGACTCTTTTTCAGCTTGAACTGCCCTGCATGGGGTCAACCTCAGCCAATTCAAGAAAAGTATAGGTTATATATATATATGCATTTATATGTATATGTATATGTATATATATGTATGTATAATATAGGTATGTATATTTGCACAAGTGCTCCGAACGTCTCTATGATGTTCATTAAAGCCACGAAGTTGCCATAATCGCAAAGCACAGACAAAAATGTGGGCGAATGATTAACCTAAGATTCGTGTGAATTCGTTAAGCTTTATTGTAATCCACTGAAGCAGTCACGTTTGTATACCCAGTTGAAAAAGAGGATCTATAGACACGTCTATACACTGAGATTGTGTGTTCCGGTTGAGAGTGCTTCTTCTTATGAGCACAAGGCTAAGCTACAGCAATTTAGATCGTCAGCATAGGCAATCGCGCTCTTTCGTGGATAAAAAAATTTTTGCTCTCAGATTTAGAATTTTTTGAGAGGACATAGATTTATTGGCAGCAACGAGTCTTGTGATTAGCTGGCCGACCGCTCTAATCTGTGGACCGAATACTGAAAAACTCTGACATACTTCGTTTTTCCTGCTTAACTTCCGCGGAAGCAAACTTCCGAACACTATAAATCACATCCATTCAGCACTGCAGTGTATTTTATAGCTTTTACTTTCCAAGTTTTACTCAGATATCGTTACGTCTAGGCGATCTTTACAGATTTAACGCGTTGAGCAACATTTCTTAAGTTCAGTGTCCTCACTAATGCAAGAAAAGCACCAAAGTTGGCGTAATATTGTTAACTTACATGTTATATCGTCATAAGTAGTGAAAAATCAATATTTTGCTACATGATCAAGTTAACAAAATTTGGTAAAATAAGACTTTATTATTCGTCTAACAACTCGACATCACGTCTTCTTTATAGCCAGTGATTCGTATTAATTGCCCACAGACATTCCTGCTTCCAGTGCGAGTCTCCATAATTGCATCGAGTCAAATCTAGTGGGGTAGAGCTCAGCTTGAATGGGGCAGACTGGAAGCAGTCGGCAGTGCACTTTAATACAGCGGATTTAATAACTGATTGCCGACTTATAATGTCGAGTTAGGTTACTTCATTTGAGCGATTTTTCACTCTAGAGGATTCAATTTGATATGAGTATAAGGATCCACACATGGACAACGAGTGGCCGTAGACAATTAAGTCAAATTACTAGGACACTGAAGAAATCGATATCCTCGAAACCTAACCCACAATAAAGTTTCTGGAACATCGTAGCGGAAGCCCACTATTCTCAATATAGAGCCTATAGAACCTGCAACTTTCACTCTTTTCTTCTATCGAAAAATCTCCTCAAAAGTCGTCACCGATAGTTAGAGTCTGAATGAAACGTCTTTTTCTCAATTGGCATGAACACAGAGATGACATTGACATTGTCATCAATACTGAGAACTATCGGGACGATAGGATAACATGAGGCAAGAGCAAGTGACTCTCCTCAAATTTATTACTAATGCCATCAACGATAATATTTTGTCTTATTTTGGATACAGTACTTCAAAGTGCATTAGGTGAAGTATTCTATTCAATTATTATTGTATTCCCGTTAGTCAGTCTCTTCGTTTTTGTGTCTGAAGTGCTACAATGAGTTTGAATCTACAAATACAAGTCCAGTACAAGGTTCGCTTATGAAGAATTTCTGTTTTATATATACAAAAAGAGTAAACAGAAATCATCGGGGTATATAAATCTGGCTCGCCTGGGTTTTTGGTTTGATTAGGCACAATCTTGCTGCTATTCACATAGTTACTCATGTATCACGTTTGACACGTCAGCCAATATGAGGGAATATAGGTTACTATTTTTTCCGAAAGAAACACTTGTAGTTACCATACAGTGGGCACTAGATGCGGCCACTGGTTCAATCTCGCGTGTCAATATCAACAAGCTTCTTATTCCTCTGGAACCGCGTGGTACTAGAGTGGGAGAATATCGGCGCTGATTTGCTACATTGATAAACCACTGCAAGTCATTGTATAGGCTATAAGTGAATTGAATCATCGCTGACATGAGCCCTGAAGTCGAATACATGGTTCATTTCTCAGGTCGTTTGAATTAGTGGTTGGTATCAGACCTTAGCGTTTGGCCATCACAGCTTAGAGAAAATGGTGATTGTTCCACGAATTTTATTGATAAAAAATATTCATTTTTGGATTGAGAACAACCTCTGCCAAGCAGCTACCCTCTCAAAGCTTCTCGTCTGTGACCTTTTTATTGGCGTTTACTGTGAGTGAATATGACTCAATAAATATCTGAACTTTCACCTTTCAAGTCGATCAGTGTCCTTTATATCTGAAACATAAAATGAAGAAAATCTAAAAGTAGTCGTAAATTGTGTGCTGTCCTCATATCGCCCTTCAATGTGGGTCCATGTTTGTGGCGAAATCTGTCGATTATATCATTAGTTTCAAATCTCAGTAGATGACACCTTGTTTTTCACCATCTGCACAATGGAGATTAGAAACATCCGAAGCTGTGGACCCCGCGTTTTGAAGCATCAAGTCGTCTCCTCTCGAATCTCATCAGTAAGCCCTAATTTGTGCTGTTGTGAAAAAGTAATCAATGAAATGCGGGTGTCACCATGAAACGATGTGTCAGCGAATTTAGCACTCGAGAAAAAAAATACTGCTCTAGTCTGGAAAGATGGTCATTCCGTGAATCACAACAATTTTCTGTTACGACCACGCAAGCCCCCTATGCTGTTACAGTACGTCTTCGTTTAAGTGTTTCCGTGTCTATAATTCATAGAATCCTTCATATGAGGGCCGATTCCGTGCCATCTATCAGACATTCAACATGCTCGAAAAGTTTGAAGAAATGTTCACGGAAATTTTCTTCCGAGAATAAGGTGGGCGCTTCATGAGCCAATGTCAAGTCATCTCATTAGAACCAGTCTTTGGATCGTCAAAAAAAAACTTTTCTCACAGTAATAAGTTATTTTTGACATAAAAAGTCTTCTAAATTTTTACTGAAAAGCTTTATCCATGTGAGACAATGTTTATGCAGTGGTCCCTACTTTTTCTTTATCAAACTGCTAAAAGTAATCATATTAGCACCTGCCCAATCGTACTCGGGTGCTCATAATAGCCTCAACAGCATATCTAACCATCAAGGGACGGCTATAGAAATCGATGCGCGCAAAGTAAAATACGCGATTTTCGCTATTTGATTAAGGTTTTTTTGCCATTCGCGAAAAATTTTTGGAATTCTCGCAGTACTTTGACAGAAAAAAATTTTCTGTTTTCGCTCATATGATTTTGGTTTGGATATGTGCGCCTTGTATAGAGAAAAAACGTTGATTGATTGCGAAATTATGCTGAATTTGACAATTAATCAACTGTAATGAATTGTATGGAGGATACCACAATAAAAAACTTCAGTTTTGATCTACCATAGTTTTAGACAAAACCGAAGAACCATCATAAGGAATAAAAATTGGAAACAATGAGTGATTATCAGCAAAAATGATAATGTATTTCACTGAAAATTCTCACTATAACTAAGTTTATATCAATCATTCGTTTATTTCCAATTAGAAGAATTCTGAGCGGTAAGAGACAGCTGTGTTTGAATGAAAGGCCTAGAACATCGACATTATGCAAACGATTGGTCAGAATTATGTGTCTCCAGAGAAGTATTCTCGATGCTTCTCTCCCATCCGCACCCATGTTCAAACAGAGTATTTTTTATTCCTTTTTGAAGCTTTAGTGATTATTCGACAGCTTGAATATCTAGAATCTGAGGAGTGTGTTTTATCTTTCAAATGGTTTCTATACTATGTTGTGAAGGTGAAGTAAAATTTTCGGTACATATGTGTTAGATGGCGACAATTTTTTGAGTCGATCTCATTCGCTGGTCAAGATCTTTTTTAAGAAATGTTTAAAATCATTAGAAAGCTCAAATTTCTAGTTACAATGCGCTGCCGATTTTTCAGGTTACCCTTGCATGTCGTAGCACACAGAATAAAATTTCGTTTCTCATTCGCTTTTCGCCTTCACTTTCACCGCGCGTATAAATCGCTCAAAAATTGAAAAGCATATCAGCGTGTACACTGTTTTCCTATAGCATCAAAATCTACGTTTTTCTGAAGATGCTGTCGATGTGGTAGAAAATCCCGAAATGGATTACAATATTTCAAACGCGATCGGCCGTCCCGCACCGGCCCCGTTCCACCGTTCCGTGAGCAAAGTCGCCGAGAAGGCCCATAGATGAGTAAGATGTGAGGGCAAGTCACAACAAACTTGCTAGTAGGATAATTGCCTAAACTACCGCGTAACTCGGCAGTGATCTAACGCATTATCCTCAAAGCGGCGACAAATATTGTTAATTTACCCTTTGTTTCGAGTGTTTTATTGAGACCACAGCTTAAATTTCAATATGCCAAATAATCATTTCGAGCCACACACGTTATGTGGTCATGTTATTTGGCATATTGAGATTTGAGCTGTGGTTCTAAGAAAAACACTCGAAACGAAAGATATGGTATATAGAAATTACCAGCCATGAGCAATCGAGTGTGCAACACTCTGTGTTCCGTGATAATTTCACTGGACATAGAGTGTAAAAAGATCGCCGTCGTTAACATATGGGACCCACAGATGATTGGCAAAAGACGAGAAAGGGTCACAAACCGACTGACGAGATCACAAGATCGAAAACACGTGTTTCGGGCTCTTTGTTTACACAGATCCACATGACATGCGTGGTTTGAAAATGATTATTTGGTAAATTGTTATTTTATTGAGAATTTCCTCATCGCATCGATAAAATCGTCGATTAAAAATGTGTGATTTTGACACAGCGAAAAGTTCTGTACACGCTGACATACTTTTCGTGCTTCTAACAAATTATACTCGTGGTAAATATGAAGGCAAAATGCGAGTGAGTAATAAGTTTTTTTTCTGGATGCGACTGTATTATAAAAGGATATCTTGAAAGAACGGCAACGTATAGTTGAAGGCAGAAATCTAAGCTTTCGAATGACTACAACTATTTCATTGAAAATCTCTTGCTCAGCGAATGAGAATGGCTCGAAAGTTTCTCACCACTCAACACACAAGTACCAAATTTTCTTTCACACATGAGCATCTTTCGTTGAAGAGAGATTCCCATTCAGTAATCATTCGATAGCACAAATCTCAAAAATCTCAATGATAGGCTTGGTTATGAGAAGGGCGCTTTAATGTGTTGTTACAGCTAAAAGATCATTGAGTTTCGCACTCAGCGCCGTGTCCATCGCGCAGAGCAATTTACAAGTGGCGCCCGGTGCGCGCATAGTGTAAAGCTCAATGTTCTTTCAGCTGTAACGACGAGAAGAAGTCTCCCTAAAAACTAAGTATATTCTTGAAATTGTTAAGTCAAATTTGCTGAGATTGGTGTTGCCGTGCTGAAGGAAAAGCGTTGCTCATCGAAAAATGCTCAAGTGTTAAATAACACATTTTTTCCCTGTTACAGTGTAGATCAGAGATCTTTAAAAAATAAAGTATACCTTTCAGTTTTTTGAGATTTAAGCTAGCAAATGATACTAAAATGTTTTGAAGGAGCAAAAAGCACTTTTTTTTGGATACGGGTGCTGTTAGAGGAAGTAACGCATCATGCGCAATGATGAATGCGCGCTTTTCCTACAGTCACTCAAACTACGTCTTAGAAATACCTCCATATGTACCTCGATTGGAGATGTGGAGTTTAGTAGAAGATGTGTTTTCAAGCTACGTTCTCGCAATACAGCAGATACAAATGCTCAATAGGGGTTAGAGGCCTGTTTTTGTACAAGGATATGGTATTACCGCTGAAAAATTAGAATTTCATGAGGAGTAGTTTACTCTTTGTGTCAAAAATCTTCGTAGAAATTTCCTTTATAATATTCCGTCTTTTACGTAACGATAAAACGCCTCCGAGTTATAAACTTTATCTACAATTATCAATAAACCACCTATGACGTCCGAGAGACGAGATAGCATTTTGGGCGTGAAATGTGATCTTCTTTCCGCTCTTGCGGCGTTATAAGGCAGCCTTTCAAAAACAATTTTGTCATCAGAATTCTCGAGTTTTGGGCTATCTAATGAGTGTTAGAGCTTTGGTGATGAGCCATACAGCGGCCCAGCCGCGCAAATGAAGAAATTTGAGTGTGAAAAATAATTTTATTTTTGCTGGTACAACGTACTAAAAAGCTTTTTTGTGAAGCTAACAGGTTTTTGGAATCGCAGTAATTCAAGCTTTCGACTGATTACCAAATGCCTACGAAAAAGCTTTTCTGCAGAGAGAAAGGCCTTAAAACAATCGTGTACTTGAGCTGGTATACGTCGTCCCTCACGGGTTAAAATGACGGAAGTATTGATTTCGTAGTGATTCGAGCTACCCACATGTCCATTAGCAACACGGCTTAATCCTCATCATTTTCATGCATACTATCTCAAATTCAATACCTTAAAGCGTTTCAATCTGGTCTCGCTACTTAAATCATTTTGGAGACATCTGGAAATTGAAGATAAAGCCGATTTCAAAAGTGCAGCGCGATGCTATATCTCCATTGATTATTCATTATTGTGCTAAGTCACTTCTTTGCTAAAGCAACGCGTGTCTTAGGTTCACCTTATAGAAAGCTGTTCCTTTTTTGGGACAGTGCTGGAGACCAGTGGTTAAACGTCCTCAGTAGTTAAGAAGGAGTCGATCGCTTGATCTCGTGCTATGACGCAAACTGAGCTCTCGATCTCCGAGGTCGTTGATTTGGATGTTTTTATATATTTTCTCCGTGGATTAAAACACAGACTTGATGCATTGGTAGGCCTTCAGAAGAACTTGTATAAGCCATCTATGCTTAACCTCTGCAATTCTACTCCGAACGCTTCATGCTTGATCTTCAATTAAACTGGTTGTTTTGAACTGTATAGGAAATGTCGTGAGCGATTTGACTTCAAAGCTAAGTGACTTTGTGGGACACAGATCGTATCTCGCACGTCGTCATAGTCTATATTCCTAATAATTGTGCTTTAGTAAATTGATGCAAGTGCTTGCACTTTTTTCTTCTCCTCATACAAATTATTTATTTAATTTAAGGTGTTATTGAAAATTCGATGCTTCAACACTCTTTCACGTTAGCAATAACCCTATCGCCCCACTGCTCCTGCTTTTTTTTGTGACGTATCAATATCTGTGGTGTTTGTTAGCTTCTGAAGTGAAAATTATTTTATACTAACTGTAGCTCCAGCTAAAAAATTGCGCGCGAGTTTATCCGTGGCCTCAGTTCGATTTTCTGGAAAGGAGCTTATAATTCACACCCTTCCAGTTTCATGAGGTGCACATGATTACAGCCAAGGACTCTTTTTCGGGCTTAGATCTCTTCCTCCATATTTCCCCATTCATGGCACAATTTTTATTTGCAGCAAATTTTGCTCCAAAGATAAATTTTCTTATTCATGTTTTAGTACAGAATTTTAAAATATCACATTGTTTTATTTCATTCACTTGCCATTATATCTATTGTGCTCCTCCCAGAACTTTTCGCATTTTGCTGGTTTTTTTTGCATCTACTTTCCTCTAATTCTTCTGACGCTCCACGTAATTTTTCTCGTTTCGCTTGAATAAATCTTATTCTCCATGAATGTCGTAAAATGCTGATCACTCGTATCTGCTTGTAATCATTACAACAGCTTAACCAAGATGTTTCAATCTAGATTGCAATAGAACTTTGCTGGAAGAAATCGTTCCACTACCTTACTTTCTGATGGAAATCACCACCATTCACTTCGCTATCGTTACCATCGGAATTCTGAGACTCTACATTAAATTTCATCTATCGCACGTTTGGAAACGTTTGTCGGCATCTAAAAACTGCCACAATCGTCTCGGATCAGTTTATGATTCGGTTCAAAGTTTCAAAAACATCAGTTGACTTGGCTAGCATTGACCTTCCCAACATAGCGGCAAACATAGAGGCTCAATAATATTCATAATGGGTAGGAAGCGTTAAGGACAACGTCGATGTTTCAGCTTAAGAAGACTTCGGTTCGGATTGCCCTTCTTAAGCATTTATTTCATCACATCGGGCTCAAGCAATTGTTATCACCCTTGTTGGGATTTTCTTTCTCTTCCAATCCACAAAAGTGGGAAAGCTGTCTATGATGATGATCTTAGTTTAATGTTGTAGCACGGCTATCAAAGAATTCCTGTGAGGATCTACTAGACCAGAAAAGCATCCACAAAACCAAACGTTTTTCAAACAACAGTCGGATCCACACCTAAATACAAAAAGTTTACGGATGATGAGGACGTAGCAATAGCTAAATGCAATAGTATCCGTCACTGATTTCAAGAAAAAAATCTTGCAGACAGCGAATCCTAGTTGTGATTCTATTTCGTCATGGAACAAAAATGCATTTTGACTAGTTGAGGTTTCATGCACCCATTTATTCATCTGCTCACATATTCATTATGGGTCGGTACACTATTGAGAAAAAAAATCCATCCATTTAGTTATTTTCTTATTTATTTTGATGTTGGTCTCTCACGAATTTATAGACTTTTTACAAGACATGCACCGTCGATCAATAAATTGATTGTAAAAAGTCCGCCTTGACTAAATTCATAGTATTTTAGCTGATTTCAGACTGGTCTAAGTGTTAAACGCATGATGTAGTTGATCGTGCTTGAAACGATCCGTGCACTGTAAGTGCTGCTGATCACAATTTACCGATCGTCACTTGTCACCACACACGCTACATTTCCATCAAACATTCCCATTTCCTTTTTTTTATTCATCTTCCTTTTTTCCTCCTTCTTCTTCATTTTTTTCTTTCTAACTTTGTTCCGGTTTCTCGTTTTTGAAAATCTATGGACATTGTCACTTTATGCAGCGAACTCGCAATCCTTCAACAGGCTGTCGAAAATGATGACAGTTTTATTTTTGATTTCTTTGTCTGCGTATATTTTGTAGTTTTCGCCCCATTTCAAAGAAAATAAGCAGAAATGGAACATATTTAATCACATGAAATACGAATACCTAATGAGATGCTGCTGCTCTTCTCCAATTCTGCTTCTAGCATTCTGCAACTGTTTGCAACTGCGAATATGTAAGGTAATGATAGACAATAACAGCTCGTTCTTCATGCTATTTCTTTTGATTTTGAATTTTTCGTTTTCTCTACTTAATTTTCCAGCCCAGGGTCACGATCTACTTTATTATTGTTTCATACCACAAACACGATTATCTAGATAACATATTGTGTCCATACTTTTCATGCCATCTATGCCCAGAATCCGGTGCACACGTCTCTACAGTTTTAGCCTTTTAAGACCAGTTTTGAACCTCCTTGCCTTAGTTAAGCCCTTCCACAATTCCTATGAGGAATAGTAGAACGACAATCTCAATAACTCGAGTTTTCGCTTCTTCTCTGGTTGCATATTATTGAATGGGTATTGATATCAATGCGTGTATCGATTTCGCGCTATTGAGATGATTTCAAACTCTGGTCAATTTGATTACGGTCACGATTATACTTAATAAAACATATATAAATAAGAAAACGAAGAAGTAATATTCCCCTTTTTCAAAATTTCAGCTTCAGTGTGGATTTGGAATTTGTTAACCTCATTACCGAATTTTCCCGTAATTCTCTAGAAATTTTCCGAATATACAAGAGCTAAAAAGTGCAACAACTTTTTCTGCTGCTTTTCCCTGACACGCTATGCACTTTGGTCACCTTGCAGGCCGCAGAATTTTTACGCGCTTCTCGACAAAAACTGACTATTCCGAGCATAGGCAAACTCGCATACAGCGACAGTGTGACCGAAATCCGCTTCATTTCACTCTGTACTTTCCATTTTGTCACATTGCTAGTTTTAGGCATGATCTACCTATTACTTTTGATTCAACAGCTTTTTCGGGCATATCTACGCGGATTAGGTATTTCCTGATACAAAATTTATAGCTATGTTGTCACTGGTCAACTTTCTAAGTGATCCACAGTTTCTCTCCTTCATATATTAATGTATTTTCGATGATTTGAGACACCTCACTCGTCAATTAGAGTGCAGTCAGTTTTTTATTCGAGTTACCTTCAGACGGCGGTGATGTCGCGCCAGCAATCGCAGGATTCACAGCAAGCCGGTACTTCTGGAATCGTTTTCTCGTGTCAGATCGACGGAGCGGAAGGTTTGTAATTTTCTTCTTGAAGGAAAAAACAGTTATGATTTTGCAAAAAGACCAGAAGTTGAGCAGCGCTCACTGGCTCTATGAAATTGCTAATCGTCTACTATCCCACTTGTAGGCTCCTTCTCACCAGCACGTGTTTTCCAGTGGCAAACAGTCCTCGAATCCTTTGTTTCTGTTCGTATAGAGAATGAACATGGTAGAAGAATTGATCAATGACTTATATCATTGACTGAAATAAGCTGATGAAGCCACTACCACATGTATTGCGTTTGCTACATACAACCGAAAAAAGGACGAAGAAAACACAGCTCTGTCATTTTTTCTCCTTTCACATGAGCAAGAGACAAGTAGGGCCTCTTGAAAGCATAGTAAAATTCTGCCGTAAATGCTCTCAAAGAAATTATGGTTGACATTTTATGGCCGTAGAAGGGAAAAACACCAATGCAATACCATTCAGATTCGGACGAGCCATGGCTTAGCTCTGAGCAGCTTCCGTTGTCGAATGAAGACGACGCCCCTACGAGAATACGAAACCAAAGGCTGACCACAAGCAACTTCAGGTTTGTTTGAAAAGTATTGAAAACCGTTGTGGCTAGCCTATTGTAAACCTGGTAAGAACACATCTACCTCATCATGGTAACGAAACAACAAAGGTTACCTAATGAGTACATTTTCAGTTCAGAGAGGATTTGATTTCGATATGCGTGCAGCTTAGCTGTGGTACAACTACTAGCAAAAGCAATACGATGCTTAATAAATGCTATTTGCTCGTGTAACTGTTTTTGCAAATTTTCCGGTAGATGTAGGATTAGCGATGACGAATGCGTTGACGAAAAGAGCAAGGATCAATGCGTGTTCACATTAATGAATGCCTTGCTAGAAAACTTAGCCTTCAACGACTAAAGTTGCGACTCTTCATATAGGAATTGAGACTTCAAATAACAAAGTCTTAAAGTGTTTTGGCCTAACTCCGCTTCCCCAAAAACTCGTCCGAAGTGGCAACTACCTTAGGAGAACAACTAAGCTTGCCCAATCAGTTCCACATAATCCTTATCATGTAAAGTATTATTGAGTGGTCTTACTTCCAAAGATTGGACAAAAACAACGAGTATTTACGATGTAATTTACCATATGAGCGGAATTTCGTTCGGGATTCTTGCAGATGGACTACAAAAATTTTCAATCAATCAGCGTGCTCGTTGACATTAGGTGTTTCACGCTTTAAACAAGGCGGCTTTTTGGAACATTAGCCATTGTATTCGTGCTTGTTAACAACACAGTAAGAATCATGCGTAATAATAGAAAGTGCGAGTAGCGGAAAATTAACTGCTTCACTGAATAGAACGGTTTTCGATCTTTCAAACCTGCCACTGGCACACTCCTCTTCCCATCGCAAATCTTATGAATGACTTTCTGTCAAAGAGTTTTTTTTTTTTGAAAATCTCGCTAGTAGTTAGACTTATTCCAGACAAATAATTCCCAGTTTTGTGTAATTTTCACATAGTTTGAAAAATAGTGCAATTTTCTCAAACCCCTTCATTATAATCTTATGAATGTCATTAGGATTGTGAGTTTCACACAAATAAGGTATCAGGGAGAATGTTTCGCGATAATGAGGCGAAGTCAATCGATGGTGCATTTGTAATTGCTGGTACTAACTAATCCTATGAATAGATTGTATGTAAAGTTTGTGCCATTTTGATTTCCTAAGATGATTTTTCAATGCAATTTTGTGATTTTGACATCGTTGCGCATTTCGCGCATTTTCTTGCAAAATTCTGATATACAACTTGCCCATGTGTGCTTAAGCTGTCTTGGAAAACAATTCATGGTCTGGCTCTTCCGAAGAACTTAGTAGTGCATAATGTCCTCGCGGTTCCAGAAAACAACCAACTAGAGCTTTTCCTTGCGGAAGTCCTGAACTGAGGCCGACGAAAGCTTCTGACCAGGCGAAAGGACTCGTTGTGCTTGTGAAGGCTGTTGAAGACCACTAACTTTTTCTCAAAAGTGATGATCTCGTTCAGGAAGCCGTGCTCGCGAGCGCATCGACCGAAATAACGGTGAGCAACTTCAGCGCGCTTCTCATTCTGGGCCTTGATCAATTCATGTGGCACCCAGTTTGAGTTCTTCTAGACCTTACCCAGTTTATGCAAAATGTTGTCCGTGGTCTTGACGCAACCATCGAACTCTCTCGGCTGGCATTCGGCCAGTCATTGAGGGATTCCTTCGACCACCTCAAGGACAGCTTGACAATCAATTTCTTCTGGACGGCGCAGGCGCGGCCGACCTCCAGACTGTTCTCTCCAGCTTTGAACTTTGCGAACCATTTTCTAGGTGTCCTTTCTGAAACCGTATCATTGCTCCAAGCTCCATTAAGCTTGTGCGCCTCTTCACCAGCATTTTCCCCTCCGCGCCATTCGTACACAAGTGAATTTGTTTCAAGGCAGCTCCATCTTGAAGCAAATGTGGGCAAGTTCTTTACCAAAATGTTTGCAAGAAAATGTGCTTATGAACGATAATATATCATGCAATTTTATTGAAAAATCATATCAAAAAAAACTGAAACGGCGCAAACTTTTTGCGTAACTTATTGAGATACTGAAGCATTTTGGGCTTTTTTTTTGTCTTCTATCCTATGTAAGAAGTGTACATCAACTGATCTGTAGCATTAACTTCTTAGAAAGTAATATATGGAAAACATTACGGAATATGAACGGTAGCCAAAAAGCAAGCTCATATGATATTCTATTTGCGTCGCAGTAACAAGCTAGTTTGGTTTTGAAATGGCACACATTTCTCGACAAAAAGCTGGTGACATATTTGAAGAATGACGTCAGCTGTGATTCGGTTCGGGTAGGTTCCATATTGCAAATGCAAACCACTCTCCTTCAGTAGATAGTCAGCCATTACTTCATTGGCGTGCAAATTTCTTTCACCGCGTTCGCCAACTATTCTTAAACTGTAAGTATTACTCTTTCGTAGAGAGCCTAAGTGGTCGTGAAGTAGAATAATTTCGTTTCAAGAAAATATTGTGTTTGGATTCGTGGAAGAATCGCAAACATTATTCGCATGATATCAAAATTGTAGACGTTTCTTTTCTCATGAATAGACGCAATTTAGATTATGTCTATAGAGAAAATCGATTTATAAAGAAAGGAAAGAATCGAAGAAAACGAGAGAAGATTGGGGAATAGATCACCACTTCGCTTTCCTAAGCACAGGTGTATCGAAGCTGCGGAAAGGACTAAAGTGAGTAGAATAAGGAAAAAGTGAAAATCGGGTTACTCCATAGCAGTCTGCTGCCTAATCACCACTCTTGAATGTGCAAAAACAGTTTAGGAACAAATTGGGCATATAGCATTCCTGATGTATTCTTCAGAAGTGATCACAGGAGAAAAAAGCCGAGTGCTTCGACGCATTCTTTGAACAAGGAGCTGTCAGCGATACTCCAGTCTCACCCGATCTCTTTGCACTTTGGCATGTGCCGCATTTTTGGCGTTTTCTCTTCGATAAACGAAAATCTCCACACCACCTTACGCGAATTTCCGACAACGACGTGTTCAAGAACGTCATCGAAACATGTCTTTCTGTGGTGACGCTGTCTCATTCAGGCCTTTTCTGATCGGTTCCTCTATCACCATTTCTGCTAGGTTCAAAATCATGGGAACATACCTTTGGACTTTTTTGATGGTATTGAATAGGAGCTAAAATATATATGGAAATGAAAACGTATATAATGATAGTAGTAGTAATAAGTAATGATAGCAAAATCGACAGACAATTTTAGGCAACTTTTAATCCCTGAACGCTGAGTGCATAAACCACTCCGAATGTACTAATAGGAATAATTTATGTTTGTGAAAAAGACTTTGACACCTCTGTGAAAGAAACAACGTCTGCTAGTTTGGTTCAATAACGCTGAGTTTCTTCGGAAAGTAGATAATTTTGCAAAATTCGGCTCTAATTGAAAACACAAAAGTCATCGCTTGTTGCTTTGTCAATCAAACAAGCGCGGAAACGGCAAAAACAAGGGTAATGATTAGAGAACACCACCATGTTCTTCAATATGTCACATATGTTAACATCAATAGCGAGTTGCACATGACCTCTAACAGGAGAGTAAACCGCTATCCCATAAAGAGGCAAATCACTTGGGACCAGTGTGTAGTGCTTTAAGCAGATTTATACTTCTGAATACATAAGTGGGGGCGCCGTGGCGAGTGTTCGTGATGTTCGTCAGTGCGCGAGTGAGACCTAATTCCACCTTCCTCCCACCTTTCTCCGGAATTCAACAACAACGTCCTATGAAACGCCACAACAAGGCTATCTTCAAGATTGCAAGGAGAATCGCTCATCCAGTATTCTACGGCGTTTACGATGAAGTCGAAAAACGATTTGAATACTAGGAGTACTGGGATCCGCATAGTGGAAAAAGCACTGTGATGACGGACCAAATAATAAATAAGTGCCTCTCTTTGCCTCCATCAAAGAGTTCTAAGCAAGTGACACATAGTGATTGCTTGCGGAGCATTTCTCTATGGTTCAACTCGTTTCCAGCGAGTACTGCTTTTCACTTTCTTCCAGTTTTAGCGGAGACCGTAATTTGTATCGTAGACAATGGTTTTCCAATCAGTAAGTCAGGGGGGCAGCGGCATGCGGCACACTGGTTAGAAGTACCTTTTATACAAACTGTTCGTTGGTTCGATCAGTCTTCTGAGCCAAGCAGCCTTCGATCACTCCAAAATCGACAACTTGGCATCAGACTGTCTGAAAGGATAACATCGCTGACCTGGCCATTCTAGGACATTGTATACTTGAAATATGCATTATCACTTATACTCTGATCTCTTTCTTATCGAGTGGGTTCTATATTTTTTTTCTACAAAACAGTAATTCTTGATCTATAGATCATGACTAGGAAGTTTCCTGATTGTAGAGCTGTGTTGTGCCACGCAGTGAATTGGAACTATCAGTAGGATTATCCTAATTGAGAATGAGTTTAACATAAATTAGCCGAAAGCCTAGCCACTCATAAAATCAATCTCAAGAGCCGCCGCCATCTTAGGAGAACACTTGGCGAAAATTGGTAAATTCTTTCATTGCCCTACATGTGGTAAGGACCCGAAAACATCTCAGAATATGTTTTTTAAGGACGATGAAAAACTTTTGCAATCAAATAAATACGAATTAGATGGAAAATTGCAATCTATTTTATTTAACCGCTTTAGCGGTGATAAGATTTTATAGATATACCCAGTAATGTAAAGTGATACGCAAAAATTTCGTGCCAGAAGGGAATAGAACCCGCACCTCACTTTTTCCGGGAATGCCTGCTCTATCTGTTACACTAGTGACGCCCATTTTGCGCACCACTCTTTCTACCCTATCTGCGCATCTATCTGTCAGCTGCCAGCCGTCAACGGCTGGCCCGGGTAGTAGGTCTCGACATTGAACCCAGTCACGCTGACAGTATTGGGTATAGAAGATCAAATGGAATTATTCTTAATAGATATTAGGAACTAGATCAGATATATAAAATTGGATGGAAATTGTTTTTGAGAGTCTACGATCCTTTGTTTGAGCGCTCGTCTCAAAGTGGCTTATGCAAATCAGCCTAGTTTCCGAGCTTGCTAGCTATTATTCACGGCTATTGTATTCCAGCTGGTAACTTAGAGCACAATTAATAATTTTTATCACATTCGTAACCAGGCAGACTGTCGTATAATTCCTTTGTTACAGATTTCACAATTTCTCCACCTTTATCGTTCTCTTATCTTTTCAAAGTGATCATTATTTCAACCCGTCATTTCAACCTTAATTCTTAGTTACCGACGACTAAGTACCCAGCGACCAAGTGCAGTGCAGGCAAATGATCGCAAAACGATTTTACAGCTGTAGAACAACGGAGTCTGAGAAAGTCGTGATTATCCAGTTTGATTATTAGGCTGTTATGATTTATTAACTTCTAGACATTTGATTTTATTTGAAGCTGCTATTCTATCCATTATCCGCTCTCTTGATAAAAACGGCAGCACGAAACCATTGAAATAATTCGGACGAAATTACGGAAAAATTCATCTTCAGAATCTAGCTTTCCATGTACATCATAACATCTTTTATTCAGTCTCCTCTTCCAAAACTTTCATAGTATCTTCTTCATCAAAATATGTCCCACACTTCTGCTCTACGAAGGAAGCAGAAGGCCTTCTTTATTCTCAGAAGCTAGTACAGATTATTGTCGAACCACTAGGATAGAGACTGATAGTAGCAGTGAGCACGCATAAGGATTTGTGAAGGCTTAATGTTTAGGAATGAAGGGTTTAAGACCTAATGTTTTTGTAATGAACTCCGAACCATAACTAACCATTCAGAGCCAGTGCGCGTTCGTATTATACCATCATAGCTCAGCTTTACCTTACTCTTAGCCATGTTTTGACCGTAATATCCTTTTATCTTTGCTGAGTTTGACGCCTTATAACGTTGCTTGTAAACCTTTTTCGCTGAACTAGCAACTCCTTAGATTGGACTCGTTCCCCGAGATCGCAAGTTTCCATGGTTTTCGCGCTACAAAGTACTTTGATCTCACAGCTTTCTCGTAGCTTAGCTGGACTCAGTGAGTGAATTCTTTCAATAATCTAATTGACGTGTGGGAATGGTCGCGTGCAGTAACTACATTGCTGAATAGAACATTTACTATCTGACCTTACGTTTATTTCAAAAAAAAAAACAAAAGAATAAAAATCATAAGAGTCACGTAAACTTAGCTGGTGAATTTGCAATCAATCAAGAAAACACCTTGGAAACGGAAGCCATTACTCTACATATCGTCTTATTAATGGGCACGTACAGCGCAGTGAATAACGATGCTCAACAATAAATATGAGATCGCTATTTCAATCGTGTACTCCAGATCCACCGAGCCCTTCATGCCCTCGGATCGCAAAACTGGTTGCCAACGTTTTCTTAGAATGAAAACACTTAGCGCATAAATTGAATTTGTCACCATTAATCACTTATCCTGCGATCTATGATAAACTTGAATTTGTGGCACATCCCTCAGCGATTAATCAATGCCAAACACTTTGTCTCCTGTCTCTCTAAATCATTTAGGTCAGAAATTGATTTTATTTATAAAGTTGTTCTCCAACATCTCTTTCTAATATGAAAATTTCAAGCTTACGTGTTGATTGTCGTTGGAAGTACGAGCAGCTGTAGATGAAGTGTAAGATCAGTGGCAGCGCTGACAATGAATAGCGCCATTCGAGCGATGATGGTGGGCAGAAGCCGTAAGCCCATTCCAGCTCGAGGAATAGCTCAAGTTAAGTCAATTTGATGCACAGTCGTCCAATCCCCCTACGACGACGTTGATTGGCTTGTCGCTTGGACCGAGCCTGCCGACCGTATTGAGGTTGTTTGGCGGCGCCGAGGCTTCGGACTTAGTCGGCTTTACTGCGCCTTCGATGGCAGCCGCAGCTCCCTCGTGTCCTTCCACTCTTCGTTATTCGTCTCGTGAGAACGCATAGTGTTACTCGGCAGCAGTAGAACGGTATTGTTATTCAGTTATCTTGCAGAATATGAAATGAAGCAGTTTATAAGCAACAAGCGTTGAACAGCGTGATTTGGTTGGCTGGTTTCCTAAGCGGATAGAAATAAGTCGAGCGAGATTATAATGCAGGCCAGGGTAGAAAAGCTATTCAAAACAAAATCAGCTGATTGCTTTGATATTTACACTTATCAAAGTGAAGTTTATTGACCACACTGTTCAATGCCGAAGCATTCCAACACTCTTACCATGAATTTTTGAGCAAAAATTTTTTGAACTTTGCGACATCCAAATGTATTATTGTTCCTATGCGTGATTGGACTTTTTGGAAGAGTCAAACTCACAATCAAATCGCTGAACGACTTCTCTGCATGTTTGAACTAACATCGAGCTCATCGTTTTTGCCTTAGCATTTTTCCACTCCTGCTTTCCAGACTTTTCGAGTTCTCAAGCATTCATGCTTCTAATTCACCCATATTTTTATCGAATGAGTTATTATCATGTGACTTCATTGCACTTTTTTGATTTTTTGTTGGAAAGTATCATTTCACTCGTGGTATAGGGAACCTTACTTCTTATTTCCCTCTTTCCATCGCAAACGGTATCGCAGAAGATATTTTTGACTGTCTCACGTGACTAATTTAGGCGATGAACCAGTTAGGCCATTTTAAACGTCCTCTCTGAGATCCTTTAGCTTTTCTAGGATTGTTTTTCTCTTCTAAAATGAAAGTACGAGACACACTTTGCTCCAGACGCCGCCTTGGTCAACGATGGATCGTTATCATTTGAAAAAAAGAACTAGCATTTAGATAACTATTTAATAGATTTCCTTTTTATTTATTTGCTTCAAACGACGGTATGATGTAGCATGTTTATGTACAGTCATGTACAAAACTTGGTACTCTTCTATTATGGGGCACCAATTGAGGCCTTTGGTAAAAGCGTATTCTTTGGTGTTATCTGACAAATGTATGATTATCTGATAGCTTAAATCAAGTGAATTTTGAAGGTATATCTTGTTTCTCATATTGGTTATATTTAAAGCCGCACCATTCAAAATGAAATTTTGTTTCACTTTTGAAGATTGATCACCTGTTAAAAGCTTTTTCAAAACGAAATTTCAACCATTAGGTAGAGGAAATCTTTCTCATTAAAAAACTATGTTTGGTCATCAAAAAGAACTTCTTAGAATTCTGAAATTAGCGCAAGAAGAGTGGATTTTACACATTTGGAATATCGCTGTTTTCCGCACCCCTTCAGAAACAAGGGTGTTTTTCAATTTTTTCAAGTTGCTTCTTAGCTTAATCAATGGCTCAAATCTAGACAATTCCTGTGATGTACTTAGGTTTTGAAGGAGGCCTTTCATTTTGCTGTTATTTGAGACATTCAACATGCCATTAAAATTCACTTGATTTGAGTTATCGACAAAACTACAGAAACGTTTTGCAAAAGCAAAAAATTCGTTTCTAGCGAAGGCCTCAAGTGGAGCCATAGTAGAACAGTACCCTAAACATTTCTGCGTCAATTGAGACTCGCACCCACATTTCACCCTACTCGGGGGGCTCGCGTTCAAGCCGTTGCACTATCGAACGCCTGTTTCGATACCACTCCTTCCATTTTTTAACTAATATCATTCACTATTTAATATGTTGCCCATTTGCAGGCACTAGCTACCAGCGCTATTCACCATTTTCTATTTAACTTAATGTTCGATGCTTTGGTCCACGTTCTGCTGGATACTTGAAGCGGCCAAAAGCCACAGTCTTCATGACTGCTGGTGTAATAGTGAATCTTCGTTCTTCTATACAGGGCTGTTTCTTGTAAACTGAGTATTACTATGAATAATGGAGTCGACTAAGTCCGGAGTTTTATCGTCGAATGATGATGAGTTGATGTTCCTCTCTATGCTGTTGAACACTATCTCATAGCCTGTGGCTGTTTTTATCCTATTCAGTCGGTTAATCAGAACCCTGAACAAAGGACATCGGCCACCATCGATAACGTGTGATTAGATTACGATAATAATTGCGTTGTAGCTGAAACTGTACTTTTCCAAATTATTAATTATTCCATCAGTTGTTTTGTTCGAAGCTTTCCTATGAAAGCCAGCAAGTTCTCTGCAAATTGGCTTTTCTGTGAACTCTGACATGAGCAAATTGCAAAACACACATTGTCGCATCTCTATGTTTTTTTGACGTTACCTAAGATTAATGTTGTCGTTTTTTGGTTCATATTTCCATGCACAGCCATTCCTGAAACAAACGAGCTTCAACCGAATAATTGAATCAGTAGGGCTAAATTGTTGTCTTGTCTTCTTCGATGGTCATAACCGACTGTTATCCTACCAGTGAATTTGAAAAATGTGAGTAACAAAGATCTTTTACGAGAGAAATATTTGTTAATATTACTTCGCAATCCTTTTTAAATCTTTTTTTGAACTCTATAAATATGTCTGCTCCTGTCGACGAAAGAAATGAAGACGAACATGCTTGTCGATCATGACGGCCAGACCCATTCCTCGTACTTGCACTAACGTATTTTATCAAAATCATCAATTAGTCTGGAACAGAGTTCGTCGACATGTCCAAATGTTTGTCGATGTGCGTCGAAGCTATATCACACTTCGAATTCCTCTCCATTAAATCTATCGTGTTAATGAACTGATCGTTGCGCTCTGAAGCAGATGCGACACTCTTCAACCAGCATGCTACGCGAATTCGCCTTGTCCTCATCCATCGGCTAGTCATTTAGCGGACCCCAATTAAAGGCAGCCTTCTATAAGTTTTGTGGATCTGAAATAACCTTCACTGGTACCTTCCCGTCATTCGCTTCCTGTTTTAATCCTTTGGAAAAAAACGAGTTTTATGCTTTTTCAGTGTTGTAATAGTCATTCGATAGAATAAATCTCGAAAAATTCGTTGGTGTTTGTGATTTTAGGAATGGAATTTTTTTTATATCGAGCATGTTTTGATTGAAAGAGCTTTTCCCAAAGTTTTCCACAATGATCTGATAGCACAAATTTCGACAATTTCAGTGGTCCAACTGGCTATCTGAAAGCACTTCTTAGTGTGCTGCAGCAGCTAAAAAAAGTGGTTTTTGCACTTGTTATGCATTCTTTGCTCCGGTACGTGGATGAGATTCCACAACATTGGCACTAAGTCACGCGTTCTCGTAACACAATGATTTTTTGATAACATAAATTAAGATGTTTTCTAAAGCTAAGTCTGCAGGAACGTTGTTCTATCGTTATGTGGGCTCAGGCTTCTCATGTTCATTTGATATTACTGAATAAACCCTCTAATAAGCCTAAAAAGAGCGCATACGACGCAGTGGACAGAGGTGTCGCACACAAGGTCGACAGTTCGATCTCACGTTCATGGCTCATCAAACCATCCATACCTCCGGGGTCGGTAAATTAGCTCCAGACTGGTCGCAGACTTGTCTGACAGGATACGCAGCACTGATTAGATACAGCGTGAGGCCTCCGCGATTCATTGTAAAGGCTAGATATGCACTCAATCACCTCGAACGAAGTTAAAATTCAAAAACGAGTGCATGCCGAATCTCTCAGGGATTGTTTGACGCCAAGAGCTTCATATTTTATCCTCTTAATGAGCCTAAGCCTAAGCAGCCTTACACGAAAAGCATATAAACGTGCAGAGGAAATCTTGTAAATCGTAGTCATATATTTTGTCTAGAGTTTTTCAAAATGGAAAAAAATCCTGAATTCAATAGTAAAAATTGCGCACTACGTGAACCGACCCATCGACATTATAGCCACCCGCACACCCTAACCGGCAAGAAAAAATGCGCATCGTGTGCGAAACTCAACATTTTTGGCTGCGACAGCCTCAGTAGAAAGTTTTTTTTTCAGATCAAGTATGCTTTTGAAATTTTCAAGATCTAAGCTTTCGAGAGATTAGAGGTCCATGGTGAAAGCTTTGTTTAGCGCAAATGCGTGAGCACGAAACATAATTTCATTTTATTTGTTACGGTGCACCAAAAAGTCCTTATCAAAAAGCCGAATATGTTTTTGAAATTTTAGAGATTTAAAAAAATTAACGACTACAGAAACTAAAAAGCAAGAAACTCGTCTTCCCCAAGGGGTTGAAGCAAAGTGCGAGTCAAAGAAAAGTATACTCCTGTAATTTCTGAATTTTGGATCTTTTGATTTTTTTTTGAGGCGCAACCTCATCTTGTGTAAATCATAATGTAGTAAAATATTTTTGAAAGACTTTACAGTCTGTCATTCATTTATGTCATGAAGAATGATTTATGTATTTTTTATACATCACTCGATGATATTACACTTTTTTCTCTATATCCGCATGATCTTCTAAATTAAGCAAAATGTCAAACCAGGATAGCTGTTCACCTCACAGTTTTTCTTTCTCCTTTTCTGGAAGCCCTCGGTACTTTCTACTGCGGAATCGAGCTTCAAAATCTTAATGAGAAAAAATTGGCTTTCAGTGATGAGTTAGCGACGTTGAATAGTAGTCAGTTAGTTATCTAAGCTAGGCGAAACGTTAATATGCTATAAAGCGATGGACAAAAAATAATGATTTCGAAAACTCATACAGCAACAGCGTCTAGATGGAGTTGTATAGTGCTAGCATGATTTACAATCCTTCATCATATCATCTCCGAAATTTGCCCTCCTTATTCACTGATTTTATTAGTATCCAACATCGAGTCAATACCACTGGCAGAGATTTTCCTTTATATACAATAGCCTTGTTCATTCCACTAGAACCACTGCGGAATTATCTCATGAGTTAATGCTTACGTGAAAATATTGGTTACCTTCAGTTTTAAAAATAATGTCCTTTAGCTCATAATGAACTGTATTAGATGGAGTAGAACCTTCATGTATTTAATGGATATAATAGATTGGGGAAAGAGTTCTGAGAAAATGCTTGTAAAACATTAATTTATGCACCTATTACACCCGAACAAAGACAAAACTAATAGATAAATTAGTAATAATCATTTAATTAATCAATTAATTGGATAATTAATTGATAAATTAGATAGTTTTGATAACTTTTGCCAACTGTGTCTTTGCTCCAAGCCAGATTGATGCGTTCACTTGCCACCGTTGCATTTGAACCCAGCAGCCATTCGTGCATCATCAACAACCCCATTTGCTCGCTTGTTAACTCCATCTTGAATTATGTGAATACATTATATACCAATCAGCGCGGGAGAAGACGGGCTATCAAATAAGCCCAAAAACACAAAAAATGGCTGACACCCAATATACAGACGTTTTCTCAGAACTTTTTCCCCAGCCTAGTATCTCGCAATCGACACTCAAACAGTAGCCGGTCTGCGCAATCTGTCTTCACTACCCGAGTAAAATTTTGGGAAACTATCACTATTCTTCTTTCGACATTCTCTGTGCTAGTAGTCAGGATCGCAGGTAAAATTGTTGCTGAAAATTTCCACTCTCCTTTATCCCGGCTGAGTAAGGACTATTCCTATAAATAAGACACTAGTGACATTGTATTGGACCCACCGGTGACTGCTTTACGTGCCAATCTAAGTATACCTTGGTATAACTACTTAGATATTCATTGAAAAATTCACTCAGTCAGCATTTGACGTATTAGTGAAAGGAGAAAGCATTAGGTGTACGAGCATCAAGCGAACCATCACTGCCAAAATTGATGGCTGTTCGAAATAGAATGTGTGAGAGAAACCCTAGGACGTGCGTAGCATATCCTAGTCCAGGTCTATGAACGTCTATGTGAACTGATAAAAATACCTACATGCTAAAGCGGAATCCAACATAATTACCATCCGTTTTTTTCTCGCACAGTTGTCGTCCGCAGTGGCTTTTTTTCGAAAATAGCGGCGTATGCAAGGAACATTATATTAGTTTCGAGAAAGAAATAGATTATTTTGATGAGATAGAAAATGCATAAGTGGTGAAGCCAATAGCTCTGAAGGATCCTTTCTGGCTGAAGATATTCTTAGTGAGAGCTCAAGTATAAAGAAAATACCGCTAAGAAATCCCAGTTTTCAGAGAGAAGAATACAATTTTCCAAAGGACTTCTGACAAATATCACTGTGTCATTACGCTTTTGTTGATCTGCTTTGTGAATTAGCATGAAAGAATGCCTAGACACTCTAGCGATCTTCTCTCGGTGTACGGTTAGAGTTATGGTACTAGTGCTATAAGCAAGAGACGACCGCGCATCACGTCAGCGAGAATGCACTTCGAAGTCTGATAACTGATGTTAAACTTGTTCGAGGACTACCTCAAATCCACAAGGTATGAAAATATCTCAACACTGCTATCCCCAGATTTGAAGGGAAGTCGATTTGAGCGAAAATTCAACGACATTGATGGAAGGCTAACAACCTCTAAGCACCACGCGATCCCACGCCCAGAACTTGAAGATGTCCGTGGACATATATGCAAACGAAGGAAATACCACCACTGTGATTCACACATTATGCACAGTTGGTTCATATAAATGAAATTTTCATTCTGTGCTTCTTGGCAAGTCAATGTGAAAACTGTTACGATGTGATTTTCAATCAAAAATATGAGTTCCAATTGCGTACGAGACTTTTGCACCAAGATTAACTGTAACTATGCATGCTTTCGAACGAGATTTACTGCTCCAAAACAATATGTAGAGTGCTGTGCAAAAAGCTTTACGTCAGTCGGGATTCGAACCCAGATTTCCCTCTTTCCGGGATCGTATGCTAACCGTTGCACCACCGACGTTCGCTTTGCACAACACTCTTTTTACGCTACAACGCGTTATCTGTTAGCAGCCAACCGTCTACGGTCTGGCAGGACCGTCATTATCTACATTAAACCCACTTATGCTGACTGTTATTGGGTATCAATAATCAATCAAAAACCACTTTTATTTGACCGCTACTTGCAGTGTTATGATGTTTCAATATATCCAACAATGGAGAGTGTTGTGCATGTAGAGTGCTTCCCGGAAAGAGTGAGATCTGGGTTCGAATCCTGGCTGACGCAAACGTTTTTGCACAGCACTATACATATTGGGTATGTTGTCACATCATAACACCGCAAGTGGCGGTCAAATAAGTCATTTCTGATTGCTCAAAAATGTTTACTCTGGAAGAATATGTCCGCACACGGTAGTACACTCTATTTTCCAATATTCTCCTCAACATGCACCATATTGAATTGCAAATTTCCGACGTCAAAATGGTACAATCCGAACAATACACTTCCCAAAGCCAGGGCTGACTTCTTCTCGCCAGTGCCATCGTATACTTGACCGAAAGCGAAAAAATTATGTCTTCAGACACAACGTGTCGCAAAGTACGTAATACCGAAAGTTGTTGTAAAGACACATCATTACTACGTCAAAATTCACAAACATTGACCGCTCTTATTCGCTCGATTATCACTGCATATTACTGAACACTGAAAACCGGTTTACCGGTTCCAAGTCCGTTTGTGTGGGGGCGGGGGGAGAGGGGTGGGCACTTTCGCGAGTCTGAGCCATACGTTTTGTCCTTTCGGTCAATATGCTCAATGTGTTGAACATTTTAGTGCGTATGAGCCCTTCAACGAAGTTTTTTCCGAGACCCTGGCTTTCTTCAAAACGTTTTTCTCGGTAGCGAAGGGTGTTCTTTTTCTTTTGTTAGATATATTTGACAGTACACGGTGTTATCTTGTAGAAAGTAGCAGATTCCAATCTTCTCAACGACACAGAATAAAAGGTTCATTGCGATCAGTCCATCGTAGCGATACCTCATTTACGTTCTCCATTCGTAAATATGATTAGCTGGGATAATGAGCTTATATTTATAAATAAAATCATTTTCTGATGTCGGTTGATGGAGGGACTGGTGTAGTCTAATCTGCAGATGAAATTGCTAGCTACTGAACACCTCTGGAATTCTTATAACCAGCTGTGGGAAGTTAATTTGTGAACACGAATGAGAAATCGACAGGCACTCGCTATTTTCTTCTATCATCAACTGGTTCGCATTTTCAAAGAGTACAATGAAAGACTGTGAATGCATAGCGTAATGGTTAGCAATTACTCTTCAGCACAACTGTGGACCGATCCTTACCTCGGCTAGCACCAAGATTGCAAAGAGAATCATCTTAACACCAGCATCCTACGGCATCCGTGAACGAGAGGAAAGTCCCATGCTGCATGTCACTTGGAATTTACGAAGGTTTTTGTGGAAGATGATCGCAAGAATACGACCCCAATACAAAAAGTGCTGGGATCCATGCAGCATATATAATGCCGGATCATGAGTAGAAAATTGAAATGAATATGTGGTACGTATTGGGAGACAATGAGGACCTCTGCGGTTTCGTTAGAAAGTCCACTCTTTGAAGCCTTCGCCTCAGTCTATGATTTTGCGACCTAATGGCAAGCTGATGTTTACCTGAGTACTGTTTTTCCTAACTTAACCTTCATTTTGCTTATAAGAGCTGTTTATTCAGTAGGATTCAGGTCTATTCACATTGTGATGTATTCAAGAGAACTTTAACGGTGAAACATGATTTTCAACCGAGGCTGATATAGTCTCGGAATAGTTGCATTGATGACGAAAATCAGTGTAAAGTGTTCTGCATGATGTCTTCCATGTGTTTTGCTACGTTCCGATAACGGTGGTTTTTCAGGCAACTACCACGTCTGACGCTGCGTCACCCCTCTGTCGACGGCTCCTCCGTGCCACTAGCCGTTGACGGCGACGAACCTCCAAACGACGGCCTCACTTCGCATACTACCATTATGCTACGACGATCGACTGACTCCGAGTCGGCCGACTCTGTACGTTGAATTAAATTAATATGTAAACTTTATTGCTACCAGAAAACCGATTTCATTTGGGTTTTCAATAGTACTTCTTATACGCCTCTCAACTCTCATGCCATTCGTTTTGTCCTCTTTCAACCTCGTTTTCATGAAATAATTTTATTCACCTTGATCTCCCTCCTCCTACTTATTTCAATTTATCTTGCATTTCCGCTCTTGTCTCTTCACTCATGATCTCACCTTTTTCTTACTTTATTCTTTCCTTCTAGTATTCCTGCTTCTTGTGATAGGTACCCATGAATTAACTTGTGTAATCCACTAACCAATGATAGTGAGGAAACTCTCAAAGACAAATTGCGCATCGGATAAAGGACACTGCTTTTTGTCCCTAATTCGTGAGGAAACAAGCAGTCGTACATATTTGTTGCAATATATTCTATTCATTTTATCTCAAACGACCCGTTATCACTACTCGCCGTGCGGATCCCAACACCTCTTGCATTCGATTCGTTTCGTGGCTTCCATTCTCCACAAAAGTCTCTGAATATCCAATGCTTACTTCGACTGCTTCATGACGATTCAGTCTTCATTTTGAATGTCGCGAGATAGCTGGTCTAGACGATTCTCGTAGTGATCTTGGATTTAGCGTAGTTCAGACGATACCAGTCGATTGACAACAAGTTTTAAAGGTGACTCAATCAACTTCCATATAATCTTGTTTCGTGATACACTGTATCACTGACCACTGCGTCACTCCGCATTATTGGATAAATTAGTTGACGCATACCACATTCCTCTCTAATCCTCAGCCCTCTACCTCATTTTCCAGCCATTTCGATCTTTATTTTCCTTTATATTTCAGGAAAATACTATTTCAGGAAAATCTCTGCTGTCCCAGTATAATTGATTTCCTATGTTCACAAGAATAAAAACTGATGCATTCTTAATAGTATGTCGCTGTTCAAAATAATTTTTCAACTGCGACGTTTCTTATGAGATGAGAACTTCTGGATTTGTAGCAGAGACTTCGCTCTATCTCTGAAGGAGACTATATCTTAGATTTTATATATCTCATACATTTTTATATTCGATATTCTCATACTAAAAGATAAAGAAATAAATCTTTACGTGGATCAATCTCTAGAGGATGCGCCACACATTCGACTTCATTAGGCATCACTAGAGGTGACTGAGTGCATAGCTGGCCTCTTCAATGACTTCGAGTAGTCTACCCCTGTATCAAGTCGGCTTGCTATTCTCTCAGACAAATTTAGTATCAATTTGCCAACTACGGAGAGATGGAAGGCTTGGTTAGCCCTGGGCACGGGATCAAATCTTTTGCATATATTACCTCTTATACATGCATACATATATGTCTTCTTTAGATATTTTATCATCCGTCTTCATAGTGTTTTTTTTTTTATATGTGGATCCCAGTACTTCTAGCATTCAATAACTTTTCGTATTCTTCTTGAACGTCGTAGAAAACCAAGCTCATCTCCTTTCAATCTCGAGGATAGACTTGTTGTGGCGTTTCATAGAATGTTCTTTGTAACTGATGGAGAGTGTTAAGAAAGTGTTGAGGAAGAGAGGAGGGGGAAAGGGAGGGGGTTCGACTTCACGCGCGCCGCGACAAGCATCACAACTAGTTAGCCACGGAGCCACATATAAGTGAAGTGAAGATTTCAACACTACGCAGGTATAAATTTCTAAAATTGAAAGCGGATATCAGATCTTAATACAGAAGCAAACGATGAACAAGGAAGCACTATTGACTCCTACTAGACCAACTCGCCTTGTTCAGCTAATGTTGAAGTTAAAACACGAGTCTTAACGGGAAAAAACGCGTTTTGTATGATTCATCGAATTGGTTTGAATTTTTTACTTTTTCAATCAAATAAAGGAACTTTCACATGGCTGCTAAAAATCTCTCAATTCTATTTATATACGTGGCAGCATGCAACCTCACAACAGCTAGAAGTCATCTGCAATGCAAATGGTCGTTAGTTTGATTTCATACCCGCGACGAGACAACCTGTTCCCTTCCCCCTTCCTCGAGTAGCCAAATTTGATGTCGCACTTTTCTGCTAGCATAGAAACACAGATTTGATACATCGGCAGGCCATGATATTCGCTATCTAGGCCAGATATAGATTTAATTCACTTTCTTAGAATGCTAAATGAAGACGAATGCATGGAGTATAAATCAGAGCTTGATCAGAGTAAGGCGCTTTCCTGCTTATTTTCATTACTCGACGTTAACGTTGTCCACCAAACGACGACTGGGTGTAGATAGTTTGTTTAAAACTAGATATATATCAGTCATGCAGGCTTAGCAACGTGCTCTGTCATCAAACGGGGGAAAGCTATGAGAGCTAAACGTCAAAGGTGCGACTGTTCATTTTGCTTTTTTTCACGACATAAAGGGCTACTCCGACATGCAGAATACGAACGAAGAAAGCTCATTTGCATTTCATCTATAATATATTGCTGCAGGATCTGAAGGATAGAGGTGAATGATTAACGGCATTCAACGCAAGCCGACAAAAATACGCCATCACATTTATACCCTATCCCCATTGGCATTGAATATGATTTCGAAACACGATTATGACTGGTACTGGGACCATCATGAAAATACCTCCTGCCGTCTCCGATGCAGACTCAGCATTCTTCGGGTTTGTAGATCTTCAGCGCGGCGATGATCCTTGTGATCCAGAGCAGTGGCGGAAATTCACACTTTCAGCTCGCCAAGTGATGTCCCATTATGTGCGATTGCGTTTAAAAGTGATTTCCTATGAGTTACACCTGAAATGAGTATGCGGAACGTAGATTTAACCTTTTTCTCTTTTTTCTTCCACTTTTGGAGAGAAGTCAACGATGTCGTACTTCCTGGCTTTTATTACTAACACTTTCACAGTTGTTCACTTGCTTTAAAGCTTTTGTTCCTATGTTTCTACTGGTTATATTGAGAACAGAATTACTATTTTACAAAGCAACGACTTAGAGAACATTAGGAGTTTGGACGTATGGGTTGAGTGGCGCAAAAAACGGTTTCGCTGTAAGTGGAACAGCTAGGAGCACCCGTGACATCGGTGGTGCTCGCTGCCTTTTCAGACGCTGTATTGTTCGAATCACCTGCTCTATTTGTTTTCCTGATGACTGCTGAGTGAATCAATAAGGTTCTAGAAAAATTTTTATCGGTTGCTAAAGCTTGCTAGAGTAATCTGCGAGATTCTTCTCCCTCCAGGTACTTGCGAAGCTCAGGGCTCAATCGCTAACTCTCTTGTCCACTGGTCACCATTGAAACGAATCGCGTACTCGGCCCATTTAACTTTCGACGTTTCACTTTGTCGGCTCTTATTGATATACTGTCAAAAAGCAGCTTCCGAAGGCGATGAACTTTAAATTATGGTAAAAAAAAATCACAGAAACTAGATAAAATAGCCCGTATATGTGTCTAAACGAGGAGGGGATCGACCTCTTTCTCCCCTTTTCCAGCCCGTTATCAAACGTCTTAAGGACGTGATCCGGATTATTTCTAGTTCCGTAAGTCTTTTCTTATTCATTCAACCTACTTACAAATACCTAATACCTCTTGTGGAATTTTGGTGACGAACATAAGCTCACAGCATCATTGGCGCTCTTTTGAGGTGATTACAATGGTTGTCGAAAACCATCGCTATCATGTGTCTCCCATCCTCCTTTGCAACTGTTTTGTAGCTAACATCTACATTACTGGTCAATAGATGGATTACAAAAGATCTCACATAGATCGTGAAGTAATAGGCAAGAATTAATAATGAAGATTTCGGAATGTGAACCGCTTACTGAATTTCGTCGTAACCTTTTTTGTTGAGCAGACTTCTTCCAAAAATTCTGCAACTTTCTATTTTTTCACCTTTTCACTCATTAAGAGCACGTGTAGCGCAATGGCTAAAGGTGATCTGCAGCACACACGTGGTCGATTAATTAACGGTCAATGGGACGATCCCGCTCTCGACGCTCACCAAGCCTTCCATCCCTCCGGGATCGGTGAATTAAACCAGATTGGGAGGATAGCAGCACTCACTCTGTACATCGGCAGGCACTGCGAGCCATGTAAAGACCGGATATGCACCAATCACCTCAAACGAATCTAAAAATTAGAGAAGAATTCATGGCGCATTTTTCAGGAATTAATCAACGCCGACGGCTTTTATTAGAGCTTTTGTTTATTGTCTTTTTTCTAATTATTCATGGCATCTCATTCTCCTCTTATGTGCGGACACGTATTTGTACCTATTCAATTTTTGTTTGTGAGGAGTAGCTCAAGCACACTTCACCAAAGTCCACATTCCCCTCTGTCGCATATAGAAATGCTCACAAATGTTTTCTCACTCGAAGAATGATGACAACGTTAACGATCCTCTCCTAAAAAAGTCCAATCTCTTATATAATGTCAATCCTGTTTTATGCTTAAAATTCTTTACTACATAATCGCTAATGGCTCTTAGTTGTCGTCAAGACGTATGCTGTATTGAATCCATCTGATCTTCAGCTTGCCGTAGAAGACTGATCCATGCTTGATCGCCAAGTGGACCAAAATTTCAGATTCATTTTCTGATTCCTTTCTAATCGGTGTTTTTAGACCGCCCTTCAAACGATATAATCTGACAGATTATTTTAATTCTTTCATAGATATAGTATGGCATCTCTACTACTAGACGTACGTTTCGGTTTATTCTAGCAGACCTCATCAGTAGCACATAACTTCCGCTCACTCCTACTACTAAGGGTCTGACTATCCTTGATATTGCAAGGAGACTAGTACAGCCGAACAAGGATTTTGCTAGCACAGTGTTTAGCACGCGCCCCGGTGAAGATGAAGCGCGGGTTCAACTCTCGCCTGGATTCAAAGTGTGCATATCACTCAACATTCTGGACGTATAGTTACCCTCATATGAGAGTAAAATAACGATTTCTCGTTTAATTTATACATCATATGATATGCATTAATTGATGACGTCATGCATGCGTAGAGATTTCATCTCTGCTTCTAACTTATCATCGTCAAAAGACTTCCTGAGTCGACGAAAGTGAGAAAAAACGGCTTTACTCTCTAGATGCTCTAATGAGCCCCATGCCCCATAGCTGGCATTTTATGTGTCTGTCTTAAAAAGCTGAGAAATTCTTGCTGCCTTGAAGTATATTACAGAAGATAAGATGACATTTGCAGTAGCACAGATTTTATAAGACTCAATTCCTAGTATTATGTTTGATAAGCGGTGTACAAATGATGATGGTAAAATAAGGGAGCGCACAGTTATGAAGATCACCAGGACGCCATGCGCTGGTTTGATCCCCAACCTCAACGCTTTCTTTCCTCAACGTGGAAACGACTCAGCCCGGCTATTTTCATATCTGTAAGATTCTACTCAATTAGCATTCTATAACATTCATAGAGAATGCAAATTCCTCAAGCAGCAGTCGGGGCTCAGGCAGCTCAAATGTTCGCGGACCTCTGGACGCTGAATGAGAGGTAACAAATTCTAAGTAGTGAATAGTAGGATCCGCACAGTAGATGTGATGAGTGCTCAATTATATAGAGAGAAAAATTCTGACAAGCAACTTGTCGAAAGCGCAGAATTAGCGCACAGACAGCTGGCCATACGCTTTTTAAAAATTTTGACAAAAGCAATTGTGATGCGATTTTTTCGGTGACGAAACTGTGTTCGTCTTTAAGATTAAGAGCTGTTAAGACGACCGATCTATTTTTGACGATGGACCTGTCCGTCCTCCTTAATTTAATATCGCTGCATACAGCTATGGCAAAGAATAAATCGCAGTAGAAATTATGGACGATTTTCTAACATTGCCCTTCCTCATAGTGTACCGATGTGAACCCTTGCAGGCGATGAAGATTATTCTAAATTCTCAACTTTTCAAAGGTGTTTTTTGTTGGACAGTGCTATTATATTTAGAATCTTTATAATAATGCGAAAGCTCAAATCCTGGCAATTCCAATATTGTACATAGTTTTCGGAGGAGCACTGTAATAACAGTAAAGAATTTTGTTCGATACAATGTTTTGAGCCTTTCAGAGTTTTGCATGACATGTCTGCTAGGCAGACGTACGTTTCGACGTTCTCATTTGCCTCATTAAAACAATGTTTCACACTCGGTTTGTTTTGTTTGCTCGACTAAAATCTGTAGATTGCTTCTTATTAACCCATAGAAATACTCATTCGATACTGAAAACATCGAAAATTTCGCAGCTAAGTCATGTTTTCGAGATCTTCAAAGTGAGCGAAAATAAAATTACGTTTCACATTTGGAACATTCCTCACACATAGAAGTAATCTATGCACAAAAAGTGCATGAACGTCTAGACAAAACTATTTTCATCACAGCGGACATACAAAATCCTTAAGTTTTGTTTCCCGAAAAAATAAAAATTGCCTCGTCAAATAACGAAAATCGTGACTCGCATACGAAAATTGATTATGCTGCCGTCTGCCAAGGATCAAAGAGAAGTAGTGATTGAATTCGTCCTGTATTTTGCAAGACTTGAAGTTTCTCAGTTTTCTAGAGATCAGCCTCTCAACGCTGTTCCGGAGATACTGAATATTTTGCTAGTTTGTCTTGTTGACGTCTTCTATAATGATACCTTCTAAAAAAATTACGGAAAATTTGAACAAATTGCAGCTTGCCAATTTAAAGACCTGTTTTCCCATTTTTCGCTGCTCACTTTTTTCAAAGAGAGTAATTTTGCATGAAGTGTTAGACGGAGAGAAGGTAGATATAGTCCGATCTCGTGTAGATTTTTGCCACGAAACGTCGGTTAGGCAAAGCCTTCGGCTTGATAAGATGTCCTCCATGTTGTTATGATGCTCTCTCTTGCTAGACGTCTACGTCCAGCGTTTAGAGGAGAATATTTACATCTAACAGGTAATCATTTCCTTGTAAACCGGTGGCCCCTGTGCAAAATGTTTTAAAAGTTTTCTCACACAGTCGACCATATTGTAGATGTAATGAGTTCTTTCAATGATTTCTTCAAGTTTGTGTAATAGGTTTTGTAAAAAGTTTATGTTAGTTTGATTTATACTGCGATTTTTGCAATAAAATCGCATGATCCTGGTATCTTTTAATTTCACATTTTCTTGTGAACAATTTGTTTTACAACCTGCCTATAACTGATTTAAGATGGAGCTGTCTAGGGAACAAATCCGCTTGTTACTAATGCACGAATGGCTAGGGGAAAATGCTAGTAAAGCGGCGGGCAAGGTCAACGAAGCTAAGGGAGATGGCGGTTGCAGAAAGGACAGCTGAGAAAAGCTTCGCGAAGTTCAAAGCTGGAGAGAACAGTCTAGAGGATCAGTCGCATGAAGTCCGTCCACTGGTCGCCAATCTCTTTGAGATGGTCGAAGAAAATTCCTAAATGACATGCCGAATGCTAGCCTAAGAGTTCAATTGTTGCTCCAAGACTATCGCCAACTATCTCTTTGAACTGGATAAGATCTGATAAAAGTCAAAGTGGCTGGCCTATGAATTGACCGAAGCCCAGAAAAAGAGGTGTAGTGAAGTTGCTCGAGCTCTTCAGCTAGCACTGGGCATGTCATTGAGAGATTCTCTTCGACCATCTCAAGACATCTTGACGACAGATTTTTTGTGGACGGTCCGAGCGCGACTAATCCTCCAGACCGCTCTCACCAGCTTTGAATTTTGTGAACCACTTCTTAGTCGTCCTTTCTGCAACTGTATCATCGCTCCAAGTTCCATAAATCTTGCGCGCCGCTTTATTGGCATTCTTTCCCTACGCGCCATTCGTGCTTGAGTAGCAAATATTTGTTCCCTGACAGCTCCATTTTGAAGCAAGTTTAAACAAGTTGTATGCCAAAATATTTACAGGAAAAATCCCACTCGAATGATAAAGCGAAAACGGCACGACTTTTTTCACATAACCTTGAAAACGCTTTCGCTCTCAACTTCTTCGCAGTTAAGTACGGATGCGCCAGCTAGGAGTTTAAGAAATTTGGTGTTTGACCACATCTCTCAGCTGTGACCTCAGTTTCTTTTGTTGCTTGAACGAGTCAGTGTTCATGGCCAGCCTTTCGTTGGCCAGGACAGCGGAGCTACTAACTCCACAATTTTTTCCGAGACATTCACGAAGCAGTTGTTCTCGTACAATCCTGTAAACAGAGCTTAATGGGCAATATCCGTACACTCTACCTCTCGCTCAATTGAATTTCATGACAGCGTATGACGTGAAATGTGGCCGCAAGAGTACTGAGATATGAGCAAAACTCGTAACCACATTTAGACTTCGAACACGAGATTACCCATCCTTGGTGGTGTAGTAGATAACTTTGAGCGATAGGCGATGTTTTCATCCCTCGTCCAGGCCCTTGATGTCGCACTTCCTCTTCCCAGCTGTATGCGTGCTTAAATCGGTAATGAAGGATTTCGGTGTGTGTGTGTGTGTGTGTGTGTGTGTGGTGTGTGTGTGTGTGTGTGTGTGTGTGTGTGTGTGTGTGTGTGGTGTGTGTGTGTGTGTGTGTGTGTGTGTGTGGCATGTATGTGTGTGTGTTGCAGATAGAAGTTCTTTGCTTGCGAAAACCTTTAGAATTTATCGAAATGTTGTCTTTGCGCAAAGCGCATTCTCCAAAGTAATGAAAAAAAGATTCAAATTTTTTCAAGCGCTTGACCCGTCATCCCATATACTCTGCGACTCTTGGCACTTCTTGCACTCAACTCGTTTCCCTCACTCATACTCCATAAAGGTCTTGGAATATTTCACGTGTTACTGGATTGCTGATTGTGGATTCCATCTTCTTCTCTCACGAATGTTTGTTAATGCTGATCGAAATGATTCTCCTTGTGATGTAGGGATTAACCGGGCTAGAGCTATCCCCATCTGAACATTTGAGGAGGAGGCCAAACCATGCTATCTGATAGCATGCATCACTATTTGCTATTCTATGTCCTTCCCCTCAAAATTTATGAAATATATTATGATTCAACAAGTTAGATAGCCGAAAATATATAGGGAGATACAATCATATAATTGAAACCATCATAGGAGGTTTTTTATCTCTATGACAAGCTATAGAAAACATCGGCGACGACCTACTCACCTACACTTACCTACACTTCACGAAAGCGCCAGAAGGTAAACATTATGAAATTGACAAAGAGAATCCTGCTTAATCAAGTCCTCACCTCAGCACATATCAACTTGAGAGCATTGGAACCAGTGGTTTTGATAGAAGCAGAGAGTATGGGAAACAACCCGCACGTTAATTATGAAGCCATTATGATCATGCTCCAGCCTCCAGATGTGACCGTTATAGTATGCCAAAGGGGAACGATGACCAGCAGGCAGCTATACCATCTTCAACTTATTGATGAAAATAGACTTCCGAATTAATCTCAGTAGAACGTCACTCATATGAAACAGAACCATTGAGCTAGCCATTATTATTTCGTTTCTTAAATGAACATGATAAGCGCTAGCTGAAGAGCAGCGAGAAACAGGCCACTTGACAAGTTTTTGAAAGCACTGAGGTCGCACAGAGCGCGTAATGTAGAGTAGTGAACAACCAGATCGTACTCCAACATTCAGATTTATGATTCTTTCTGCTAAAGGGACACCTTGACAGTGTAGACGGTAAATATACGAAAATCCATCTCATCGACTCTTTCCAAACCTCGCTTTTGAAACATTTAATATAATTTGTGAGAATAGTTAGAATGGTACGTATACAGTGAGAAGTGCCGGTAAGTTGAAATATGACTGTAATATTATCACTGGAAGTGCCATTCAGAAAGAAATCAAATATCTCAGCATATGTTGGCGATCAGGTATCATGAGATAGACCGGACACGTCACGGAGCTGAATCTCTCAGGAAGCCAAATGTACAACGAAAAGACCACCAAAAACCTTGGGACAGAAACATTAAATATTTCGAATTCTAAAGCAAGGGAAACCTCCTATTGGGTAGCTCTAGCAAGCAACACGGTCAAATGGAAGCTTTGTCATTGCTGACTCGTGTCACTCGATGATCGACAAGAGGATGGTTCAAAGATGATAGATGACAAATATTGTATGCATATGATCATGGACGACATGTTTATCGTCAAGTGTCCGAGGTCGTCTGTCTGCTACCATCGAATTAGCCTGCATCACGAGCTGGTCGTCATTTTCTACCCGTATGCCGAGGTTAATTAAATGACTGCTCTTGGTGTCGCAGTCTCGCATTCTACTGTTATGCTTTACTCACAAACGAATTATCAATCGTAAATAAAAACATCGAACCATAGATATACTATCGAAGCATCCTTGATCTATAGACTAATTCGGAAACCGTGTTGTTATTATTTATGGAGCGCGTTCGCCATTACTTTTGCACCAACCTGGTATTTTTCAGAATTGTTAAATGAAAGATGAACTACTCTTCTTTTAAACAAGAAAAATTCACTTAGCTCTTTCACATCATCTTACACTCTGCACACTTAACAAGGTGTTTTATGACGCAAGCCCAGTTAACTGAAAATCTTGGCCAAAGAGATCTAACGAGAGAAATGGGCTACTAAGTTGTTTGAGAACTTGGCGGAGAAAGCAGCACAACAGAAATGGAGCCAGCAATTCTGGCGAAAGTGTTGAAATAACAGAACTTGGTGAAATCAAGGATTTTCCTCGGATTGTCCAACATCTTTTAATATGGAAGACTAGTGCCGTTGAAGTGGACAATTCTCAAGCCCAAAACTAAGTGGGATCCGTTGCAGCATATTTCATCTATATGGTAAGGCTGTCCGAAAATAATCGCCGTCTTCAGCGTTTATCTCCTATACAGAATCACTAAAATCTATACAAATTTTTCAACGAGATGTCATATGTGACTTCAATGACCTTGAAGCAATAACCTGAATTTACAAAAACTTTGATGGCATATTCAACAGCAGCGTGCTCGTTCAGGATTCCGGGCACATTTTTTTGTGAAGCCTGAAAGGATATCAATGACATGGTAGGAAATCACCTGATATGCTTGAAGAAGCAGAAGTATTCTATCAAATCAGTCCTTATCTTTTTTACACAGTGTTGGTTTCTTTTTTGATTGACTCTTACTGCTTATCCAAACCGCTTCACCAATACCATTCACAATTGAAGCAGATCTTCTGGCATCTGGTAGATTTGGTTAGCAACTCAGCAAGATTCAAAATTCAAAATTCTTCAAAGGGTTACAGCAATTTGACGAGCAAGAGAGAATTATGGTAGTGTATTTTTGAAATGTCAATCTAACTCCATCTTTTTACTGCAGATTCTGAAAATATGGTCGAATTGTATAAAAAAAACTCAACACACAAAGCGTTATGAAAACTATTTAACTGAGATTTTTTTTTGCGCACTGATTCAGCTAAGAAGTATCGACGTTGTTACATGTATGTGGTGCCCCGAATGTTCCTTGAAGTTTCAACATCAGTGGTAACTGATCTTCTCGGATGTCCATAACTTCACCGATATCATTTCCACTAGGCAACTATTGAGGCCAATGTCAGCTCTCCCTCTTGCTGACGGCTTCCTAACTGCATCTATTACTGATGCTCTCTGATTCTGAGCCTAAGCTTGACTTCATGCAAAAACATTCTCGAATTCTTTTGCTTCTCTCCACTCGAGCATCAGAAATTCAACGCAAAGTGACATGAAAAACAGAGGACAAAGATATTGTAGAACAATCTTTAGCTACAAAATACTCATAAATTGGCAAGGGATGAAGCCCTGCCTAGACTGCATAGCATAAGGGATCGGCTAAACCAAGGGAGACTGTGCTACTGAGGAGTCTCCGGAATGACAAAGCGAGTGCAGGTCTAGCACCGTATAAGTGCCCTTATTAGACCTCATAACAGGCTCGAACACGTTATCTTGTTAACACAAGTAAATTGTAACAAACGTCTTTCAAAAAGCTTAGTGACGTAGTAATAGAGAGTACGGAAAAGCTCCTTCATGTTCTTTCAGAAAGGAGGTCGTTCAGCTAAACGTTTGTCTAGTTCTGCTCCACGATGGAAGTTTCTCCGAACAGCCTCTATTATTAATGTCGCTTCCAAATTCAGAAAAACCATAAACTCATGACATTTTGAAGCGAATCGTCGGCTATTCGAGCTTTCCGAGATCGCAGGCGGACTTTGCGTGAGTAATAGCTCCATCGTTTGTGATGAATTGCGTGAGTGGTCAATTATGAAGCCAAGCGCAAGAAAGGTGATGCCATTGGCTTCACGAACTTGTCAACTAAGCCATTCTTCTTGCTTCTTGATACTTCCAAAAACATCTCCCTAATGAGCATTACTTTCATTCGCACGATACGAAAAAATAAGAAAATTTTGGAGTCCATGAGACTGGCTCGCAGTGAAATTCTAGTTTAGGCAGATTGAATATTTCACAATAAAGAGACTCAACGAGTTTCAAAGTAATTCTGACACTAACTCGGTGACTTCCTTGACCTCCCTATAGATGATTATAGGTGATGTTTGTTGCTTTCGCCACTCTTACAACAGACCACTACAATCAGCAAAAAGGCGTTCTTACAGCTCTACAGTCGCCAAGTTTTGGCAAGACGATAGCTTACTGTAGATGACTGAGAATGATTATTGATTTTAGCCAGGAATTGACCTGAAGCATGTATATGATGTCAACCTTATTTCTTTGTCGCACATCTATCACTGTGGAATCTGCTGAAGACATTTGTTTCGTGCCGAACACACGTGTTGTTACTCAAAACAATTTTCTGTGGTATTCATGGCTAACGGATAACATTTCGGGCTAATTCGCTTTTAATCAGAGTCGCCTTCATGCTCAAGGAAAAGGGACACCCGCAGTCAGTTCACATGCGCTGAATAATACTTGTTACACTTTACTTTTTGCAACTAAGCTACTGCTTTCAATGTAAAAAACTACATATGGGTAGTTTGATTGCTTAACAAAAAGTAAGATTCTGTTATTGTCGATTATTCCTTATTTTAGTTACGAATGATTAAAATTTTTCCATTATGCTCGAATAATTTGCAAATTTTCATTGACACTCACGATATTTCGAAATTTTTACGAAAGGTGAAAGTGTCCTCAGTTCTACCATCATTTTCGTGAAAGTATCAAATCAGAATGAATATTCAATTCTACGCCTTGATTTTTCCTATGATAAATCTCAGACACTGATTCTCCCTCTTTTTTCTATCAATATTCACGATTTCGCTCATAAGTTCCATATTCTGCTTGTTCGATTCGAAGCACCAAACCCCACCAAAAGGCCCATCGTTCTGAGGTCAATTACCTTATGAAGACTATATCTACGAAAGCATAAAAAATAACACTTCTAATGCGATTCACAAGCATAAATCAACTTTTCATTAATTGAGTAACTTTGTTTCAATCATACCCCTCAGTTGACATAAAATTATGCATTGAATAAAAAGATGAAATTATGATTGCGACCACAGCTCCGGCTTAAATAGGGTTTAATGCCAATCTATGCTTACTAGACCAATTACGCCTACGAGTAGTTAGTGACAGCCAAAGAATGGGTCCAAACATGGCTGAGAGAAGTATAGAGCGGAATCTTGATGGTGTAATGCAAACGCTCGTTGTCCCGGAAAACTATAGTTGCGGTCAGAGTCGATCACGTAAAAACATCAGGCTCAAAGTCTTACACATATCTTAGCATTCTATGGATATTATTCTGCCTGGTTTTTCCCTGACAGGCTCTGCAGATGGAATTACAAACTCATTTCTGGTCTATCATTATTTACACTCATGCCTAGCGATTCATCACAATAGAAGTGATCAGCACCAAGAGCACTTCTTTGGCTCTCATATGCCTCACATTAGGAACAACTCTGTTTATTCCTTGTTGACGAATGTTTTCTGCAGTACTTGAAAAGAGCTAAGAAACCTAGAAAAATATGTGTGAAGAAAATTACACCTACCAGAGCTTTCGACGAGGACCAGTCCTAATAACTCTATGTGATCTTGATCTTATCGCTCTACTTCGATAATTTTAGTATTGACGTAAGTCTTTTTGGGTGGGAACGTCCTCAAAAGAAATGAACGTTCTTCAGCGACGTCTCCGTGACTCACGCGAATCATCCGGTTTCGACGATTCGCACGAAGTCTTCGACGATGTCGTGCCGCAAGCGATGACGGCTCCTGTTTCGCCCTCAGTACCAATCAGTGGTAACAGGTAAGGGATAACTTTTGATACTATATTTGACACGAGTATTTTTTTCCACTGTACGGATCCCATCCGTACTCCTGTACGGTACTTCTCGCATTCAATTCGTTTTTCTTCTCCTTGAAAGGCGTAGAATACTGATTGGGCGAGTTTCTTTGCAATCGCGAGGATAGCCTTGCTGTGGCGTTCCATAGGACGCTATTGTTGACTGCCGGAGAGAGGTGAGGGGTAGAGTCCTGCTCCACACGCGCTGCAACGAGCGTCACAACCACTCGGATACGGCGCCCCGTTCATTCCCAAACATATACCATTAGGGATACTTAGATAATATAAATTTTTCTCTGCTTTAAATCTTGGGATTTCGCATACGAAGAGTATTTTAGCGCCTTAAAACTATCATCTCGATATACGCAATAATGTAGAGTGGTGTGCAAAAACGTTTGCGTCAGCTGGGATTTGAATCCATATCTCACTCTTTGCGGGAGCGCGTGGTGAACCAATGCACTACCGACGCCCGTTTGTAACATCATACCACCGCAAGACTATCAAATTAAATGATATCTGTCTGACTGGGGTGGCTGTTTATTGTGTTATTGTTGTCATCTTTTAGAAAAAGGGTTCTAAACTACTGAATATTCTATTAGTTAGTGAGAAGGAACGGGCTTCTTCTCATTCAAAATGTTGTAGAAAGTAGAAGAAAATCAAGAATCTGTTCCACAGCAAATGCATCTGTCGCTTTAAAAATTGTAGCAACTGATCCCAGGACCAACAATCTATTAACCTTGGCATAGTTTGAATAAATTAGTATCTTCTTCTGTTTAGCCGCTCCGAGGTGTTATTGTTATTATTTATTGAATTCAACGAAGCATATAACAATACAGTTGATAATGCAACATGAATATTACAAAATTGTGGTGATTTACATTTCGGCAAGGTTCGCCATCTTCGGAGCCTGGAAAGGTCAAATTGATTCGCCAATTATTTAATTAAAAGCCTTCATAACCCTAGCAGAAAACGTAAGAGATAAATTTTTGGGTCGCATAGGAAAAACTTCACTTCAAAAACACTCATCGCTTAGATGTTTTAGGTCTTTTAATTGATCATTGAAGACCTGCCACTTGGAGTCTGTGCTAATGTGAGACTGTGTCTGGCTCAGGCCGGGAATATTAGCCTGAGGTACGGTGCTAGGTCACGTGTTATTACGAGGCATTCCTTTTTGCGGTTCATTTTTGGGCCTTTACTGTGTATTCAAAAGGCTTTCAAAGTTTTACGCGTAGATGTTTTCGATTCCTCTGCAAGGACCGTGAATTTAACGTCAAAATCTGCTCCTCTGTGCTTCTGTTCCTTATGCGCGCCTAGTGGGGTTTTTGGGTTGGAGTTACGTTTCCCAGCTAGCTGCTCTTTTACGCGGATGCAGAGTGGTCTACCCGTTTCGCCAATATATTCATCCCCGCATGCCTCGCAAGAGATTAGGTAAATTGTACCCGACCTCATGCAGTCGCCATCTCTGCCGTTTGGGCAAACTTTGCAGTCGTGCGGTGTCTTGTACTTACTTATTAAGACTCATAAGTGGGTATACACTGATGATCTTGCGTTTAGTGATCCATCAAAATTCAAAGTTAGACGCATCATCAGTTGTGTAGACGGACCAACGGATAGAATAAGGTGGTTTTTAATCTCAATACTAGTCCAACTACTAAAACACATTCCAGCCCATCTTTTCAATACCCAAATGTTCTTGGATCGGCTACGTAACGCGTCTCCCAACAACGCGTACGTAATAGAATCGTTTGACGTAACCGCTCTTTATACAAACGTGTCGAATGAGTCCGCCGTGCAAGCCATATGTGAGCTTCCAACGGATCATGAAAGAACTAACATGTATGGCTTCTCCATTCGGCAGGTCATGGCTCTCTTAAAAGAGTGCCTAAGCTGCTCATTCTTTAGATGGTCTGGGAATTATTTTGAGCAGATCAGAGGGCTGGCAATGGGACAACGACTAGCTCCGACCCCTGTATCACTTTTATGTCTAAAGTAGAAGCACCAATATTCGATCTTCGGCCGTTACTCTACTGTAGGTATATAGATGATTGTTTTGTCGTCTGGTCAACGCAAGAGTAGATGGACAAATGTTTTGAGCTGTTAAATAGCCAGTCAGAGTACATAACCTTCACCCGTGAGAAACCTAAGGCCAATTGGGTCCCATTTCTAAACGTTCAAGTTAACCTTTCTAAAAACTCCTACAACACAAAGTGGTATCGCAAACCAAGTCGAAAACATCCTGGTTCACTACCTGTCTGCTCATCCGCCGCACACAAAATGCGCACTTATAAAAAACATGTTTCGAACAGCTGCTAATGTATGCACAGGAAAAGAACAAAAGGTAGAGTCCCTGAGCTTGGCGCGAAAAATAGTCATCTCTAATGGCTACAACACGATAGGAGCCTCTCGGGTTAGATTTAGAGGAAATTCGACGCCCTTATACGGAAGGTCTAGCAAGGATAAAGTTCTAGTCATCCGGCCTTTTGTTTCAAACAAAGTGATTACAGCCATTGAATGCTGCTCAAAAAGAGCAGGTTTAGATAATTCGGTAGCGGTAGTCGAGACACCACCAAAAACACTAAAACACCAACTAGTCCGCAACCGACAGTATGATCGTTTCTGCCAAACCAACGACTGCAAAGTTTGCCCAAACGGCAGAGAAGGCGACTGCATGAGGTCGGGTACAATTTACCTAATTTCTTGCGAGGCATGTGGGGATGAATATATTGGCGAAATGGGTAGACCACTCTGCATCCGCGTAAAGGAGCTCCTAGCTGGGAAACGTAACTCCAACCCAAAAACCCCACTCGGCACGCGTAAGGAACAGAAGCATAAAGGAGCAGATTTTGGAGTTAAATTCACGGTCTTTGCACAGGAATCGAAAACATCTACGCGCAAAACTTTGGAAGCCTTTCGAATACATAGCAAAGGCCCAAAAATGAACCGCAAAGAGGAATGCCTCGTAATAACGCGTGACCTAGCACCAAACCTCAGGCTAATATTCCCGGCCTGAGCCAGGCACAGTCTCACATTAGCACAGACTCTAAGTGGCAGGTCTTCAATGATTAATTGAAAGACCTAAAACATCTAAGCGATGAGTGTTTTTGAAGTGAAGTTTTTCCTATGCGACCCAAAAATTTATCGCTTGCGTTATCTGCTAGGGTTATGAAGGCTTTTGATTAAATAATTTGCGAATCAATTCGACCTTTCCAGGCTCTGAATATGGCAAACCTTGCCGAAACGTAAGCCACCACGACTGTTGAAATATTCATGCTGCATTATTAACTGTATTGTTATATGCTTTGCTGATATTCAATAAATAATATCAATAACACCTCGGAGCGGCTAAACAGAAGAAGATAGTGATGTAGCAACTGACTACAACAGTGTTCTCAACCATCTCAGTTTTGATAATTTTCACAATGGTGTGTATCACTTAGCACAATCATGACTCAAAGGCGGTTGGTCTTCAATTCAAAAACCACAATATTGATGACAATACCAGCTTCCGAAACTGTCTTTACAGACAGTCCACGAGCATTCAATCTGCTGATTCGTAACCTTCAAATAATGATTGACTCACCTATCAAATATATTACTTAATACCAAGTTTAATTTCACCCGTCATCACGTATTGCTGATCTTCTTGTTCAGGTCTAATTTGGAAGGTTGGAAGTATTCATCGCAAAAGTTGTTGTGGAAGCTCAAGCCACGTTACATCAACTTCAGCCACACCTCAAGCACATCGTCTAGCACCGATTCGGCATGGAAGTCATTGGTGGGTGCAGCCTTTTACTATAGACATCTCTGATACTGCTTGTCCAGTTTGATCCACTCACTTGTGAATTCTCCACAGTTCGCACACTGTGCCATGTCGGCATTCCAAAAGTCACTTTTGAATAATGAGTGGCTTTACAATTAGACTATTTTTCTCGTGCCACAATTTGAAAAAAAATTTTTTGTTTTCTAGAAAAAAATTTCAATAAAACAACTATTTATTACATCCTTTCCGCAGAATAATAGGTTCCAAATTTGTATAAGAGCGCTTTTTTCATTATATTAAAAGACAAAACCAGCTTCCGAAGCTGTCTTTACACACAATCAACGAGCAATCAGTCTGCTAATTCGTGACCTTCAAACAATTCGAAAAGCTCGAAGAGCTTTTTAGTGTGTTATCAGGAGATCTGTTGATGAAGTGTATACCGTTCGGAACCCACGAACTGTTGGCATATCTCAGAAGCCGACGTAGGGTGCACAAGTGAGCTGAGGATCCAAATTCTCTTGTTGATCGACGACTTCCTGCAAAGACTTGACAGCACCTCCTACTACTCCTTGTTTTCCGTTTTGATTTCTTATTACATACATACCTAAGAAAACTGAGTGGTAAGCAAAAATGCGACCTCAGACAGGAGTCGAACCGAAGAATGAGTGGTGGTGCGAATGTACCTCTGTGGTGTAGTGGTAGCACTCCTCCCTGATATCGATGACACTCTGGTTCGACTCCCGCCTGAGGTCGTATCTTTGCTCACCTCTCAGTTCTCCTAGGTATTTATGAAATCGTAACGCTGAGAAAAATGCAATAAAACACTGAACATTTCGAGTATTTCTTAATTTACACAAATGTCCTAGAAACGTTGAGAATGGCTGAGTTACCCATAGTCATTTTTTCCACAGAACAGAACCCTTCAATGACTTAGTTTCCTCCGCATTAATTAGAACCCCTACACCTCTCCTTCAGTCAGCACTTTGACCATTGTCTCTGCGTCAGCTTTGTTCAGGACTATCGGAAAACTTCAAGCTGAAAAAAGTAGAGTCAAGAGGAACACAGATAACTTATGAAACTCACATCAACTCATCGACATCTATGAATTTAATCTTATTGAACCAAGATCAAATGCGATTTCAACGTAACCTGTGTGAATTATGACAGATCAGCGAAGTAATCAGTGGATCTACTGCGCTTTATCTTATTTCAACAAGACAGCTGACGTTATTAAGTCTGTTTTAATAAGATGTTAGGGTACACCTTGGAACACTTTTTGAAAGAACATCTAAGAATAAAACTCTGAACGTTGATCAATGCCTGAAATTTACGTCATGCATTGACTTGATCCAGCACCGTTAAAGGAGACCGAGTGCATTATCAGGCTTTTATAATGACATACAATGGCTCATCGATGTGTCATTTGTGCATTTTTATGCTCCCAGACAAGTTTGGTACTAATTGCCCGGGGCACTGGGTTACGGCCCACGTGCTTACTGGAGGGCGCCTCTGAGCATTCTGTGACACGCACCCTGGAAGAGCTTAGTGTGTGGACCAACCTCGCGTCAGCGAATCACGGAAGGTCTTTGAGAACTACATAAATTGATCATTAATGCCGAGGCTTACAGAGAGTCGATCTTTTGAGTTACTGTGACATACGCATACTTTGTAGGGGTCATTAACGACAGCGACATTTACATTGCGCTTTCTCATGTGTAGTGAGAGCTCTATTCATATGTTTGCTTTACGACAGTAATTCGTGATGGTAAGTCATCTCCCTGTGCGCCTTCAGTTACGGCGTCCATCATCTTCTCCATTAACATATTGAACGGTGGTCGCGTGCCAGTTTTCCTAGCATCTCGACATGGCCGGGTTATGACTTTTTTTTAGTTCTCAAGACTTTTTTCCTGACATACCATTTGCGTTCAGTACTATTATCACCTATCCCCTCGCATTTAGTTATGGTCGCGCTGGTTTTTTGGACCGATTGAATCGAATGCGATTGATGGGAGACTATGGTTTAGCAGCATAATGCCCGTACTTGCCACATAGATCCAAATTTTCTTGGAATACATTGGATGATGTCTCTTCAGACTGATTAAATGGAATTATTTTTTATACCACATTTAGCGGTGATAAGTATATCTATACTCAGCGATGTAGAGTGATGTGCAAAATTTTCGCATCAGTTGGGACTCGAACCCGCATCTCACTCTATTTGGGAGCGCGTGTTGTAACCCGTTGCACACTGACGCCCATTTTGCGCACCACTCTTTCTACGCTACACCGCATCTGTCTGTCAGCCGCCAACCGTCAATGGCCTGGCCGGGGTAATCGGTATCGACATTCAACCCAGACCTGTAGCGTAAAAAGAGTGGTGTGCAAAATGGGCGTCAGTAATGCAGCGGATCAAAACACGCGCTCCCAAATAGAGTGAGATTCGAGTTTGAGTCCTGCCTGAGGCGAATGTTTTGCATATAACTTTACATTACTGGGTATATCTTCACACTGAAATATAAGTGCTCCATCTTGATAAATGTCGTTCACTGAAAACAGAATATTTTGAAAATGATAAGCCAGTCTCCCTTTGACTATAATAGTTTTTGGTCGTCTTCTAATTGTTTGTTGCATTTTGCAGGACAGTGTGACATGGCGATCAGTTGATGGCACCGAAGTGGTACTATGTGGAGCCCGTCTGGAGGCGCTCAGTGAAATCGAACGTGGTGCACTTCGTCAGGTTGCCTTACAACACCTTTCAGTGTTACTTCCGGGGACCAGTATTTTCAAGCCAAAAGGTGCGACTGAGTCTTTTACTTAGTCACTTCCATAGTTAATGAATTTTCTTCGACCACATTTGTTACAAAATGAAAGGAAAGCATGAAAAAAGGTGTAGACATCTCACTAATTCATCTGTCCAACAATCTTAGCTTTAACCTTAATTTCCTATCGAATCTTCTAATCTCCATAACCCACGAGTTGGTTGAACGATTGTTAGTGTTTTCACTCCTTTCTGTTGCGTACTAGGACTATTCATTACATGATCCTTACTTTGAAAGCAAAGCGAGCGCACTGGTTAATCGTCTCAGTCCTCATGGGAAAGTCTCACTATTATAGACTTCTTCATAGATAAATCTAACTAGCGTGACAGTGCTGGTATTGAGCTTGAGTTGACCATCTTCATACTGTGCTTCATATTACATCTCAAAATTATCCAGCCTTACTGGCATTCAATGAAATTCCTCAAAGAGTTACTCCTTAGAAGTCTTTGTAAATTACGTCTGTCACTTGATTCGATTTCCAAAGGTCCAGCCAAACTCTGGCAATGTGTCATTTGCTTTGTAGTCACTCCTATTTATGAGTTAAGCATACACATCTGGATGAGTTGGTGAAATTTATATCGTTTGCCATGTAAAATCCTTTATAGGAAATTTCCCTTCATTTAATTCTGTTCTAAATACATCGCTTTACACGCACCATGAAAATCATTGAGCATACGATATCCTTTAGCAATGTTCCATATGCCTGACCTTAGTATCTCTACTATGTAGAGCTCGTAACGTCAAATTACTTATGGATGCTGGCCTCTACTTTTTTGATCTTCTATTGTGGCTCGTTTCGCCTTTTGCTTAATGAACGAGGAACTGAAGAACGTTGGCGAGTTGCTGTCAGCTGAAGAAACGTTCTCTCTGTCACAAATATCATTACGCTCACGGAATGTGATATTGTTGTGCAGCCAAAATCGAGAGCTACAGTGGAATTCCTCGGTTGTACAGCAGCTTGAATAAGCACTTCCATCTAGCGCTAAGACGCAGTTTTCAGACTGACGAATTTGAAAATAGGTGTCATTTTGTACTTTCGTGAGATTCTACGAGCTCTACGACATCTACATGATTAACTGCAGCAACTGAGTATCGTTCAGTAAAGAAGATTGTAGGGAATCGTGTCATTACTTAAGTTAAACTGCCACAGATTCTTCAGCGCTCCGTTTCTAGTAGTTTTCAACGTTCAGCGCTGAAACATCGTGAGTTATTTCACAGTAACACATTGCAAAACACACGCCTCCATGCTTAGAACGAGATAAATCTAACTATTTCTCCTGTGAGGATCAGGAAGCGCCACTTTCCTCGGAATGCCAAATTTACAAAAGATATTTTCCATAACTTTTGCAGTTTCAGTACAGACTATTGTGAAACTCGTCTTTTTCGACATCCTCTAACCCTAGATGTGCATATTACATTGTCACAGTTTCACCAACTCATCAAATAGAAGCACTGTATAGCTCTGGTCGTTGTTTTCCTTTGTGTAAGTCGTGAAAACCGTTGCAAACACATTCTATGAAAGTCCTTCGATGGTTTTATTCCCTGAGTTGGTCGTCAAGGTGGTCGTTAATAGTATTGTTCCATACACCACTATTCTAATGACCTATTTGGTTGGCGAGAAGTCTTAGATGATAGTTTGATAGAATGTTTTATGTCTTTTCGAGGTTGATGTGTCAGTGGCTTACGTACCTTTCGGCGGTTTCCCCTTCTTCATCAGAGCCACTCGAGCCACTAGTCACTTTTTTCTGGTAGTAGCAACGTGATAACATGTTTTTATCTAGACCACGTGAAATTGTGGTCGTTACCATTTTTCAACACAGTGTTACGAAATCAATCAAAATACAATGTCTATGTGCTTAATAACAGCCGAAAGCATCAACTGAAGAGTGGCAAAGACCACAATTTCTCTTGGCTTAGACCGAAACATGTCTCCCGTTCCTACTATCACTAGGCGTGATTACTACGGCGTGTGGCCCTGATGAGGCGAGCGAGACCACCGAAACGAACGTATGCTACTAACGTAAAAACCTCGAAGGCTCATAACATTCTCTCAGACTATGATGAATATTTATAACGAGGCTTCAAGAACAGTCCAATGAAAGGCCTGTTAACAACGATGTGACAGGCTTCTTATATACCTCTCCTCTGAGAACTATTCTGCAAGTGGTGATAGAGCATAGAATATCAGGTCTTGTGTAAAAATGCAGCGATGAAGCAGTTGTGAAATGATATAATTTACGAGCGGCCTCGTTATGGTGCAGTCGATCAAGTGAAATTTAACTTCGTCTGAGAATACAAACTTCTAAATATGAGTGTTACGATGGGTGGCGTTGAACACACTCCTTAATCCAAATAACCTCACTATTTTGCTTGTTCGTTCACATCAAATGAGTTTTCAAAAAGTCTTAGCGTTAGTTCTTTCATAGGCTGTCAGTATCAAAATTATTACTTCATAGGAGAATGTTCGTATAACTTTCAAAAATTCCCCATAGTTGCATATGAAGCATTGCAGATCCATTGACAGCGATACGGCAGAAGCGACAGAAACTGTTGAGAACCAACAAAGCCCTGAATGTATGCGAAGGCACTCGTCGTTCCGGTGGATATAGCGTAGATACCGGTGAGTACTCATTACTACCGTTTTAATTCAAAGCGATAGATTATCAACAAGCTTTATGACCTCAACAAAATCCTTGATGATGACTTTTGGCAAAAACATAGCGCAAAATACTCAACCTTAAACCTGTGTTGGTTGACGAATTGAGAGGAACAATGCACGCTCTGAACTCTACGCACATTTGCACGATAAGCAGATGATCATTTATATTCTGGTAAAGATATGTACAATTCCTACAGAAATGTGCACCTGAGATTCTACTCCACTTTCCTTACGATTCACAAGTACATTCTTACCATCATAAAATTTTGCAACTTTCAATATCAAAATCATCGTAATTTCATCCTAGATGGGAGTTTAAAAATTCGAGGAAATTCCACACAGCTGATACAGAATATTTTGAGCAAAGTTGGCATTCCTAACCATCAGTGCGTGACATGTTGATACAATAGGAATTAATGCAGCCAATATCCTTGCATTGCGTCGAATAACGAGTTCATATTGAATGAAAACTGAAAACTGAAATGGACTTCGATTTGGATCAATCAGTTCTGATGAAGATGAAACGCATCTAAACGTTAGCCGAAGAAATTTGCTACATAACGACTATGTGAAACTAGCTTGACCCGGTCGGGACGACAGTTGATCGGTCTCACAACGCGAATTTCGTTACCTAACTACAGGTTTCCCTCCTTTTTGGAACAACATCTACGTTTTCGATGTCACTCTTATACTCCATGATCTCTCTACACCCTTATATGTTTTGGTTCACATATAACTCCTACGTGTTGAAAAACTCAAAAATCAGCGCATGTTCGTCGAGTGCCAAATATTTCTACAACCCGTGGCGTACTTATGAGATGCGAGCGCCGCTCGACCCTTAGAATATAGCTTACTATAGAATCACATGTTATGTATCAAGTATGAAATGTTGACTATCAAGTCAAGAATCATCTTTCGAGTCTCCTACTTCTTCAACGATTGTTTTTTTATTTTAGACACGCGGCTGTTTGGTGTATCTTTGGTGGCCTGCATGCAGAACGAGAAAACGCTTGGATCTGGAAAGCCGATGTCGCTCCCTGGACGACTCTAGCCGCAGTACCAATTTGGCCGCTTGGTAAGCCACTTTAATCCAGCATAAATATGCCTAGCAATAATAAACATACGCAAACAAGCTAATAAAGAATGAAAAATGGGAAGTTGATTGAAAGTTCTTGCAGAATGTTAATGCAGTAAGAGCTCACCCAGACATCTAGCGGTTTCCTCAACATATATTATAATTTTTGAACAAGTCTGATTATCGATTCAGCCAGTCAATAATTTATACTGAACCTTAAATTCGAATATTCGTGAGTGTGATCTTTGGCTTGTTTAGACAAAATATGCTTCAGCTAAATGGATTAATAGGTATATTTTTACTCCTAAAGCGTTGACGGCTGTGACGTAATGATCACGTTATCAACAATGACTTCAACTTGTGGAAACTTAACTAAGAAAGCTTTTGTTTTTGGAAAATCCTAGGCATGTATCCGAATTCAAGCTATGGCCGATGTGAAAAGGATGCAATTATCACTCATAACTATCTCCTGTGATTTCAAAAATTTTCGGATATCTCAAGCTAGTGCCAATAAGGATTCCACTCGTTCCATAGTTCCATAGTCAGCCTCGCTCGCTGAAAGACTCAAAAAACATCTTACTCCATTGCACTTGTCTTCTCATGTAAATATCAACATTTCACTCATAAAGTCCGAACGTTGAAGCTGGCGAAGTTTTTTTCACTAGCGAATCGAGATTTTCGCGAGTGAACACAGAACATACTTATGAGTCAGCTGTAGTCACTTCTCCGCTGTGTTTCACATCTCTAATCATTTGATTGTAGTGCTTTCCTAGATTTGACGTATCATGTAATCTGCATACACGTGAACATCCAGTTCTTTTTTCCTATTAGATGGATTATCTGAGCACGCATGAAATTGTGAAGGACAGTAGTCATCCCAACGCAGCAGAGCAGTGAGATGCACCTCCTTAATCTAAGCCAGTTTCAATACAGCAATAAAGTAGTTTTCCTCAATCTCTGAGCCAAATTTGTCATCTCGAGACAATCTTTGTAGCATCATTTTCGACAGTTTGGAGAAGTTTCATATGAGAAGGATTGGTGAAAATTAATTAAGCTTTTTGTAAACATGCTCAATGGTTTCGATATTTACGCTGGTGTACACCAGGCAGCGTACATCTTGATCTCAGTGCGCGTGATTTTCAATGCTTCATTCCCGTTGCAGAGCCTTTTTTGCCAGAAATTTATTTGAACGAGTTCACTGATCAGAAATTTAGATGGTAAATGACTATCATATCAATCTAGTATGTTGCAAAAACACTTTTATATCCAAACAGTAGTGTGTTTGTATGATGAACCATAGTACTACATAGTAATAGCACATATCTTGATACCCATAGAGCGATGGAGCACTCTTTTATGCAATCCTATAATGTTCAAATCTTTCACTTACTTGAATACTTAAACGAGCCCATCTTCACTGGCACTGCCAACCCCAGCATAGTTTCCATTTGTTTCTCTCTCACGCAATTGTCGTCTATGGTGGTGGTCTGCTTCGAGTATGATGAAGTATGAGAAGCTCGTTCAGAATCTTCCAGTACTTTTCATTTACGAAAATGTCTTTTATCTTCAAAAAGCCGGCAAGTCCGTGATAACTCAAAATGTGGGCATGGTCCGATGAGCTGGGCACAGATGAAATTGAGAAGGCCATGTGATGATTAATCGTACAGTTTTCTTTCAGCGATACATCAAAACATGGAGCAAAAGTAGTGAGGTCGGAACCGGAAATGGTGGCACTGAACGATCGCAAATGGCTGTATCCATCCACACAGGTAGTTTGTTCAATGACAGCAACAAAGATCTGGTTTGATCTAACATGCTGTTCTAACACCTTTTTTAGAATCTGTATCCAGATTCACTTCCGACATCACCATCACCCTATGCTGGTTCGGCTCCGCCGACTTGCTCTTTAACTGCTCAGGATTTCTCGTTAATAACAACGCCAACTGTTGACAACGAAAAAGAAGTCGTTACGGTAAGATACGTTTTCGCTTACATCATGCTTTTTAAATCATCCACATGGAGGAAAATCATCCAAGAAAACTGCTGCTTACCTTTCACATTTTTAGCATGTGACACAGTTGAGTTTGCGCGAAACCTGTGTCATTTTGGAGAAAAAATCTCTAACTTCAAACACTCCTTAGGCACGCGATTTTCAGAAACAATGTTGAATTCACATGGGCACCACACCCAGATACCGGTTTTGAAATGATCGTTAAAAACTCCGATTTCCAATCGTCAAAAACAGCAAGTTCTTCGCGTTCAAGAAAAATCTGTGAGTAGAGTTGGCAATAGCAGACACACACTGGGTTATAGCACAGTGCAAGACTCCTTAGGTCTCATATTCAGCCGCGAAGCACAAGAGACTTCGAACCTACGGAGAGCGCCAATTTCCCTGTTGATAATGGCGAGCTTCGAAGTAAGCTGGAAGAACATTTATGGATAAACGCACAAAGGCGTGGAATTATCCGGCTCACCACTCCACTAACGCGCATCATAAGTTGCGTTGCCAGCGCACTGCGCAGGTTCATCCGTTGCCAAACCTATACCCCACGCAGTGCTTTTCTTATTAAAATGATGAAACACTTGCTGGATAAGAAGCGGCGGAACACGAATATTTCTTTGAATCGGATGCTCCCGGATTTGTTTATCTGTCAGCGGCTCCATGGAAGATTGTCACAAGCTTTAAACTATTCGCAGTATTGCTGGACCGCACATAGCTCTAACAGCTCCGTTTTGGTTCAGAACGCTGCAGCTGCATGTACCACAAATCTATCTAAGCTTTAGACTAGATCAAAATGATGATTATGGAGGAAAATTAATCATGCTTCAGTTGATTTCGTCCAAGAGTGACATCTGCTCAGTGTGACGAAGATATGCATTGTATTGTATGCATTGCTGAATCTGGAGCTGATAATTCACGATGTTATATAGAAAGCAAATTATTAACAGTATGACGATATATAGGACAACAGTATGCCAACAAGGTATAAGTTCTCACAATAAGTACTGAAGAATTGGAAATTTAATAAATAACAAAAGCATGAAATATTGCTTACTAGATATTACCTGAAGTAGTTAGTGTAATCTACAGAAGAATGTATACTGGCGCAGAGGTTTCTATGTATTTTCCAGTCAGTTCCATCTCGAAGCTCTTTGGAAGCAAATCACAAACAAAGAGCTAGAAATCATTGAATAAATGGGGTACTTTTCGATTATAATGGAGCAAATGATCACTCGACCTCATTCGTTGTACAAGAACTTTTTTCATGGGAGTGTTAGTGAACATTCCAAACCTTGATTCTATGGCGAGAGCCGTACGTGAACGGCTTCTCAGAACAGCACTTCATAACGCTGTAAAGTCCAAAATAAAATTATGTTTTACACCCACCCTGCGCCTTCATTTTTTCATACATATAATTTCCTGGAAGCACAAAAAAGCATATGAACGTAAAGAGAAAATTTCGCAGTATTTGACTGAGTCATTTTATCTAAAGTCTCTTTCAAAGTGGAGAAAAAATTTCCAATTGAATAAGAAGTTACACTTCACATGTATAGTGCGTCAGACCATCTATAGAAAGCCCCACCACTAGCCCGCAGTTAGCCAGTGAACAAGCGCCTCGATCATGTGGCAACTCGATCTTAATTTCTTTGCTACACTACGGAGAAATGGTGTTTGAAGAAAATAAGCACAGCGTAGAACAAGTGAAACTTACGCTATCGCATGATTAAAATAGTTTGAAGAAAGAGCTCTATCATGTGAGGTGTTCACCTACAGCTTTATCAAAGGAACCTTTCCACAAAGCAAACACATTTTTGAGTTTTCCAAGACTTCTGCTATCAAAAGAGTTCGAAGTAATCTAAAGAGGGAGTTCTATCCAGCGGTATATAAGTGAGATAAAAAGACACTTGGTCGTGTAAAACATAAATTTATTTTCGATTTTACAGCGTCACAGAATGGTGCTTTGAAAAATCCCCCATCTATGGCTATAGTCAGAGATTTAAGTTTTCGAATGATTACTAACACTCCTATGAAAAGTTCTTGTACAACGAATGAGGTTGAATATTTATTTGCTCCCTTAAAACAGAAAAGTATCGATAAATGGTATGCGAGAAGCTTAGTTTTGGCGAAAAAATTATTCGACGCAGATTTGCCCGTTTCGTCAGACAGTCATTGTATAGCCTGCAACGAGGTAGCTCACCACATATGTTGGTACAGTTTGTAAACAAAGATTTCGTCTGAACAGCTTAGTTCAAAGATGTTCAGTGAAGTTATTGGTAAGCGTAATAAGCTGAAGTATAGTCTTATAGAAGCAGGTAAATTTTCATAGGAAAAACTTTCTTCAGGGAGAATTTTTTCCAGTGAGGAACATATTCTCTTTTTGCTGTTGCGTTGCAACAAAAAGGCTGTTTCAAAGAAAGGTATATTTTTAAATTTCTTGAGATTTAAGCTATCGAATGATTACTCAGACTTTAAAAACCACCGAAAAATAACTTTCCCACGACCGCTGGAACTGGAACTGGATAACGGAAATGATTCTGTAGAATGATCAAATACAAATCTTTATTGAACCGCTTTTCGCGGTGTTAAGATGTTACAAATATACCCAGAGATGCAGGGTGATGTGCAAAACTTTTGCGTCAGGCGGGACTCGAACCCACATCTCACTCTATCGGAGAGCGTGTTCTCTAACCTATTGCACTACTGACGCCCATTTTGCACATTACTCTGCATCAATGAGAAATCATTTTCATTTTATACCTAAGATGTTGAACCGCAATTACTTTTGCACCGACCAACATGCTTTTCATAGTCTATGAGAAGTACGAAATTAACAGCAAATAAAACGTCCTTAGCAACAAAACATAGAGAGAAAAATAGGCATTGAAAGATATATGACACAATCGCATTTACTCAAGAGTATAATCTATTATCAAACGTCAAATTTCAGCAATGTATAAACGGTTATCACTTTTGCATAATCCCAATAGTTTATTGAACACCATGGTCGTTTATTGCTTTAAGCGCTATGATTGACCAGGTTTTTATTCCTGCCTTCTTCTTGGCAGTGCTGGTGACATTTCTTTAAGTACAGAGCTTCCTTGTTTCCCCTCATCCAGCAACGTGAGAGACTGAATCCTTCGTGCAAATGTACAAAAAGTTTTGAATTCTTTTATACATCAACATCCGTTATTTGTAGCCTATACACTCGTAATTTTGTTTTCATATTCGCTTTCGAGCCGGGTATTAAATAAAGTTTTCCAAATTAGGGTCGTTTCGTAAAGAAGCAACAATCGTCGTCTGCCTCGTTCTCGTATTCGATCGACGCTCCACCAACCGACGACGTCGAGCCGCACATCCTCCAAGTGCCTCGAATTGTCGAGAATTGTACACAATACCTCATGGCTTACGGTAGGCACTAGTTATGGTTACCATATACACTGCTCAAATGTCAGATTCTTTAGGGCTCAACTCAGTAGGCCTCTTCCGAATCGCCGGTAGTGCAAAGCGATGTCGGCAGCTCAAATCTGCACTCGAAAAGGTCAGCTTTTCTCACTAAATCAAATCTATCAACGTCCCACTGTGGAAAAAAAAATTTATTACATATGAAAATTATTGGTTTCCGCTCAGAGATGTTCATATGCACGTGAAGTATCCATAGTTATCTTAAAAATGAATACTGGCCTCAGAATTCTTTACACTAGCTCAAAAAGTCTACTTAAATAACTTTATACTAATGAAAGACGCTCATTATTCACACCTTTCAGAGATCGGTTTTTTCAGGGGAGAATTGTAATTGTTAGTCCGTAAATAAGGAAGACTCCTGTCGGTGTGATTTCTACACAGTGGTATATTCTTAGCATCGGTGTTTAGGCAGGCGGCGGCACGGTGATCAGCAACGATTTGGTGGAAAACACCACAGCCCATGACGTCGCTACTTTGCTCAAAGAATATTTCCGCGATCTGCCACAGTCGCTTCTGCCTAGAGAGCACTACCAGGCCTACATAGCTGCGTCTAGTGAGTATGTAATGATAAAATGAAATACAGATAAATGAAAATTCACATTTTGACACCAAGTAGCCAACTACTTTAACAATCTAATTTCTTTTGTTTTACTTCGACCTTCACGTTTTAACCAAGATAGTTGGCTGTGGTGGCCTATTTTTTTCATTTGAATGATTCAAATTGAGTGTCAAATTGACGTGGTTGATGTTCTACTACGCTTTCACTACAGTGCGATATCCATCAAGTGCATCAAGTATTTGCAAACTCAAAAGTGATTTTTCAGGAGTTCCGCTCGAAGAGCGCATTGAAATAGTTCGACTTCTTGTCTCTCTGCTTGCGCTGCCCAACATCGATACTCTTTACGTGCTTCTCAAATTTCTTCATGAGGTTTCGCTCAATTCTCAAGACCAAACTAACCATGATGGCGTTGAGGTTGGACCCACTACATTTCCTTTACAATTTTTTTCATAAATTATAATTTTGCGACTTATTTTGTTGCCTAAATTGAATTTTGCCTTAATTCTATACGATGGAAATCTTAAGTTTTTTAGGAGATGAAGTGATAGCCTAAGAGACTCATGGATTTTTTTAATATGATATCGTTCACTGAGTAGTATATAACAAAACTGTCATTGTAAACCTCAAATTTACTGTTTTAGTCATCTTCATCCAATGTATCTCAAAAAACAAATCTACCTCAAAAAATAACTCTCCACCGCAGAGCACACGTTGTGATTTTTACTTCGAAAATGCTACAAAACAGTCAAAATATACCATGTACGTCAGGCGGAGGGACATTTTCACCTACTTCTTTCATTTCTCACAGGTTGTGCAGGGCAACAGAATGGATACGAGGAATTTGGCGACGATTTTCGCTCCATCAATACTACGACCGGACCATGGAAAACTACACGCGACTCTTGCCGAAAACGAACAACAGATTACCGTTGTCGAAACGATGATCGCACATGTTGAAGAGATATTCAAGGTAGCTCATTCTCCCCTCCTTGAGGGATTTCGTCGTCTATAACATATACCCACCATTCTTAGATTCCAAAGGAACTGCAGTGCAAGATTTATAACAAACTGCGCGATACTGACCCTGATCGTCTCGATCGACTTCTCAACTACATGTCACGAAATGACGGGTTTGTGCTTTCGATTCATACTTCTCTCGATTTATGAGCTCTTTCTTCGATCACATAATAAGAACGTTATCACTAGATCACGGATCTTATTTGCATTTAATAATTATTTATTTATTTACATGACTTGTTATCACATTTTTACTGCACGGATCCCACTACTTCAAGCATTTGACTAGTTTTTCTTCTTGAATGACGTGTCATACTGGTCGAATATGTCTCCTTGCAATTTCGAGGATAGCCTGACTATGACATTCCATAGAGCGTTCGTTGTTGATAGCCGGAGAGTGTTTGGAGGTGGGGATCGGCTCAGCGCCGAGTTGAGATGAGCATCACAACCGCTCGGTCATGGCACCCCTCTGATCACTGCTCTTATCGAGTCCAAATTGAAATCTCCATATAAGTTATCGGTTGTGTTCTAATCTAAGCTGTGCACTTTCAATATCGCAATCTTTGATTGATTGACTTGGAATTATTAGCTGGCCTGATCAAGGGATTTTAGCGCCGTTCATCAGCCGACTTCGCAGTTTCCTTCGATGGCCGAGGAAGTTCAACAAGATTGTCTTTCACCAATTCATGATACCAATGGAAAAGGTAATCTCGATTATTCTCTAATTTTGTGAAAATGCTCATTTTGTGTTCAGAACTACTTTTAGCTAAGAATTGTTCAGAGCGCAGCGATTCGTGGCCGTTCTCAATAGCCCAGCAGGATTTCTTTCAAACGGAATCGGCCTGTGATTCGAACACTTTGTGCACTTTCGAGGAAAGCGACTCTAAAGATCCAGTGCCACAAGACGGTCCCGACAACAGCACTAGAGATCGCGCGGTAACCGTGCAACGTAAGAGTTGCAACTACTTACGAAGTAATCTATCTGATTATCCATGAACTCATTAGATATTGCCAGTTCTGATGAATATCCATGAACTCTTCAAATTATGCCAATTCATATGATTAAATTATGCCAATCTAAGAAAGTGGGAGATGAAACTTCATTTGGGCTTCGAACCAGCAAGTATTTTTTCCATACGTCCACGTATCCACTACACTAGCCAAGACTCTTGCTTTGTCTATATCTCAGCCATTTGCTAACCCTGCAATCACTCGTCTAAGGTAACGATCTCAAAATTACAATCGGCAGTGAAACAGCTTAAGAACAAGCTGTAATCGAAAACAACAAAAATATAATTGAATGAAAAAAATAAAGCGAAATAGATATTAAACAAATCGAAACCAGTTTTTATGATAAGCACTGGTATAGTCACAATTAAATTTTTTAATTCCTATCAATTACCTGATTTTTTTCATAGCAGGTTTTGATAGAAATCGAACATGTTCAGTCATATCTATATCAAACAAAGAGTGCCGGCCTCGTTGGCGTAGTGGTACTAACTCCCGGTATAGGTGAAACTTGGGTTCAACTCCCGGTTGAAGTTTAGAGTTTTGCAAATCGTTCGGTATCTTCGATCATGATGTGAAATACAACAGTAAGTTCCAGCCTCAAAAGGCTCGCTAATCGGAAATTCCCTCTCAAAAGTAACAAATGAATGAAAGAAAGACAACATTTTGTCTTTCGAGTTATTCCATATCCTAAGGTGGAATATATGTGTAGTCTAGAATGTTTGAAGCCTTTTCGAGACTGATACGTCAGCTGCTTAAGTACGTTTCGACAGTTTCGCCCACTCCATCAGAGTTACATGCCCCATTAGTCACCCCTACTGATAGTAGGGTCAGGGAAACGTGTTTTGATGAAACCCACGTGGAATAGCGGCGTTTCAACATTTTTTATACGGCCGATGGCTAACGGTATCATTAAGCATGAATACACATATTACACTAGAAAGAAAACTTTTGAATTGGGAACTATAGTACTTTGCTTGTTATCTACGATCTTGCTTGCTGCTTTCCATTTGTGTCGTCATAGATTTTGAAAAACTTTTCTGGTGATCGTCCAGATAAAGCGATGAGATTCCGTTCAGATCAAGTTCGGTCATCGTCCAGAGAACGCTATTCCCGTGAAACGACCCGTTTTAGTGCTGCAGCGGCACGTCGACATTTCTGCAATGTGGTTCGGGCATTCCGATTTTCCAGCGTCACCAGAAGTTCGCCCGATATCGTCGACTACTGATTAACTTCTTTACAAGCGATTGTGACGAATCTACACTAACTGTTGTACACATAGACGGCCATATTTGCTAGGATTAAGCCACATATGACTTTTCTTCATCATCAGAATTTTTCCGCCCAGATATTGTTGTCTCTTTCATGGACAAAATCCAATGCTGTGTTGTAGAAAAGCACAACTCATTCACATAGGTCGCCATGCACCATTCATGTAATTCTGCCCTCATTGATCATCATCTACATATCATTCCAGAGTGGCTTGTCATTTATGATCTCATTTGTACGGTTCCATGTGTTACGATCCTGTCGATGTCTAGTCCATTCAACAGAGCTAAATAAAGATTTTAAGAATTTAAGGGAGAATTAGATAGTCTTACAAAAGTGTGGTTTACCTTAGCGACGGCTACAAAACCTCTAAAGCCTTTCTAACCCACTGAGCCCCACGTCGATTTCTCACGCGACATGAGGCGCGATCGCGCAGCGAGCGCAGCGCGTTACAACAACAATGTATGGTATTTTTGTGATGAAATTCAGATTTTTACCGCCACTAAATGGAGTTTAGTCGTCACTAAATGGTTGAACATGATAGAAGCGATATGAATAATACTATTTTTGATTTGAACTTACCAAAACAATTACAAAGCAATGCTTTGTTTGGGGTTTTTCAGAATGACTAGACTTTTGAATTCTTTTCTGATGAATTTTTAATAGATACGAAATATTAATCGAGTAATTACATACGAAATGATATGTACGCATTGGCTCTGACGAAGGCGTTGCCGCCGGAACGTTAGCCAACAAATTCTGAGGAAAAAGAACGAGCAATCTCGTCCAAGTTCTGAATAAAGAAATAGACAATGATTTGTTTGTCAAAAATGTTACCGTAACGGCTTCACGAGATTGGTGTACATCAGGAGTTGAAACCTCTATAGAATTATAGAAGAGACTTGTATATATACATATATATATATATATAATATATATATACATATATATATACATATATATATATAATGGGTAATAACTTATATCATCCACTTAAACACTGTTAAGATCCTGTTACCTCTGTCACTTTTTCTAGAAGAAGCAGTCAGATAGATGAATACAAAGTTCACAAAGGCTTGCACCGGTCACATACTAAAAAGTCCTTATGTGTACTTTTTTTTACAGAAATCGATCATTGTAAAAAAAGGAGTTATTGTAATACATTAACACAATATCGTCGAAGGAACTGAGCAAAAAGAAGAAGCAAAAAACGCATTGTATTTTTCAACCAAGTGGATCCTACATTGAATGGCAAAAATTTCCAAGACAATTTGGCGTTGTTTTCACTGAAAATGCGTTTAAAAGGTCTCTCCAATAACAACCTACATTCTTTGTAGCGACAAATCTCCTCTTAAGTGGAAACAACGCACTGCGTAAGCAAAATGTTATCTCATGTTTGCTAGCAAATGTATCGTGAAAATTGTCCCACAAGCCAAGCTTGGTATCAGAATTAGCATTACCCATGATATCGAATCACAAAAAATATATCAACAGTTATATATTGCGAAATGAGCGCATTAATGCAGTGGTCAGAGGTGCCCTGCGTCGCACACAAGGTTGATGGTTCGATCTCGTCCTCATACCTCACCAAGCCGTCCATCCCTCCCGGGTCGGTAAAATTGTACCAGACTGGTCGCAGACTTGTCTAGGAGGATCAGCAGCACTGATTTGATACAACGGGAGGCCATCGCGAGTCATTTCAAACGCCACATATGCATCCAGTCACCTCAAAACGAAGCTACGAGTGAGGGACGAATGCCTGGCGCATCCATCAGGGATTGATCAAAGCCGAGAGCTTTAACCTTTACCTTTTGTTATATTGCGAAATATGTTACCCTCTACAACGATGTTTAACCCTTTCGGGACCTTGGACCTACCTCTCGGCTGTGTGGAAGCATTGGATGTATTACCGTACTAATTCAACCGTATTACTGTTGTTATTTTCCCACGTTGTCATATGCAAGTACAGTGTGTTGTTATAAGTAAGAAACTAATAACAACTGAAATACTACAATAACACACTCGATGTGTCCTCACGCTTAAGGTTGGAGAAGCAAAGGTGGTGGACACAACGTCCCTGAAGGGTTAATTTTTCTTCTGCACAGAATTGCAGACTCATAAGCATTCCTTGCACGAAAATATTTGTAGGTCTCTCCTATACTACATCACTTATAGATGACATCCCTACAGTACCCCAACTTACCAATCAAATCTCAATATTTCAATTAGCGCGCAAATGAAGAATCCACGTCACACGTAACGTGGCGAACATGGCAGATGTATGGGCCACTTGAGGCTAACGAGCTAGAAAAGCGTCACTTGGATGCTCATGATATAAGTTGTCTGCACCCGACATTGAAACATATGGTCCAATTTGTTCACTCTCACTTTTTCCGACACAGAGTGGCTACTACGTTAATTCATCTTTCTGGCTGACATGAACTTATGGACATATTTATAAATTGTGAACAAACTTATAAACGACAAAAGTATACAACCCGTTGACAAAAAGTGATAGAACACAATACACACTTGCTGACTTGAACTAGCATACAATACGACGGAATAAACATGAACATTCTACAATTCAGAAGAATTCTCCTTACTTTGCTTCTCGTGTACACGTTTTATGTGCTTTCGCAACTCACTTGCTAGTGGATACCTGAATGAAGTATACGAAATGAAAGAAGCGGAATAAAGTTAAACATGGTAAAGACAACCTTCTTCCACATATCGAACATTCATGATTGTTGACATCATCGTGTATCCTCCTCTTATGTGTGGTCAGAGATGCGTGCGAGGCAAACGTTTTAGAGCACACATCACATGCATAGGGTAAGGATACCTGATGAAAAATTACTAAACCCTCTCCTAACTTCCTTCAAAATGCACATAATTCAGAAAACGACCAATCAATACCGATTGAACTTTGACGTATTGATGTTGATCGACCTCAGCTTCACCGAGTTTATCTGGATGTTTCCGCTCTATATGCCGCCTTCGTGATTGCATCGATGCACAAACGAGAAAGCAGAACGGACATGACTTATCTGCAATGTTTCAGAAGATAATTCAACTATCAATCATACTTCACGAAAAGTATACATAATACTCTTAAAAAAAACTAACCTTTAACTGGTCTCCCAGATGCGCTGCCAAGACTTGGAGTACTTTCTGCATCAGAGCATGAGGAAACAGATCGTGCACTGCTTATTGTCGACATTGCATCAAGCTCTTGACGAGCCTTTCGTCGTTGTTCCGCTATCTTTTCTTTGTTTCCACAATAATAACGATGTCTCTATAACAGAAAACGACCAGAGTACAGGTCGACTGTACAAAGTACCAGCGGTTTATTCGAAATAAACATACGGATAGTTCTTCCTTCAATCCAAAAGTTTTGCCACATTCGCATTTATGAGTCTTAGCAAGCTTCTTACCATCTAATGACAGACTGTGCACCTTGCTCAAATGAATTTCAAGGGAGATTTCCTCTCTGAAAATATAAATGAAGGTCCACTCAATTGTGCACCGGCATAATAGTGTACAGATGAATAAATATACAAAAACTAAAATAAGAGTCACATATGAGTTACAAATGACATAATGGGACTAGGCACTACAATTTTAAACATGCACATGTCGACTCGTAACAAAACTTTACTGCGATGGGCCTGTCAATTTGGCTCACTAACGAAACTGTCTCAAGTTTTTGAACGTTTTCGTAATACTGTCTAGTGTTGAAATTATATGAGATTATTACAGAAACTTTGATCTGAACACTCCGACGTCTCCGCCTCAATTTCAAAAATTAAGTTGGTGATGGTTTTACCAGTGGAACAACACACTGATACTCAATAACTAGATTATATGAAAGTGGTTCATAAAACATTCTTTTCTCAATGATTCTCCATCTTTTAATTTTGAATCTAAAACAATGTCAAAAAAGTAGCCATAGATTCTCTCTGATCCCTACGATGAAGCGCCTCGTCTGAGTTCCCACGTCGTAAAATACTTTGGCTATCAAAAAACAATGCTAGATTACAAAAAAAAAAGACGCAGAAACGCCAATGGTATGGACCACAACCACTCTTTGTTACCCAATTTTTATACAAAAGAAAAGTACCTGAATTCATTTTTGCAATGCGAGCACGTGAACGTTATTCGCTTGTGTGTCTCTTCATGACGACGTAGATGATGTCCAAATTGAAATCGTCTGTAGCATTTAGAGCACTTTAACGTGTACTCCTAGAAGACTATGCATGGATTGATAAAACGATAACATTCCAAACAAGCTCAATGTCAAGATTTAGCGACGACACAGTAACCTTTTTGAAAGCAAGATGTTTCTCCGAGACATGTTGCCGCATATTCTCCTCTTCAGTGAACACCTTGCTGCATACGAAGCAGCAGAACAGTTGAAGATTCTGAAAAATGATGTTAAGAAAGAATCCGATGAGATATTTACCAAAACTGTATCATCAACACAATTGAGGCAAAGAAGAAATACTCAAGTCACATTACAAAAAGAACTTACTCTGTTTTCAATGGCCAGCTGTCTTCGCAACTCTATTATACCTTCCTTTTCCTTTCGTTTCTCATTTGACACTTTCTCATGATTCGCCTTCTGTCTTTCTAACTCACGTATGTGAGCGAAATCTTTCGAGCCTTTTTCAATCTCCTAAAAAAAGACATGATAAAAGAATAGTCTGAGATACTGTCACGAAATATGGCTACAACGAGAGATGATGAATCCTACTTACACTAAAATATGCATATATATACAATTCAAGAATGATTTAACATACTCGAGATCCTCGTTTACTTCAAAACAACCCAGCTCTATCGTATTTATAAAAGAGAAAGAAATATTCTCGATTGTTCACTAATCAGTACTCAATACTCACAAGAAAAGGACATCGCAAACAATGACTACCAGTGATAACAAAAGCATATAGAACGTATAAGTAATTTACCATCATGAGTTTCTCAGTAGCCGCTGCTTTCTCATTTTCCTCAATCTCCTCGCGCATTAGTTCCTCTTCGAGCTTGAAAATTCAACAATTATAAAACGAAACGCTATGAAAACACAGAGAAAGAAAAACGTGAAAGACACCCCACTCTCAACCGATTATATAGACCTAGACTATAAGAATGAACCCTGACAACATGATAACATGTTCGAGCCCATGCTATCATGTTAAATAACGTACCCTTTTCAAGATATCCTCGTGAGAATCCTCCAGCATATAATAGTACTGGTAGATATCACCATGATCACCATCGACCCCATTACTACTATCAACCCCATCTGGGTGTTCAGTTATGTGACCACTGAAAATACAACTCAGAAGTTCTCCATGGAGACATCATCGAGGATATTTTCGCGTACTTGCTCTGACAAAGAGAAGTTGATTGTCCTCCGAAATCCATTTCTGCGAATAAAGCATCAGCATAATTAAGGGCCTAAATATATGCGGTAATAAAAATGGGTATTTTACAAAGAATGTAATTCGGTGCTCGGTGACCGAATAGGTTTAATTACTCAAGTTTGAGGATATTTTGCACCTACGTTAACCTCGTAAATGTTAACGAAACAATAATAACGCCAGACACTCAAAATTCTGTGTGAAATCTAGTAAAGGTCTGAGTCAGCTACTGCTAAACAGAACAAATTTGAGGTACTTCACTGATTTCACGCTCATTTTCATGAGGATCATAGCTACGCGACGAACCCAGAATAAAACCCTATATGAATTGCTTAACATTGTAGTGAATCCCAAAAGCATATCCTAACCTTGGAATTTTAGATTTTTTCTCTGTGAGTCAAATGATAGATTATCAAAGTATAACTTATTCAACCAGCTGACGTTTCAACGTCATCCCCTTCTTCAAAGCTTAGAAAATAACGGCTGTCCACAGCTTAGTCAGCCGAACACTTCTATCACTTCAAGAAGATCACAGGACCTGGATTTCAATCGCATCAAGCTCAAAGCAACTCCCACATACTCACCGCTCTTTAAGTGTCGCCCACCGACCCAAGTTGCGCAGGATTTTGAAAACGTCTCCGATAAACACGATCATTCCAGATATGGAACGCGAGGACAAATGTTCGCAATTACACGTGATAGAGACAGTATTTAAGACTGAAAGGTGCACTTTACTAGCGCATGTGATCTCTGCACGTTTGGTTTTCAATTGAACAATTAATGGACGCCTCACGAAAAGCGATTGGTTGAAGCTTCATGCGACTGAGATCTAAGATTTGGTAAATTTTACAAATAAACTAAAGAGAGTTCGGCTAACTGAGTTGTGCCTCATCTGATCTTCCCCGGCTCGAAAGAAGGCAAAATCTTTCAGCCGACTTTTTCGAAACATCGCATAGAAATTCGATATGGTCTAACACAACGTCATAAGCTTTCAGAGATCAGGTATGGCATTCCTAATGGTAGAGGTACATTTTGGCTTTCTCGCAAGCCTAATGAGTACCACATGACATTCGGCCAATCGCCCCAATCGCGGCCTGATAGAAACTGTTGCCGAAGAAGTACCACTTCACGTCAAGTGAAATGATCACTTGGATGCTACGTTCTTTTGAGGTGATTGAATGTCAACTGCATGGCTCACGGCTGTCATGGAGCATATGTAACAGTACCTTTCAGTCGACTTCTTCGGCGATGGTCACTACTGGAGACGATCCGCCCACAGCATGAGGTACTGATTAGGCTTGCGGCAAACACGGAACGTACGTCTACCACTAGAGAAGCCATATTTAAGCTCTGGTAGACTTGAAACATTTTATCAGAAGTTTCTTATGCTGAGCCGCTTCGAGGTGTTAATGATACTATGTATAGAATATTAACGGGGCAATACAACAATACGGTTAATAATGCAGCATGAATATTACAATAATCCAAAAGTTCGACTTTCTATAAACCTCGGCATAATCAGTTGTTATATGGAAATCGAGAAAACATCTTGATTAGCTGATGCGAAGTTGGTAAATTAGTCGTAGAAGTTCGGCTGGCGTTTCGGCGATCCGCCTTATTCAGAGCCTGGGCGCATGTAGTATTGATCTAACTAATTTTCTAACAATCTATAGTTTCTAATAATCTATTAGTCAGACTAATACTACATACGCCCGGACTCTGAAGAAGGCGGGTCGCCGAAACGTCAGCCGAACTTCTACGATTAATTTACCAACCTCGCGACAGCTAATCGAGGTAAGTTTTCTCGATTTCCATATTATATTAATCGTTGTGGCTGACGTTTCGTTGGGTCGCCTTCTTCAAAGCGAGGTTTTTTCTCCTGCTACGGCTATGAAGATTTTGGTTGAGAGGATTGTGGATCAATCTAACCTTTCCAGGCTCTGAAGAAGGCAACCAGACGAAACGTCAGCCACCACGACTATTGTAATATTCATGCTGCATTATTAACCGTATTGCTGTATTTCCTCGTCAATAATCAATAAATACTATCACTAACACATGGAAACGGTTCAACAGAAGTAACTACTCATTGATTCAAACTAAGCCAAGGTTAATAGATAGACGGTCCTGGGATCCACTCTATCAAAGACGAAACCGTCAAAACGCCAGTTGTCCGAATAAATCGTATCAGAGAAACCTTCTATTTGGCTTACAAGAAAAAAACCGGCTCAAAATTTTGTTGAACCTTATAGAAAGCTATGTCAGCCGCTATTGAACTGATTTAAGTTTGAGGAACTTCAATAATATCACAAATTCGTATCTCTGACCATCAGAGTGAGCAGGAAACCTATCAGTGATAAGATATAGAGTGAATCATCACTGAACGAACACGAAACTGCTAGATAAAAATCGATAAAAAACCAGATACATTGCCGGTCTGCAGCTCCTTGGGATCAGGACGACAACTGGACAAATCAGTCAGAGCATAGGAGGAGGACGAGGAGGAGGTGACCTCGGGGTCTCCACGAGGGTCAGCAATGGGATCGACGGTGGTGATGTCCACCACTTGAGAGCACGTCATCACCCAACACGACACCGACAAGGACAGGACAGCAATGACACGGCCGCGCACGTCACGCGAGACGCCGTTGCGACACTTCCCCCGCGAAATCAATACTGGCACTTTTGCGGTTCCTGAGCGGATTGCGATTACGGTAGATATTTGGAGTGCTTCCAGAAATCTCAGGATTTTCATGGATTCTGTTGCTGGTGTTCGGAATGGTGGGATTTTAGTTGTATTCCTTGTAATAAGGGGTTTTTCTGCTATTTGGAATTATTTACAGGTCTTCGTCGAAATTCTCGCTTATTTCCCGACATTGGTTGTCGAAATGATTTGCATTTTTGTAGATTCACTGAAATCATTTCATGCAAAAGCAGATATCAAGTCGAATTTCTTTCCAATTAACGGCTTCTAGCAGTGCTACGATTTTTGCGGACTCGAACCCGCATCTCACTCTATCCCAAGAGCGCGTGATCTAACCCGTTGCACTACTGACGCCGCAGGCAGGCAGTTCTGTTGGTTGGCACTGTAACAAGCAGGCTTCATTCATTTGCTGATCGCAGTGGTCCGTTTATCCGTCGCTTATCACTGATCAACGAACGATTTGAATAGTTGGGGCGAAGCTTAATAGTATTTTAAAAATTGATTTTCCTCCAATCTCCGCACCACCAATCGATAATTTTTTATTATCCTATAAGTGGACTAAAACCATGGGATTGATAGATGAGGTTTATTCTGCTGACATCCGCGCATCTTCGTCTCCTTCACAGGCGACGATTCGAGTCGATGGCCCCTCGCCCCACGAAGAAAGTTCGACTCGAAGCAGACGATTATACGAAGACCTTAGCGACGACGGAGGACTATCTATGAGGAGAAGAATCGATTGGGATCATTGGTTGTAGAGAAATCGATGACGTCGAAACCTTGGCCGAATAAGGCTTACTCATCGATTTTGTATAGTAGCTAGATCGAAAACTAAAGCCACTCCATTGATGGAGTGATTTATTTAAGCCGCTGATAGCAGGATTTGAGAATAAACGTCACCTCTGGCTCTGAGAATAACTCGAAGACTTTTAGTGCTGAAGTGTCGATATTAAAAGCGAACGAAATTTTGACGGGTTGCGCTTTTGTTTTACCAAGTGGTTCTTTTCGGTTATCCAGGAGCAAATGAATATTCGATCCCATTTGCAGCACAGGAACTTTTCATAGGTGTTAGTAATCATTAGAAAGCTTAAATCTTTGGCTAGCGCCCTGCATAACCGGTTTCTTGAAAAACCCTTTTATAATGATGTGAAATTCGAAATAAAATCATGTTTCACACGACCGCACGCGCTTTTTTTCCCGCTTATAAATCGCTGGAAAATTTTCTTTCCTTGGAGTGCTAGTACTCGTTTGATAGCACATGTGTTGAAGAACTCAAAAATGTGTTCGCTTTTTAGAAAAGCTCTTTTGATAGCGCTGTAGGAGAAGGAAACCTCGCCAAACGGAGTTCTTTCTTGAGATTATTAGTATTCATTCGATAGCGTAAATTCCATTGAATTCAATGCTGTGCTTATTTCCTGGAAAACTCGTTTCACTGTTTGACCAAATTCAATCTACCATGTAATACAAGATACTGATTACGGTGAAGAAGTTTTTTACTCTTTGCGAACGATGGAAGGTCTCACAATCCCTCAGCATTTTGGAGGTCCTTTTTCGTTGGTCACAGCTTTTAACTTAGAAAATAGTAGTCATTCGAAAACTTAAATCTCAACGATTTCGACAATGTGCTCATTTTGTGAAAAGGCTATCTCAACTAATTATAAAGCTAAATTAGATTCTTAAAAAGGCCTTCATAGTCCGCTATAAGGAAAAAATAAAATAAAGTTTCACTTTTGGTGTTGTATATGCACGGAGAGTGTATAGGCGCGTAGAGAAAGTTGAGGAGTATCGGAGTAATTTGAAAAAACTTGAAGTTTTTTCTTCCTTATAGAATAAGGAAATCACGCCTCTTGCGATATCGTTGGTGTTGCCGTCCTCGAAGGGTTGAAATTGACATCGAACAACTAACACAAAACTTGCAGTTCTGTTGCATGTAAGATCGCATAAGTTAACTAAAAAAATCGCCCAAGAGCAATGTAGACCTGACTTCTAAATGGGGAGGGAGGTTAGCGTTACAATGGTATTTTTGAACCTCTTAATTAACCTTTTCGGGACCGTGGACCCACGGCCTCTGCATCTCTAACTGGCAACTCTGGACGGTCTGCTCCACATCCTCTGCATCTTTGACCCCCCAACTTGTCACTATTTCACGCAAGAGCATGCCATTGTTGGACACAGCGCACCGGGGTTAGAGATGCAGAGGAGGTGAGTCCAAGGTTCCGAAAGGGTTAGTAGCTAATCACGAATTGAACAACCACTCTGTCTGTTGGAAGCTCCGTCACCAAATTGTTTTTGCATTAGTCAACTTTCTCCAGCGCCATTATTTGTGTGGATTTTGTGATATAGAAACTTTTCAAAAGATTTTTCAACACGGTCCTGGCCTGTGTATCGTTTGGAAACGTAATCTTCAAATACCTGACTTCTATATTCTTTTGTCCTTCATCCACTCATACTCTACTAGATAGGCTTCCCTTTCTAAATTGGATTTTTACACCAATTTTTGAGAAAATTCTCTCGACTCCTCACTTAGAGCGAAACACTGAAATGTCTTGAGACATCAGCTGATGAGTGTGTTGCGTGTGTTCTTCAAGTGATTCCCCTAAGCTCCGCCGGTCTCCATTAATTGTTCTATTTGAAGGTCTGCCGAGCTACGTATGGGTATGGGAGACCCATGTGTGCCTGCTGATCATCTCTCACCTTCATCAATCGTCGAAAAATAGTAGGCAATCTTTTTTCTCCTTCCTACGATTGTCTTCCACTTATCTCAAAATCGCTGATTATATAGCGATAGACGCCAATTCTATCGGTATCATGTAACTTCTTCATCACTTTGGTCCGGAAAATGTGAGTGGAGGGGCCCATCACCTCATAGTGGTGATGTCCTCTTCTGCCTTACTCGGAGAAGGAACGCCTTCCTGGGAAGAGAGTTGTAGGTATGACCCGCAAGCCTGGTAGGATATCTCTGCTATTTTGATGCTTAACTCTAAAGGTCTATGTTGTATTGCAGGATCAAAAGTGATTTGTCTGTTTTTATCCCATTTATCCACGGCTGTTGAATCCAAGAGCGCATGTGGCGCAGTGGTTAGAGGTGCCCTGCGTCGCACACGAGGATAATAGTTCGATCTCGCGCTCATGGCTCACCAAGCCATCCATCCCTCCGGGTTCGGTAAATTGGTACCAGACAGGTCTCCGACTTCTCTGGGAGGATAGACAGCACTGACTCGGTCCAGCGGGAGGCCACCGCGAGTCATTGTAAAGGCCAGATATGCATTCAATCACCTCTAACGAAGTCAAAAATTGAAGTCGAATGCATGACGCATCCCTCAGGGATTGATCAACGCCGAGAGCTTTATCCTTTATCCTTTTATCCATCCGTTTCAGCACTCTTGATGGCTCAGATGGAGTGATCAAGTTCGCAAATGGGAACAATGTAAGCCTTTCTCTCGCTTTGGAATCGCAGAATCGAGAGCGGGACAGTGCACGGATTCACACCACCACTATCAGCGACTATAAAGGAGATGTGAGATCTTACTCTGTTTGAACATAGCATCGTTACATTTGGTTCACAAGAGTTTTTTATTCTACTGCCCTTAGAACTGCTATGAGTGGCATCAGAGCGGTGGCCTCTATGGTGCAGTGGCAGCACGCGCCTTTGATAAGTGTGAAATGCCGGTACAACTCCTGCCTGGGGTCCAATATTTTGCGTCGCATCACTCACGAGCCTTGGACAGCGTTATCGTTCGCTTCTTCTGTTTCTTGAAATCCAACAATTTTACCCTAGGATTTTTAACGTTCTTACTATTTTTGCAGTGTGTCATGATGTTTTAAATACACCTAAAAGACTTAAATATTGAGCAAACTCGATCCCGGACGGGAGTTGAACCCGCGTTTCACCCATATCGAGAGCGCTTGCTGCTACTACACCGAGGCACAGTCTCATCACTCTCATCCTTTGAATCTCTATCATAGCTATCAGCAAACAATCTTTAGCAGTTCTGGTCGTGTATGCGATATCGCTTCATAAACCTACCTAAGCTGAGAGCCATTGTGATATGTAATAATATTTCTGCTTTTTTACTGCTTTTTTTAGCAGTGTTATGCTGTTTCAAATGCGCTTAAGAGAAATGAGTGGTGAGCAAAAAATTGCTCTCAAGCGGCAGTTTGCGGGAGTCCTATATTTTGCCTTATATACACCTTATGTAGATCATACGATTTGAGAAAACTCTAGTTTAGGTTCGGGCGCTGAAAGGACGCTTCTTGACAGTTCAAGGTGATTTAATAGCGTTTCGTTTCTTCAACGAAAATACGGGTGATGTGATCCGAATAATTAACAGAGTCTCACGTAATCGTCGTCTGATCAAGGTGGGTCTTTGTTCTTGTCATGAATAATTTTTGTATTTCAAGATCTCGCGACAGTACGCAGTTGTACTAAATCGAAGAATAGATACGTTTTCTTACCTGTATTTAATATTAATCCATCAATATGCAGTGATTTTCCTGCGTAAATTAAGTGAATAGCTTCTTCATTCCTAGCATGTGAGCATGTTTCACCTTCCAGTAAGCTTCACTGGTTGAATTGAGATATATTAAATTTAACAGTTCCTTTACAGTAAGACAGAAGTTTCAGTTGTTTTTTCAATATAAAATCATGTGGATCTGGAGCCCACAGACATTTCTTTTGTGCTTCTAAGAAAATTTCCTATCGATGCTCGAACAATAAAGCAATTAAACAAGCGGAATTTTTAATGTGATGTTGTCTATTAGTACATTGTTGATACTTGCGATTTCTGCACCTCAGTTGATGTTTTTCTTCCTTACTTTTGAATGTTATAATAAGTTAACATTAGAAAGTGAGGAAAAAAAATCAACTGAAGTGCAGAAATTGCAGGTATCAACAAGGTACTAATAGACAACATCACATCGAAAATTGCGCTTGTTTGATTGCATGTGTATTCCCTTTTAGACGTCGATGAAATACTTAGTCTGTCAAGTGCTGTAATTATCAGAAAAATTTCAAGAGTAATTTATTTTATCACTTTTACTGCAATGTCATGGTGCTATTTTTTGTATCAAAAAACACTGGGTGATGGGCAGAACTTTGGAATCCAGATAGAGTTGAAACCGTGCTACGCCCACGCGAGTTCAGCTCGTGCTGAATGTTTTTGCATTTTACTGAGCATCTATTGGAAAATTCTTAACAGTTCAGTTACGACGGCCACGAATACGTTGGTGATAAGGGTAATTCAACCATTCACTTCATTTTAGTAGGAATGTTTGAGGGTTTCTCCAAGGCTCCAGTCGATCTTCGCTTCGCAACACACCTTCCACTTCTTGCAGTCGTAGACGGCGAGTCGAATCTCCATGTCTATTCTGTCGCATCAGACTGTCAAGATGTGTGAGTAACGTCTTTGTCAATTGTGCTACTCCTTCTTATCATTCACTCATAAGTTATCAATCTCCGTTTAGAGAGACTTACATAAATATCATGAACTGGCCGGGCGGTGCCTCGAACAACACACCGCGAGTGGTATGGTGTCCGTATGTCGCAGAAAACCCTTCCGATCCATCTGATGTTGTTAATATGTTAGCATTATTTAAGGTAACTAAAGTGACCTCTGTACTGTTATTTATAATGTTTGTCATTCTAACGATTCCAGAAAAACACTGTATACGTCGTAAATCTGAGTATTCTCAAAGAACGTGGATCAAGAATGACATTTGAAGAAGCGTTAGCAGTTGAGGAGGCGATACTTTCCGTTGAAATGGAAGAGGTTAGTTCTCCGCGAGTAAAATTACCATACAGGATTTGCGTTGAAACGTTGCTAAGCCATGTATCCCTATTGTTATGAATAAAAAACATTAAACAAATGTCGTTTGCATTTCTAGAACTAGTTTCGGACTTCAATGATCCTTCATCAATTTTGTATTCTTATCGGGAGCATTCTTTTGTTGGAGCCTTCCTTAAACTTTTCCCTCAACATTTTGAGAGGAATTTCGGAGCCTTCAAATGTGTAATAAAAGTCATTAGGGTTTTTAAGGAGAAGCAGTACAATTCGCTGAAAAGGAGAACGTTTTTTCTTTGTCTTTCCAGGATGTCACTGCCGTTTGCATCTCTCCTGATTCGACTGCCGTAGCCATCGCTCGACTCGACGGTGTCGTGTCGTTTTACGTCATGAACTCGAATGAAAGTGGATTGAAGTTCGCACATACATGGAACCCTCAGATGAATCGACCGATTGTAGAGCTATTCTTCCTTGACGGAGTTCGCCACATTAAGAATCAGTAAGTATATTCTTCTGTTCACCAAAATATTCTGCCACTTTTTCTGAGAGTAACGTCACTAATGTGATTCAGTCTCTATGAAATCTTTTAAGAGAACAATTCTGGCGTCATTGTCTCGTTGTTGCTGAAGGTGGGCGACGGTTAGCTCTCTTTGAATGCGAAAATTGGCGTTGTCTGGGCCGTGTGCGTTTCGAATCCTCTGTCGAAATGGCAACTTTTTCCGTACACGTGGATCCCCAAGCTCGCTACGCTCATATACTCGACATAGATGGATCAGTACGTACTTGATAACTCATATGGATGTCCTCAAATGTGAAGTTGGTTACTTCTTTAGAATGTGTTCTGTGTCGAGTTGGAATATGCGGATCATCCAAGATTTGCGGGTGTTACTCAAGTCACATTTTCACATCCGATTATTGCTATTGTTCCATATGAGGTCGATTCAGAGGAGAAACAGGACTCAAGCATCGGTGAGCTTGCTTTTTCAGTAAACTATAGCAATTCATGAGTAATGCGTTTTCTACTGAACACTGAGCAATTCTCCTAACACTTGAAAAACGCATGTGGTGCCGTGGTTAGAGGTGTTGTGCGACACACAGGTGATCAATCCATAGCCCTTGGGTCGATCCTTTGTCCAAGGCTCATTAAGCCTTCCATCTCTTCGGGGCTGGTGGATTGGTACCAGACTGTCTGGGATGATTGGCAGCGCCTATCTGATACAGCGGTGGGTCACCGCGAGTCATTGTAAAGGTTACATATGCGTCCAGTCACCTCAAGCAATACTCGACGAAGACGAGTGCAGGACACATCGTACAGGGATTGATAAGCGTTGAAAGCTTTATTCACTTTACCTTTCATTATTTTCGTTCTGCCTTACACTTACGCACCGATCATTTTCTTATAGAATATTCATTGGACGATGAATTTGATAGCGAACGGACTCGAAATGAGATCCTTGCCCACTACATTGCCATCGGTCATCGCAGCCTTCTGCAGCTCGACGTTCACCTTGAACTGGCTGAGCTCCCCAAGCCAAATGTCGATGTGGCTCCTGCCATAAAAACTGGTCCTGATCGTGAGGAGGCTGAACGGTAGTTTCTCAAAAATATTGTTCTAACGTTCTCTTACAATACTGCATGTAGATTCAAGTGTGCTTTTGGATAGGTTTTGAAGAATTTTAAAGTATTATATAGTCCTATTAGAAATATCTGACTCTAGTGCTGCTTTTCGAGTTGCTTTCTTGATATCTTCATTCAGGCTTCGTCTAAATTTATGCCTTGCGAAGTCTTTGTTTTGTTAGTTTTTAGTGACAATGATGGTTCGGGTAACTTACTTACGATGGTCCACCCTCCTCCTGTGATGAATTCAACCCCTACGATAACTTACGAGAAATTATTGGAACATGTAAAGGATATGAGTGATAAGGTTCGTGTTTCTATCATGGATCTCAGAATCTTTTATCTTAAATCGTGTTCCAAGTTTAAACAAAGCTACTTTACTTTTTTCTTTGGCTAGTTTGAGTTTTCACAGATCGAGCAACTGTCTGTACGTGTCGAGCGAGCTGATATCGAACGACGTTCTGCTGCCACGAATGAGCATATTCTTTCACAGCTTCAGTGCTTTAGTATGTGATTTTTGTAACCTTTGTATCGATAGATAATTGTGGCAGTGCATTTTCGAAGGCATTGGTCTTTTAGAAGAGGAATTTTCGTTGCGTGAGGATCGTCTCCTTGCGAATGTATCCGATTTGATCGAAACAAATCATCGAGAGACTATTAATGTCGTTCGCAACGCTTTGAATGAAAATTTGGTCGCTGTCGAGAATTCTATCCAAGCCAATCATAAGGTCTTTTTTTTCGTATGTGGACGAACTCTCCCGTGGTATTCGTATCATTTATTCATTGAAGGTTTTTTCTTAGTATCGTATTGAATTCTGAAAATTACATCTTCACTCATGTACTTTGTTCTTCACACCTCTTATATAAATATATGTATACGTACGTACTTGCAGATGAACAGATAGATATATGCTTTATATTCATAGTTGATATCACTCTTATTCAGTTAAGTGCTGACACTGTATCCCATCGCATTATTGAGCGATTCCGTGAATCTCTCACAACCATGGTTGTGCCGACTATAGAACGAATTTGCGCTCAGTTATTCAAGCAACTCAATGACAACTTTCGCCATGGCCTTGATCAGGTTAGTCTAGACATTCTAGATCTTCGTCAAGTTTTTTTTCAGCAATGTTACCATATCGTGAGATCAGATCCGTGCCAATCCTTACAAGAATTTTCTGTGGTGTTGTTGTCCATGAGATTTACAAGTTCATGTATGTATTTTCGTGTGCGCAATCACTGCGTTGTTATATCTTAGTCGGTTTCAATAGACTGTGCAAATCAGAATTGGTTGGTAGTGAAAGGGCCTTGAAAGGAGCAGAATAAATAGTTTATACCTCCCAAAAATTGGCCAATTTCTATCCAAGCGCATCATGCAACTGTCAAGTTAGATGAAATGTGATATGGTGTTCTTACTCGCTAGCTGATGTGCGATTGCTCCTGGTATTTGGGTTTCACCAGATGTCTAGTGTTCAGCAAAAGTTCGTCGACTCATGTATGTACAAGGTCGCAGAAGAAAAAGCTGGGTATATTTAAATCGCGCAAGCGAGCAAATCTTCTTGCGGCTGTGACCCACAGAAGGTTTCGATGAAGACCTCAAATTGCTAGCACTTAATGGATATGTAGATGTCAGGTCTTCTTATAAGTTTTGGCATTAGAGCAATAAACAGCAAATTTCCTAATCAGAAGTAATTTAATTTGTTTAACAGCACTAATAAAAATGCACCTTCAGCCTGAACACATTTCTGCCATCTCTCAGCTAAAGATCAGTAGTGCGTTCATAGAACTCGTCATCCTTGGATTGAAAGAATGTCAATCCTCGACGCAAATTATTGATGTTTCGGAGCTTCTTATTACTCATAAACTGCTCCATTGACCGATGGAGGTGATAGTCAGATGGCGATAAATCAGGATTGTTCGTTGGATATCCAGTGACTCCCAGCCCAGTTCGTTTAACTTCTTCTTTGACAATTCGACGATATATGCTGTCTTGCGTTGTCTTGAAGCAGGATGAGATTGCGGCGACGTCGACGTGACAGGTCCCTCTTGCAGCAGTCGAGGTGTTCGCCTGGACACAAATCCTTGAGCCGTTTCTCGGTTGTTCTCGAAGTTGGTCCGTGCATCGCGTCCCAATTCTCACTCGCAAAGCATCCCTTCTCATTCCCTTAGAGGCTTCGCTGAGCGGCCATGATGCGACAAGCATGGAGAAGTTTGGTACCAAGAGGTCCTGCACAAACGGTATTGATTTGTTGTCCAAGAGATGGCAGAAATCTGTCCAGGCTGATAGCACGTATTTTGAATAGTGTTACTAAGCTATTTCAATTACTTTTGGTCAATAAAACAGATTTTCATTGCTCTAGCGCCAGAAATCATGAGAAATATTAAGCCATTGGTTTTCCGTGCTCTTCTAAGATCATGTTATAAATTACGGTGTACCAAAATTAACAGAGCAATCGAGTGTACAACTCTGCCAATCTAGTGACTTATTTCACTTGACGGTACGTGTAAATTGTTTGTCGTCGCCTACTTTATACAGGGGGATGTAGGGACCCCAAGAGGATTGGTTAAGGCGAAGGGTACTGCTCTGCTAATGAGGCTCAATGCCGAAACACTGTATCGGACTCTATAAGTTGCCCATAAAAGACCACATGACGTGTTGGCACAAAAGTAATTATCAGGTACTTGTTAGAAAGCCTAATAGTAAAATTCTTCTCTATAAAAATATTCTACGCAGTAATCTTCCATGACAAATGTGAGACATACGGTTATGGTGGTTTAGCCCCCGCTCCTCGAAACGATACCACTTGCACTTTGATAATTTAATATTTTTAGAGGTTATTTTAGTATCTACAACAAATGCGAGCATTACAAACAGCTACACTTGCTGCCGTTGCAGCCAGTGCTACGCCGGCACCGTCGTCTGTCTGCGCTGATCGGCAAGCTCTGGCTCATATGATTCGGAGTAACCAAGTACCCCTTGCATTTGAGTCGGTAAGTAGCTCACTGTGATGTTCTTCTCTAGTTGAATAGTTGAGATCCACTCAATACTGATCCATATGGACTGCTCATTCTCAAAAAATACTGAAGTGAGTCAAAGCTCTTTCTTTTTAAGCCAAACACAAAATTGCTATCACACAGATTATTCGATAAACTGACGTTTTGACCGTATCGCCTTCTTCAGAGCCTGGAAGGACCGGGTTTCTCACAGCTTAATCAGTCAATTTCCAAAAAGCATTACTGAGGAATGTTGAGATTAATAAAAGAGTTGGTCTTGTGAAACACTCGGATCTTTACATTTTTAAGTGTTCTCAACTCAGTTCAATTGCTGGCTACAAAATCTTCTGATTCTTATTCTCCCGGAAATCAATTCCTCTCGACTCAGATTACTAACGCTGTAAATGCGTTATTCCTCCTGCAACTACTAACGCTCAGCGGAGTTACCTTTTTCAGTACCCGGAGAGGTCCATAGCGACCCACAATATGTTCATCAACCATTTTCATGACCCTAATGAAAAGAAACGAAAGTACAGTTTCTTTGCGTGATAAGTACCCCTTTTTGAGCCGAATCTGGACTTTTTTCTTCTTATTTTCTGTGTCTCCAACCTTTATAAGGTAAGTAAATGCACAGGAATGCTTCTATGACCACTCCTCTAGAAAATGAAATTGCAATATCTCCTGAAACGTCAAAAAAACATCAAAAATTGGTGACTGAGTGAAATCGGACGCCGTGTACCTTATTTCGTAGTACGTACGAGCACGAAAGCACTGAGTAAACTAGTAGACCATTCTACGTCCGTATGAAAGAGTTATACGTTAAGCGCAATATACTACTTAGGTGCGCATAAAGCCAAATCGAAGTGCGAATTATTTGAAGAAAAATTTAGGACCCTCTCTGACAAAATGTCATTAAATCTGAAAAATCTAGGAACATTTCAATACATGTCGGAAACCAAATGTTATCCGCAGCGCGAACTGTTCTACAATTACGTGTGATTTCGCTACAAACCTCTGTTTCATTTATAAGCCTAGTTAGACAAATTTTTCGACCCATGTAAACTTTGCAGTTTGTCCTCACTCACTATGCGCAGAGACGGTGAATCATGGAGAAGTTTACCACGTGATCAAATTATGTTTTTGGTTTTTCCCATCAGAGTTTAAAAAAGTATTTAACCATGTCGATTGCATATGATTCAACCGAAGGTTTGGTGTAGGCAGCATGCAGTGAATCCTTGGTCGTTGTATAATAAATACTCTATTAACAACCTTCATAAGAGCACACAAACTTAGTGACGCTACGTAGTTGAGGGGGCGGTGGAAAGTGGTTAGTGATGCTACTTGTGAACTTGTTCGTCACCTTCCTAACACTCTCCGGCAACCAAGCAACGAACACCTTAGGGAACGCCGCAGGTTGCCCACCTTTGAGATTACGGGGAGGCGTATTTTACGACCTCATCAAGAAGAGAAAATCCTCAAGCAAGCCGTGAATGCAACCAGACCAACTGAATGCTAGATGTATCGAGGTCCGCACAGCATTAATGTGGCCCGGGTTGTGTGAAGAATGGGTAGTTGAATGGAAAAGTGGTCTTACGACTTGTTGAAGTTGTGGTTTATGGAATAAAACCAAGCTTGGTTTATATTCATCAGAATTGGTCAACGGTCTATTGTCACTTTGTAAATATATTTTGTACCCTATCTGATATATTATAGTCTATCTGATAAAGTGCTTGTCTAGATATGTTCATTAAATCATTGTGCGTTCATTGTGAGTATGAAACTTCCCTTTATAGGCTTTGAATCAGGGCGATCAAGCAGCTTTGGAATTCGTTTGCAATAACGTGGATCCCGACGAATTATTCCGGCATCCAGGCGCATTATCACAGCCAGTGTTGATCTCCCTTTTGCAACAACTTTCGTTACGTCTTGACTCAGATACCGACTTAAAGTTTCGGTGAGAAGATTTATTAACTGTGTATCCGAGAAATGCTTCAACTTTGCTGCGTTAATCGTATTCATAAACGAACTATTTAAGGTATATGGAGCACATTGTTGATGTTCTGCAACCACATGACGATGATATTGGAATGATGGTGCCGAAAGTTGTAGAGGGTTTGATGCAAAGCTTAACTGGTAAGGTTGTAATATCTCCATTTTTCGTTGTCTTTAGGTCTATATTGCACTCAAGATGTTTTCTGACATAAAATTTGCTAGGCAGTTCATCCGTTTGATATTTTGGACAAGGCACTATTGTAGATCAACTCGTTTGACATTAATAGTGTTGGTGGTGTGCCTTATATTCTAATGATGTCGTGCAAGAGGAACGGATCCGTCGCGCTAACCACTGACCAGTGACTGTATGAATACACTGTAGTCTTCGAATGTAATTTATCGTCTTTGTCTCACTACTCGTCTTGACTCACTGATGATCATTCGTTCAAGATTTGAGAAGTTATAGCAGAAGTTTTCATCTCTTATAGGCGGCGAAGCCTGCATTTTTGGTTTCGTTGCCACTTTAACTTTGTGTGGAGCGTTTTGGAGCTTTTCCATAATTCATCTAATGATTGTTCTGGACGTCATAGTTTGTCGAATACAATCTATTTTTTCATCACTTAAAATCGACAAATGGATGGTTTGTGCTGCATAGTGGTAACGGAGAGCAGGATTGAAACTACCTTCTTTTGCTTTCCATTCATTTCCTGTTGTTACAAATTTACCAAGTTTTTTTGTTTATCCGTCATCTTTCACGTGAGGAACGCTCGTCATGTGAATGTTAAATTTCTACAAGCTCTTAAGTAGCTTCCAAGGAAGCCGCTATAATTATTGGCTTCAGGATATTTGTCATCGACTATAGCAAAGCATCTGTAATCTTTTTCGTCACAGAGACTTTAGAACGAAATCTTATGAATTATCTGTGCATGAAGCGTTCAGCGACCCTTCGGTGGCAAATGCCTTTGAAGATACTTTGAATTGCTGTAAAGTGACATTATTTCCAAGTTTACGCTCTTAAAGCAAGACGATGCGGTTTTTTGTCGTTAGAGTATCATTTCAACCACCAATAAAATCCTTGCAAACTTAGTGGCGTAAAAAAGATTATGTAAAACGTTGGCACGGAAGTTTCAAGTAGTTTATGTCCTAGATAGTAAATGTTTTGGACCATTTTTTGTTGAATTGAAGTGGAAATAACTTTTGGCCATCTATTAGCTGTATACTATCTAACTTATGGCATCAAAATTTTGTTGAATACAAGCTCCTTTCAGGAAGTTTTTACTGTCTTGCAAGACGTATTTTTTGGTAATTAATTCCTCCTGTTTCATTCGAAGTCTTCAATACCACATACCCTAGGACATTGCAGCAGCTGTTGTTCAATGAACTAACTCACCGAACATTAGTCTGTCATATTACTACACATAAGAAGGATACAGCTCTCGACGTTGATCAATCCTTGAGGGTTGCGTCATGCTCCGTCTTCAATTTCCAACATTGCTTGAGGTAATTGAATGCATATGTGGCTCTAACAATGACTCACGGTGACCTATTGCTGTGTCAAGTCAGTGCTACTTGGCCTCTCAGCCAAGTCGGATACCAATATTTGACACCGAAGGGATGGAAGGCTTGTAAGCCATGAGAGCTAGATCAAACCGTCGACCTTGTGTACGACGGAAGGCACCTCTCAATCACTGCACCACATGCGCTCCCTATATTATTAGGACCAAAACTGTGTTAAACATTTCAGAGTTCTACAACACCACGGCCAATCCTACATTGAAACGACAAGCTCGGGTACTCAATCAATTGGTAAGGAATCTACGGAAAATATGATCGTCTTGAGGAAATCGTAATCAATTAGAAAGTTATATAAAGTTGATAGTTCCTAGAATAACTAGAAAAATCTTGTATTGTGCCTTGTGTAGGTTTTTTAAAGGATTCCTCATCACGCGTGACCGTATTTATTTACATCTCATCAATGTACATTTTAATTGCTCACTTTTTGTTCCATTTGTGTTCGTATTCAGCGATCTAGATGTCTCGTTAAGATAGGATCATGAGTGGATATAGCTCAGAGATATTTTCTGATTTTCTAACTTTACAAATCAAACTAGATGTGCTTGACGACGCAGATTAACTGAGTAATTAGGTTTTCAAATTGCACTATAGTCTCTTTCCTTATTTCACCTCTCCGCGCTTATCTGTATATTTTTCTAATCTAATAATATATCCCGGTCTATACAAAACGTGGGTAACACTAATAAATACTCGCCCGCAGCACTAATGTTATTGTGAATTTTAGTCTTCTTTGTAAGTGTATCTCAAAGGAGATTGTTTTTGTTTCAAACGAACAATATTAGAGAGAAATCATTCGCGAAAAAGTTTACCAATATATAATACACAGATCTTGGCTATTTTCACACATGCATCACTCAGTACCCCATTACAAGATGAAGTTTCATATAGTAGCACTCCACATGAGAGAGGAACGTTAATGAATTTATTATGTTACTAAGCGTTATGGAGTGAGTGAGATGTCATAGCTTGCCTAAAGTGAGGTCCTGTCTGATCCACTGACTTTGCCCCTCGATTCCCCAATTTCCGTCTGTTTGACGCGTCTAAAATACGATAGAGAGTGATACGTAGGTTTGAAAAACAGGTTTTTCTCTATGAACATGTGTTCCGGTCGACGAACTCGCTGTTTCTGATGTACCGATTTGATAGAAGCCTTCCATATGTCCATAAACGTGTTCGTTCAGAAGTAGGGTGGATATACCTGCTTCTGAATAAATCATACCTTGCAAGTCAGTTCGCCCAAAAAGACGTCGAGTGGTTAAGTGGTGTAGTTGTGTCGAACTTGGTAGCAGCCACCTGCAGCAAATGAGCTTTGTTACTACTCTGGATCAAAAAGGCGGTAACATACGGTGGAGCCTACCCGGTGAAAAATCGTTCTACGGAACTTGCGATAGAAAAGTTGACGACATTCGTGTCTTCAATACTAATTTGATCATGCCTATTGTGGCGATGAGGAGGTGCAATGGTGCGTTTTTCTGACGTTCTATATGAACTTGGAGAATCTATGCAGAAACGTTCGTAGCTCTTGCAGAATTTTATTGGCGATTTCAGCACCAAGAAGAAATGTAGGAGAACGTCTGGGAGACTCAATATCGGCACCCTATGGACTATAACGTTGCGATGAGCAATGATCAATTTTTGCCCGAATTTCAGAGTTCTACAAAGTACAATACTTTCTACAGCTGCAAAGATCAAGAAGAGGATACGCAACGTCCACCTTCACATTGCCAACTGCCCTCCTGAGTAAACGAGGTGCACAATCTTCCTAAAAGACCGTTGAAAAAGATAGTCATTGGCTTATTCCAAACTCTTCGACAATGACGTTCAATTATCTACAGTATGGAGAGGGAAATGACTATATTGTAGTAATTATTCCCTGTTTTAAAATTTGCTGGCTTACCTCGGCTGAGAACTATAGAGCACTCAGTATGTGGAAATGTCCAGCTGATTCTTGTCAACACCATCGCTCAGCTTTTCACACGTCGACCTCCAGCATCCACTGCTCAGATCCAATGGAATACCAGCAGGGCCATGTTAGAGAACGGGACTTATAGGAGCTTTTCAGACGTGCTATCGGAAGAGTATTGCTAAGAGTATCTCATATCGCGCAAGAAAGGAAATTTATGGTTCTGGCTCGCACCAACGATCCAATGTCCAGATCCTATCGCAGAGTCCACATGGCGGAAATCAAGTGAACTGGATGCGCTCCATTCTAACAACCAGCGGAAAGCAGCCGTTAGCAACTGGAGTTCACTGAGTGTCAAGTGCTCAATGATGAGATTACCGACTGTATTGAACACGAATTTATAGAAGAATTTAGTTAAGCGGTCCTTGGAACAATGGGATAACATTGCTTGCTACAAAAGTAGATAGATACTTTACTGGCTGTGAAACACACAAGTTACTAGGCGATTAACAAGCAAACAGGTACTACTGGTCATTTAGTCGCGCCCGTTCGCCAACAAACGGGTTTTTTGTACCAGGTTGTAATTAAGTACTGTGCTAGAATAATGTTCATATATAAAGTATACATTTATCACTATCAAAACAAATAATTCAACGATTTTTATTAAGAATGTCATTAAATACAACAGCTTAATGAGAATAAATGTTCTGGTAAACGAAATTTTGGTCGGCAAATATCCAACTTGCTTGGAGTGCCATCCACTCAGAATTTACACAGTCATGATATCCAGCTCGAAGTTCTTCATCCTGAATGAGGCATCAACCACAAGTTTCGGTCTCATTTGTTCTTTTAATTGTTTTTTTTCCAACAATATATAGTACGTTCGTATATTAGAAATACTAGAGCACTGACAAAACTTTTGCTTCAATTCTGTCTTGTCAAACTAAGATCGGCTTTTTTTTGTAAACTCATATGAGTCTAATAGAAAGATATTGCCATATGAGTTAATCGTAACACTACTGAGGATCCTCGTTTTTCTTGAAATCACCGGAAAGTAAGCATCTAAAATTTTGCGAAAGACAACAAGTGTCGTTTGGTTGGTCCAGCACATGGTAAAGGGGAAGTAAGTAAGTACCACGGACATTCGAGCTAGTGCATTTGTGTTCAAGAAGGCAGCCCAAAAAGGTGCTTGAGGGCTGTAACTCAAAGTTATAGATTCGATACATTTCAAGCTAACGATATCTGTTACGTCTTCAGAGTAGGAGAAACAAATATTGTGAACAGAATAACCAGTGAGTTCATTTGTCATGTACTATGTTTCACCTGATATCTACACTATTTCCCACATTTTAAGGAGAAACCACCTTCGTCCCCATTTTACCGGTCGCCAGCTTTTAACTCATTTTCAAGTACAAAAAAGATCTGATTTTTAATAAACTTCACGAATCCATAGTTGAATTTGCTACCTGTGGTTCAAAATTTTTTCTACTGCTACCTTGTATGCAGCCTCGATGCAGAAGTTCTTACAAGTGCTCTACCATCGTGGCTGGGAGTTGTACCTAGATGCCAGACTGCGAAGTACAGCGAGGAGTAGGAGTTCAAATCCTAGTAGAGTCATCCAAACTAAGAAGTCTGACATTTCCACTCAAAAGCCCACTCAAGGGTACTGTACCAGGAGTGATCGCCGTGTTGATAGCTACTAGTCGTGAGGTGGTAATCTCCCTCCATAAGGTCGGGCAAGTGCTCTGTGCTTGGGGACCTGAGGGAGCCCAGGCTAGGCTAACCTTGGAAGTCCAGCGACAAAGCAGCTAAACCAGCACTGTTTTCCTGTGCTAGGGCTTGCTTTATCACTGAAGACGAGCCGTCCAAGTATTCAAGTGAAACTCCCACTTCGGCTCATTTTAGATTGCTTGCTGAGACTTAAAATACAGAGTTTGAGAACACTGGACAGGCGTGCAGTAGAAACACCAAGAGGACATCTGCCTGTTGACGACTTGGAATTTGGGATTGTCACATATACCTTTATATATAAGAGAATTCACGTGTAAATAATGAAGGCTTACGGATTTAAAATTGATCAAATGAGAAAATAATATCGATGACATTCTATGCGCCCTTGAGTGGATGGAGCGTCAAAAATGATAGGCGAATTTTACACTGCGAATTTTGTGATTCTTTCGGCGGATAGGGTATGTTGTTGCGAGTGAGGACGAAGTAAGCTTATCGTACCATTCAAGACAGCTTCTAATCAGATGCTGACTAAATAGTTCTGCATAATTGTGACAAATATCTCATACTATTCTCAAAGTGAACGTCACACATTCAGATCTAGTAGGGATGTAAAAAAAAATTCTTTGTCTTTTCTGAGAGCAGAAAGCAAGTTCGATTTTCGACGAAACTAATCAGAGTTAACTAGCACCTCTTTGTTAGGAAACCAGATAAGAGGTGCACTACGTATTGACATACCGGCTCTAATAAAGAAGCGATAAGTCGTCTGCACGATGATGAGGGTACTGAGTCAGGAAATGAGATAAAAGGACTTCGTGGTGAATTGGGTAGATTGTCCTGGAAAAGTTTTTCTGTTGTCGAAACTATTAAGTTGCTGATAGAAATGCGGAAACAATAAATTAGCCGTGCTCTCCTTACATTTTACAGTCTGACTATGACAGATAACGCTGTAGTACTATATTTAAGATAACTAATACAATTAACATTAAGTAATTGTTATCAGATTTTTATTCTAAAATTCTCATGGATGAATTTTAATTCACCTTTGGCCACTTCCCAACTAGCATCGTGTAAAGAACGATGCCAAGAGAGTACCAATCGGCTGCGTAGGAGTCGTATGGTTTATAGACAGTAATCTGAGGAGCCGAATAGGGCCTCGTACCACAAAATGATCGTGACCTGCAGTCACACAGATAGATTCTTCTTTTGCTAGAAACTTGGGGAAAAAATTATTTCGGTGAATAACTAAGGTCAAGGGAGGGAGAGGTGAGGTTAGCGCAGTAATTACAGCTGCAGTTCACACTAGATCGGTCAGTGGTTGAATTCCGCCCTCCGCACTTGCCTTACATTCCATTCCTACGAAGTCAGAAAATTGGCAGTCAAAAGTGGGGCACTTTTTTAAGAAAGTGGTTGGTCTTCGCAATTTCAACGTTGACCTAAGAGGATGGATTGTCCATCTTGCGATGTGATAAAATGGATGATGCGCGACATTTTAGCAATAGATTTAGGTTGTAGTACTGAGACTCTATAGTCTCGTCTTCGCCGGCTGGTCCCAAGACTGTGGACAACAAAGAAATGGCTAGTGGAAAAATCTTTTAAGTAAATTAGTGTGTGTGATAGGTCCTGAGGATAACACTTTATATACAAAGTGTTTGTTTGCATTTTTTTTACTTTATGACATGGTGAAAAATGGCGCTAATGATTCCACTGGGCTCCTGTTAGTGTATCAGCTTAAATGTTTTGCTTTACCGTTCTTTTCGGGCGATGAATCTTGCAAATCCGAAATCCGCCAATTTCACGTCACCGTTTGCATTCAGCAAAATGTTCTCGAGTTTATAATCCCTGAGGCAAAGAAGGATCGATTTTGTCCCAACAATTTCGTAATGACTTATCCAACCGATGAACAATATTTCTCTCGTGCAAGTAGTGAACGGCTTCTATAAGTTGACGAAACAACCGCACTCCTTGAGGAGCTTCTGTAAATACACTATTCTTTAGGAAAGAAATCGAATGTGAACATAAACATGACTTGGCTGAAGTAGTTTGTTTGCAATAGAAAATTATTTCAACCATTTTGTAAACCTTTCAAGAGAGCGCTGAAGTACGATATCTTTGTGTACCGAAATGAACTATATTTATCGTGTCCCCTCCCCTTCATGGAACAGAACAATTATACGGCCTACTAGACACTTTTGAGCAGTCGTTCCACTCTTCACTTTCCACAATGGAAGGAAGGAAAAATTAGAGCACAGAAAAATTGAGCTTTCAAAGGACGAAATTCGAAGGAGTATTCAATCATTGCATGCCAAATTGGCTAGCACGGTCGTGAGGTTTGATGCTACAATTTCTTCAAAATATCTACGATAACAAATTTTTTGTATGGGTGATGTGCGGATTGATTTAGAGCGTTTAATAGAAAGATCGGCGAAGATGATGCTCACTCGAATCACGCTGAGGTAGAAGCCTACCTGCACTGCGCTGGACACCGTACGAAATGCTGTGTGCGATTTTATGTCTCCTCAACGATTTAAACACATTTGAGGCTCGTTGTCGAGACAAAAAAGGAGTAATTAGGACGGAGCAAGAATACTTTCTATTAACTGCGCATTACATAATCGTACCTCACCATTCCAAAATGCTCTGTTTGAACTGCTAGGGAAACAGGTTTTCAGGGTTTTATCCAACTGCCATCTATTTATCCGTTGCTTAGAATTGTAACACAAAGATGCGCATTAATTTCAAAGCTCATGAAGTCTAATTAAACATATTGCATCTGAGATGATACTCATCTAATGGCTGCCAAAGGAATTCCACTGTACTTCCATCTTCTGCGTTTCTTGTTAGGTTTATTCAATATCGTCGCCCTGGTTCAAGCCATGTCTATCAAGTGAGACCTCATCACCTATCTCATATAAGCCTGTGATTTTCATACTTTGAAAGCTTTATAGTCGTTAGATGTCCGTTATACTAAAACTAGTGTAGACAAAAAGGAGGAGAATTTCCTTAATTCATCGTTAGAGTTAACATAAGTTGTCCGTATATTCAGACTAAAGATCTATTTTAGAATAAAATTTACTGCCGGGCTTCTTTTGAAAACGTACCGTTTATCCTTTTTTCTTTGAGGATCAGTTCGAGGAGTGTGCCTTTCTCATAATATTCGGAAACAATAACGATTTTTGTCGGGTTTGGTGTCATAATGGTTAGGCAACGTGAAAGATGTGGATGCCTCACCTAAATTATTAAATGCTTCTAACTACTCTAAATTATTACAATTTCGTGTAGCGCTTACCTTCATAGTGATATCAAGTTCTCGTGGCAGAAATTTATCAGCAATGGCAGGTGGAAGCGCTTTTTTATTTATGATTTTGACTGCGACTACCCCACGACAACTGAATAAGAAATTCTTTAAACCATAAATTGATGTAACCCTATTTACTCAAAGAAAGCTTACAGCTGCGAAAAAGTGCGGTAGACGGCTGAGTGCCCCGTAACAGCGATTGGAGCCTCGTTGAGCGGGGCGTAAAGTATTTCACGTAGCCTAAATTAGAGGTTTTTCCTCATAGCAAAATTAGATGGGAAGTTCGACATAAGACATACATATTGTCTATAAGCTAGGCGATCAAGGAATCACTACCCATCGGTTCTGTATACGTGTAGGCGTAGAACTTACTGCGGCAGAAGTTCTTCAGTGGATGGCGATTGAGATGCTGGTGGAATTGCCATGGTCTTTGCGATTGAAAAATAAAAAATGAACCTTACAAACCTCATCAGCAGCGATAGAAAACTTGTTGAATGTGTATGTGTGTGATATCATGACATGCGGATATCAGCCGAATTTTTATCAAAATAAAGTCACTTATTCTATCAGAGTGTAAACTGTCGGTTTTTGCGATCACGTGGTGTAATTTACATTGTTATAGATTAACTAATGCGCCTAATCCAATCTGTCATGTGGATATATCTATAAGCTGAGCCTCTGTGAAAAACTGCTTGCTTACATTGCTCTCCTCTGTCTCCTAATCGTCTAGCGCTTGAGTAATGATAGAGAAGATGAACAACATGTAAATTAGCCAATAAATTCACATAATCGCCCTTTCTAGTGAAATCATGCTGTTCCTCCATTAAACTTTGTACTCTAAATGGCAATTACGCATAGCTCAGATAGGATGTAAATAAGGACTAACTTTGAGTCTCCACATTTTTGGGTTCATTGCGTCCCGTAAAGGTAATTTACGGTTCTCCACATCAGATGTTCAAACGGAGAGCAACTGTGTCACACTCGCAAGTGCACGTGACTGTCGGGCTATCGGGAAGTCGGAATATGTCATAGATTATCTTACTAATAACCATTGAAGAATTTGTACATTAGAAATCGATGAGCTTAAACCTGCAGTTGGCAAGATATTAATAGACCTTGTATATTCCAACCGCGACTTTTGTGGTTTTAACCTGCTATGTTTCTGTCCTCTTTTGAAGATTATTTACCAATTGTCCTCATAGAGTGGTAGCTTGTAAGCTGGTGTTTCGTAGCAGTACGAATAAATCCGCTACGTTGTACCAGAGCGACGATTTGTGAAGACCGCTGTGTCCTAGAAAGTTTGAAAAAATCTCTTTCTCTTAGCAATGCTATGGTGTTGCATAAATTGGTTCCGCTGCTGATGTAGTCGATAATGATGGGGCTGGGAAACCGAGAGTGGAGGTAGAAAAAAGATGGCTGATTATTTCAGGATTTTTCCGCATATATTACGACTTTCGTCTTGTAGAAAGAAGTGTCTCATTCATAGGTGATATTGCTCTCTACCTTTCTAGAATTATGGAACAACAGCGACGTCGGATTTACAATGGTGTGGTCTATTTCACTATTTTATTTTCTATGGGTCCTACGTCCAAGATGAAGAAGACTTTTGGAACTTTGTGCTACATCCATAAACGATCTTGATCAGTTCAGTGGATCATCCTCGCGTCCAGTCTACTAGAGATATCATTATCAAAAATATAACCTTCCTACAGGACTCCGAAATTTCCATACAGAATTCTAAGGCCTCCATTTCGTCGATATCACATTGCAGGCGACTGTCAAATGTCATGTTTAATGAGAAACCGAAGAATGTCGAAGCCGGCACTGACCACATATTTTCAAACGTAAAAGTGCAATTTGAGTCATTCATTGTCCAGAAGAATCGATGTATGTGACAAAACCCCCAATGTCACATTTGACTTTCTGGCGTAATAAAAGTCGTGCAGTGAGCGATATCTTATTTTGACCATTCTGTTAACATCGCACTTGATCGTCTTAACTAATATCACAAGGTAATGAGTGTTGTGCTTACATGCGTGCCTCATAAATAAAGATGGACCCTCGCTTTTATAGCTTCAGACAAATCAAAATGGCTTCAAAATTACAGCAGTCTTTCCGTACTCATCTTACCCACCCCTGCCGTAACGAGGCTATTTTACCGTCGAATGGATGGAGCCTTTTGTTTTCGCGATCAAGACGTATGAGTGACCTTTCGAGTTTAGGAGTAGGGAAGTATACAATACGTAGCATATCGCCCTTTCCCACAATACACACGGAGTTTGTATGGCAAAGAAAGGCGACCCCCAAGCTATCCCATATCCTACCGTCATTTGTCAATTTTGGAAGGTTTGCGCGCAAAATCGGTAAATGTTCACGACAAAAATGACGTACTGACAAAACAGACCGTCCGTCTTGTGAATGCACTTACCTTTTAAGGAAAACATAAGGTCACTTTTGCTATTTTTAATAACGATAAGTACTTGAATGTCACTTGTACTATGTGATGTGTCTTGACAACTAACTGTACGTGGATGGTTCTCCTACACTAGTTTACAGAGCAACTCCCCGCCTCGCGTTTTAGTCGAATGGTATGTCTTTTGAATATACTGACCGACACTACTACGAGGAACAAAATCTAGCTAAGGATGCCAGATGTTCCCTTACCCGTTAGATTGACTGGTTGACGCGTTTGCTCTTCACAGTGCTTAACATTGAACGGATGTATTTGGCAAAAAATGGCTTTACAAGAATTTCCAATCTTCATTTTGACTAAAAGGCTATACAAAATCGAAACTTCACTCTAACAGATATATTACCAGAAACCGATACTCAAAAAGTTCCAGACTCCACAATTTTTTTTTCCGCCTGTGTCGCCTTTTCTTATGAAAACATGGCGAAACCCAGTCGTCTCAACAACAAGTTCCTGAGAACATATATAAATACTGTTTGGGATTTTTAGATTCGGTTTTAGCAGATGACAATTTTTAGAAAATCAGTACATGTCAAAATCCGCCATAATCTCATCAGCCATAGCAAGTGCTTCTTCTTCTTTTCGCTTACGCTCGTCCTCTATTGCAATTCGTCTTGCTTCATTTGCTGATTCCAACATGTCGTCTAGAACGTCAGACGAGAAGTTTGCTTCAGGGTTGATAGTCATAGACAAGGTAGACGACAGTGCAAATGCTTCTCTCTCACCATGTTTCCCTAAATGGTAACAAACAAAGCGTCATTGGCGTGCCAAACATGGCGCTACACTTCCATGAATAAAATGGAATGAACGCTGCCCATTACCTCGAGAAGGGGCCGATTGAAGTGGATCGTAGTAATTCTCGTCGTTATCACTATCCGACCGTCGTCTGACGCCGGTAACGTCGTCTTCATTGTTTTCCGTTTCGATAATCTGAACAAAAGTGCACATTAAATGATGTACTTCAGCATCGATTTGTAAAGGTACGGGGCGCATTTAGCACAGTGATAGTGGTGTAGTTCAATAAGGGCCAGCCGTGATGATGTGATTGACATTTGTGGAAACAAAGATGTTAGTAAATATCACCAGTTTCGATTGTTCACAGTGCATTATGAGGTCTTCACGAAATCGCAAAACGCACATACAGTGAATTAAGTGGTAACCAAAAATACGGAACGCGGGTTCGACTCCCGTTTGAGGTCGTGTTTTTGCTCACCTTTCAATTCTCTTAGGCTTGTATGAAACATCATAAGACTGCGAAAAAAAAAAAACAGTAAAAACACTAGATTCCACAAGCACATTAGAGTATGTAGATGGAATTCAATCGCCCCACAAACAAGATTCTGACCAGAACTGCATCATAAAATTCACAAGTCACAGAGGAGACCGTCGAAAAACGCGAAAATACCAGCAGATTCTTCTTCTAGCCTTTATAGGCGACAAATAGGAAATTTGACAGTGTTGAATGGAATACCATCTTAATAGTGTTAATGGACCAAAAGTGGACGTGTTCTGGATAAAAATTTCATTCGAAGCACATTGTAAACACAGGACGAATACACAGCTTTTCTACTGACATTAATTAATCAGTAGTAGGAGGAGCTATAGCATTTCTACAAGGATAATCATTGTTATGATACAGTTGAACAAGCAATCGATCATTCGCAACTCGCGACAAGGCAGCATACACATTGAGGGCAATGAGGTGATCGGAAAAAATCATCAGTGAAGGCCACAGGATACGATGAATGATACGTACGAACCTATGCCTTTTTGGCTTGAGAGATCAAACTTCACCCAATGCAAACGAAAAGAGAGAATTCGATCACATCTGAACCTTTCAGAGAAACACAGGTTGACTGATGGGCCAAAATTAATCGTCTGTTCCTTCGACCTTATGAAGCTACCTTCTAGAGAAATTCGATCCTTTCGAGACCGTGGATTCACGGCCTCTGCACCCTAACTGGGTGGATGGTCTGCTCCACCTCCACTGCATTTGTATTCCCCAGCGCGCTGCATCCAACAATAGCAGTCCGGGGGAGAGACGCAGAGGAGGTGAAGCAGACCGTCCAAAGTCGTCAGTTTGAGACGCAGGGGCCATGGGTTCACGGTCCGGAAAAGCTAACTTCTTCCGAAATATGACCGACGACGGAACACACATCGAAATACACACAGATCCTTCGAAAATCATAACGCATTCGAAACTAAAGAATAAAAAAAATTTCTTAGCGTTGACCAACTCCTGAGAAATACACCAAGCTTCCGACTTTATCGAGCATCGTTTGAAGTAACTGAAAGCATGTCGGTGCTTTACAATGACTCGCGGTGGATTACCGATGTCTCGAGTCATCGCTAACATCCTCTCAAACAAGTCTAGTCCCAATTAGCCCATCTCGGATAGATAGAAGGCGAGGTGAGCCTTGGGTGCGGGAACGAATTTGAGTTCAAAGGGAGTGAATATCGAAACCGCCGCAACCGGGCAAGCGCAAATAAGAAATTGTTCGTGGCTCATGTCACAGTGTATTCGAAATCATAAACAATTTGTGGATGACGCTGACGCTCGTACGACTTCCAGAGATAAGTTGAATTAAAATCTAGAAGAGTAAAACCAAAATTCACGTCACCTCGTCCCTCTTTCCACGTCGTGTCGAAGCGAAATCTTCGTCCGTAAGAGGCATATCAAGACGAGACTTCGTCATATATACCTGAAAACCATGTAAGACAAATCAAATATATATCGAAGAGTATTGAGTGGTATGCAAAACATTCGACCCCACTTTGCAATCATACGGAGGAGCGCGATACCACTACACGACCTGGGTCACGTTTTTTTCTATCACTTTCGTGTAGATTATTTTATCCTTTTCATATAGATTACACATAGTATAAAGCCACAAGAAAAAGATAAAAAGGAATCATTGAAGAAATTAGTATAACTTAAGAGTTAACCCCTTAGAGACCGTAATCTCACGGCCTTTGCATCTCCAACTGGTAACTTCGAACGGTCTGGTCCACTTCCTCTGCATTTCCAACCCATAGCGTGCCATTTTCAGACGCAGTAAACTGGGCGTTAGGAATGCAGGAGGTGGGGCAGATCATCCAGAGTTACTAGTCAGAGACGCAGAGGCCGTGGGTCCACGATCGCTAAAGGGTGAACTAACTCACCTTAATAGCTTTTTTCTCACCCAACTGTTCACATCTATTGACTATATCGTCAAATTTCAGCTTCGGGAACATACAATGGGCCCAGTGTTCGTATTTTCTTAGCATAACGTCTAGATTATCATACTAAAATTGTAGCTGTGATATATAGAAATACACTAATATAATGCTGAGAAGACGTTCAAATACCGGGTCTTTGTTCGGGTCCGGTTTAAATGACTTGAAAGAGTGGCGGAGGGCTTGGATTCCTTTCGGACCCATGAGAGTCTCCTCATTTAGTTTCGGAATAAAACTGAAATTTAAAGAATTTTCAAGTACATATCTTACGGAGCAGCAAATTTCGTTATAGGTTTATTTACCGAGTTTTTGTGGCTTTCTTTTTTGCCTGTTCGTTCTCCTTCTCAAGTAGTTCATTCACCTGATCTGAAGACCCTGAAAATCACATTTTATAGCCAATACACACAATGTGTACTGCTGAATGTATTAAAACAGAAGTAATATAGAGCTGAAATGAAGTGGATCTGTCAAAAAGTGTAACTTTGTATCTGAGAATGTTGAGTGGTATGCAAAAGTTTGACTTCAGACAGGAGTCGAACCCGCACTTCACCGTCTCCAGAGGCGCGCGTTAACCAGTTACACTACAGAGGCTTGTGTTCTGCTATCACTCTTTCTTCTCGGATATACATTTATAACATTATGACACTGCTAAAAGCTGTTTAGTAGAAAATATTCTAGTTTTAACGCTTCGAACGGCCGCTCTTTTGCTTAATTTTAAGATAACTTTCTGATCTAACTTTGAAGCCAACCCCTTTCGGGTCTAACCGCAAGCCTTAATCCTTTCGGACTCAAACCTGAAACCAAACCCGTTTGAGCTAAACCCCTGGGGCACGGCGTGTACCACCTGTGGCACACGATTGTTTGGAGGCTTTCTAGCTAGACAAAACTTTTCTCTTAGAGACTTGGTAATCATTTGAAAGCTCAAATCTCTGGCAATTCAACAATATGCTTATTTTTGAAAGAAGGTTTTTTATTACGCTGAAGCAGAGAAAATAAAATTAAGATTCACACTCAGTTTGTTTTATTTGCTCGGCAAGGGCTTGTATATGGCTCTTTGCCAAACTATTACTAGTCACTCGATAGCCCAAATCTCGAGGATTTCAATGCTGTGAATGGTTTTTTGAAAGGTTTTTACAAAACGCTGTAAGAGCAAAACGAATGTTACGTTTCGCACTCAAAGTTTCTATCATACAGAAAAGTTACACGTGCATAAAAAAATATACAGCTGTGTAGAGGAAATCGTGGAGTACCAGAGTAACAAAAAAAAACCTATGATTCTATCTTCCAAGTAGAGGAAAGACCCCATTTCAATGGAGAAAATCACGTGGTTCCTCAAAGTTGAGCTGTGCGATCGATTAACCGCCGTCCCTCGAGGGTTAATCTTGAACTTTAACCCTAATGCATAAACACCGTCCCCAATGGGTTAAACGAGAACATTTGGCAAGATGTTACCTTTTCCTCTCGTGGCCTCATCATCCTCGAGGGCATCATTGTCGAAAAAATCGTTGAATTCCGCGTAGTCGTCATCCATGACGTACAAGAAAAAGCAATTACAACGAGCAGAAGGAGTCTATTTTACAGAGAACCTTGGAAAGAATTCAAAAAAGGCGCCAGCAAGGGTGTGCAGCGCTGTTATTGGCCATGGAGCGCGATTTCTCATGCCTTCAGTCGAAATCCCTTCTATCACTACCACGTTATGCTAATCCTGTGCTTATTTTCCATAGTCTCGTCGTTCTCCTACCATTACAAACTATTAACGTTTAGAATCAATCGATAAGCGATGTATGATGAACAAAATTTTTCTACTTGTGCGCTTTTTAAGACCGCAGGTGGCGCAGTGGTTAGAGGTGCTCTGCGTCGCACACTAGGTCAGTGGTTCGATCTCGCGCTCGTGGCTCACCAAGCTATTGATACCTCCGGGGTCGGTAAAATGGTACCAGACTGGTCTCAGATTTGTCTGGGAGGGTAAGCAGCACTGAGTGAGGCTAGCGAGAGTCATTGTAAAGGCCAGATAAGCATCCAATCACCTCCAACGTAGTTGAATATTCAAGACGAATGCATGGCGGTTTCCTCAGGGTCAACGCCAAAAGCTTTATCATTTTAGCTTTTCTGCGCTTTTTAGCAGCGAGAATGATGTCATAATTATAAAACCACTAATGTTAAACGATAAACAATACTCTGCGTCTCAGACGAAAATCGAACCCGCACCTCACCTTTTGCGGGGCGCGTACTAGTCTTATGTTACGGGTGCTTCAGTTCTGTTATCACTCTTTCGGCGATACAAGGATATCGATCCGTTGGCGACGAACACTCGACGACTTGGCCTAGCAAGCACATGTCAGCATGAAACCACAGTAACGCTTCCACTTACTGGACATATGTAATCAATAAGCATTTTTTTCTATTCAACCGCTATAGCAATTGGTTAGGATGCTCCCCCAGAAGAGGTGAGATGCGGGTTCGACTCCCGTCCGAGGCCCGAAATTTCGCATATCACTCAACGTTGTCGGATAAGCGATATAATTGGGAGGAAACAATTCAGAAAAATGACTTAATTAATGTTGTTCTCATATTCCCCAAGCTGTCTTCCTGTTGGAGGAGAGGACTTCAGCTCTGATTACAATTGCCTACTTTACTGGTTATGATAAGAAGATTCCGTTTCTTGTGAATGTAAGACTCTTGTCTTCAGTAACACTTGACGCATAGATAAGGAAAAAAACGGCCCTGTAGAGGAAGAAACCTCTGAAATGTTGGCCAATGTTGTACCGAACAAATCTTGCTAGCACTCGTGGTGTTTCCGGTATTACTTCAATAGCTCTGAATAGGTCTATCTGGTCGTTCTTTCCAGAAAACGGCTCATTCGCCCAGTTCATATCGAGTCTAGCCGTGGGGCATAAGACGTCCTGCCGAAAGGAAACCTCGAGTACCGAGTTTCTCAGTGGACTTTCAGCGCACGTCCTCTTGTCCTTGTGTGTTCGCCTTCTCATCGTCATGTTCTCCGAGACCACCGTCACCTCGTGCAGGAACACTTCAGTCCCTCCTCTGGATGTGAGTGTTCTCTGGTGTTTGCCTACGTGTTCTGCTTTCCACACACTCCGCCGCTCGCATTCGCTTCCTCGTCATTTTTCCGTTTCGATTGGCCACGACACGTCCGATCAAGCATCGAGCCGAGTGGAAAAGGTCATCTGAACTCCTTTCTCTTCAAATCAATACTGCCGTTTTTCTCCCTCTGATATTTTCCCCAGATCTTCCTCCATATTTTTCGCATCGCTTGACTTGTAAGGAGATTCATCAAATGTAGATCTACAGCTAAAAAAGTACTAGTTTTGCGTCAACAGTTGTGACTTATGACGACTCTTCAGTACTCCTATAACGCTGCAAAGCTTTATAAAAAGATGATACGATTTGATAGGTGAGAAGTCATTAGTGCTACCATACGCTCATGCGCTACAGCGACCAACAAGCCGATTAACCTTCTTACGCATCGCACAGATACCGTAGTGTTTGTGCGACACGGTAATTATGGCCCTTCGAGGTCATTCTGATCGCTTGAAAATCTTTTCATATAATTTTCTAATTTTTTGAGTCGAAAATCAGTGCTGATTTGAGAGACTAGTTCGGTGAGTCTTCACCAATCACTGCTCACTAAATACGTATTGATTTAAATGCGATGTTGTGAATAGCGCATAAGTTGGTTTTTGAGAACAAACTATCGATTTTCAAATTATCTCTCTGATTTTTCAATCGATTCTAACACAATGACATAGAGTGCTGGAGGGCCTGTGATCGGTCTGTAGATGAGTTTAGTTCCCATTTGTCCGACCGACGTCTTATCATAATTTCCCCGAACACTGCTAGCGAAGTTCAGTTTTCTTACCACTGTTCTCTAATTACCATATATTGCCACTTTTATTTCTCTCCAAAAAGTTCTATGGGCGATTGCTTGTGTAGCGCTTGATCTAATCTTTGTCATCTCTTCAATAGGTTACCAGTTTAGCCCATATTTGTCTACTTTTGCGGCTGCTGACGGTAGTCCATTGCTTACTTCACTTATCAACATAGCGGATGTGACCTAAGAGTGTGGAATCGCTTGTCATCATTTTTCATCATCCTCGAAATCGATCGAACACGTTAATTTCCTTACATTTGATCGATCATCTGCGCAATCAATATCGTGGTATCTCTTTCATTATTTTTTTTTTCGTTTCGAGTGTTTTCTTAAGACCACAGCTCAATTTTCAATATGCCTGATAATCATTTTTTGAGCCACGCATGTCAGTGGTCTATCAAGGAGGGCTGACTTATGGAGCCCGATACACGTGTGTCGATCTTGCGATCTCGTCAGTCGGGCAGTTACCCTTTCTCGTCTTTTGCTAATCCTGTGTGGCTGCTCCAGTTCCCTAGCCTAGAACAATCGAGTGTACAACACTCTATGTTCAGTGAGTTTTTCACTGGACATAGAGTGTAAAACGTTCGTCGTCGCTAACTCTTAGTGTGGGGACTGAAGCACCCACACAGGATTGGCAAAAGACGAGAAAGGGTAACTGCCCGACTGACGAGATCGCAAGATCGAAACACGAGTATCGGGCTCTATAAGTCAGCACTCTTTGACAGACCACTGACATGCGTGGCTCAAAAAAGTGATTATCAGGCATCTTTCATTATTTTTATGGTAAAGGAGCTCCATTTCGCCGTCACTTCTCTTCTGTTCATCCGTTTCCCTTAATTTTTTTTTTCAAAACCCAAAATTAGAGACTGTTGAAATTGAGCCAATTTTTAACGGACGTTGGAGATTGGATAGGCAGTGGTTAGTGATGTGGTCTATTGGAAAACAATTTCAAGTTGATAAGTATGAAGGTGATTTGCTCCTTTTGCCAGACATTCTCTAGTAATCAGTCAAACGAACTCCTAGGGCGCCTCAGCTTGGCTATCTACAAGACTACAAGGGGAATCGTCTCGACCATCATTCTACGACATTCGTAAAGTAAATAAAGGCCGATGATATTGGGAATTGTAACGCAGACGGAGTGATGACAGAATAAAGCACGGATAGTGCAAGTGGTTAGCACGCACCCACCGGAAAGGGTGAAAGGCTGGTTTGATTCACGTTCGACGTCAAAGTTTTGCATATTACTCAACTTTATTGGACATATGAATATGATGTCATGCCACCACTGTAAGAACTGCTGAATATAAAGACTTCTTGTCGAAGACGAAATCCTCAAGCAGCAATCGAAGCAACACGCGAAATGTTCGAAGATCTCTGTGAAATACGTGGAAAGGAATCGAATGCAAGGAGTGCTTGGATCCGCATGGGTCCTGGGAGTTGTCATGATGGATGATCATGTGCAATCAAGTAGAATAATAAGCTTATCAACACTACGCTAAGTATAGCAAACATCCTACCGGAGCTTTGCTATATTTTGCGGAATTACATGATGATTTAGGTAACGCAGATGGTCCATGACCTTAGAGAGCAAATGGTTTCGCAGAAGTTTGAGGACCTTAGACGGAAAATGGTCCAAGTGGCGAGGGTGGCACTCAGCTGCCACCAATCTCAAGAGTCAGTTCGATCGCGGGGCATCATCCGTACGGTCGCTTGACTTCATCCGGATTACCTCACCTCAAATCGTAATCGATCCATTATTGCTCTCTCCACACAATCTCGTTATCGTGTAACTAATTTCTTTCATAAAGGTACGTTCATGCAACTGTCAGATGAACTCAATAGAATTGTAAGCGGAATATAGCCCTTCTGGTGGCGGAGCGAACTCGCTTAGGCTATGCTCGACCCACCATCGCGGTTAAGGGATTCTGCCCATTTATAAGCAGAAGTGACCCCACTGTTGCCGCACTATATAGTCACCCACTGGATCCCACCGTTGGCTTGTTAATCCCGGGGCGAGCATAACAACCCAAACGGGCTCCGCCGCCTAGTCATGCTCCGTCAGTTACAATATCATCGTCACTTACACATACTTGCCTACACTTAACACATCTTCACTTGCAATAACATTATCAGTTACAATAACACACTCACAATAACATAATCACTTACAATAACATCATCATTTACAATAACACCGTCAGCTACAATAACACCACTTACAATAACACTCTCGCTCACGATAACGTTCATAGTATCGTCAGATGACGATATTTCTCATCATTCGGTCACTCATACTAACTTAAACATATGTTCGCTTGACGACATGTCGTAATCATGTATATAATATTATTGTATTCTTATAGTGATGCATGTATATTATAGGTTGTTTGGTTCTACTACATTGTTTGGTTCTACCACATTGTTTGGTACCACGCCATTGTTTGGTTCCATTCTATTGTTTGGTGTAACCCATATAAAGGCTTTGCACTTTGCGGTTCTGTCCGTTGCGAGACACTAGTTGGCAGCAGATCAAAACAAGAAGACCACTGAACCTTCACCACATTTGGTTCATTGGCCGATTTAATCGAATTTCAAATCTGTCACTAACTGTGCAACACACTGAGATTGTTGTATGCTATGCATGCGAGGGCGGGAGGTGGTGATTGTATAAAGTACATAGCACCTATTCATTTATTCCCCAGTGATTTGTTATAAATCAACTGGTAATGAAGAAAAGTTTGTTTTCCAAAGATGCCTTCTACCAATGTGTAATTGTTAGTGTTATTCTTCTCAGGCTGTGAACAGCACGAAGTCTTCCATAGTTCGTTGACCATGATGGGAAAATCTGTGTAATGAGCAGTCAGACTACCACGGAAAATTCAGTAATCGTAAGGCACTACTTTGTCTTACCCACTTATCCATGATTTTCATCGCCTTCGCCTCGACTTCCATTCCATAATTTCGTTGTATCATTCAATCCCTTTGGCACGACGTCTACCCTTTGATACACGACAATTTGGAGGCTTTTACGCTGAAGGAAGCTATTCTCCTAAACTTTTCCTAATCATTTGAAAGGTTGAATCTCGGCGATAGCCCTATGCTTGTTTTCTGAAAAGCCCTTCTCACTGCGCTGCAGTAGCGAAAATAAGGTTACATTTCACATTCGGCGCTCATTTTTTGCTCTGTCAGTGTCTGTGGATAGCTCTTTATCAAAAGTTTGGTAATTTGGCAACGTAAATTCTGATGATTTTGAATCTAGGCTTGATTTCTACAAAGGTCTGTACATAGCGGTGTAAGCGCAAAGAAGGATCAAGTTTCACGCTCGAAGTTTTCATTCGCTTATAAGAGTTGTGGACCAAAGCATTTGAACGTTCATAAAATCATCATTGAGTGTCAGAGTGACACCAAATATCTAGAGTCAACTCAAAAACGCAAAAAAAAATACTGTAACGAGGAATGCACGCCGTTTGCAAATTGCACTGCGCGATCGATTAACTTCGGTCCCGAGCGGGTTAAATATGTTAGGTTCTAGGTGTTTTCACGCATTTTCTTTTGCAGGTGGTGACAAAATAATTCTTACTCTCCTCATACTGTCTTTGAAGGGCTTTTATGATTCGTAAATCTTTAGCTTTGCCAATATCAATACGGATCTAATTCTCAATCAATTTTTGAACATTACTTCTTCCTGCAGCCTAAGCTGTATTTTATGGGCTGATAATACAAACAGTTTTCAAAAAAAATCGAAATGTGTATTATCTTTTTTGCCAGATCATTCATCATAGGCCAACAGCATCGTGGCTGGTTGGTGGGCAAGCTTTTTCCCTCATGGAATGAATGGAAATGATTCAAAAGCATGGAAAAGACATTAGAAAAGGGCATAAAACCCGTATCGAACATGACAAAGTAAATTAGTGACGATCTTAGAAAAAAACGCAATTTAATGTCTGTAACCGCAAAAAGTGCTGTCTTTTCTTACGACGATGCGCGTTGATTTCAACTTGGCATAATATGCCTGATAATAATTTTTTGAGCCACGCATGTCAGTGGTCTATCAAAGAGGGCTGACTCATAGAGCCCGACACGTGTTCGATTTCGCGATCTCGTCAGTCGGGCAGTTACCTTTTCTCGTCTTTTGCTAATCCTGTATGGGTGCTCCAGTCCATACCCTAAGAGTTAGCGATGACGAACGTTTTACACTCTATGTCCAGTGAAATTATCACCGAACACAGAGTGTTGTACAGTCGATTGCTCTTGGCTAGTATATTCAATATAGTCTTTCGTTTCGAGTGATCTCTCAAGACCACAGCTCAGATTTCAATATACCTGATATTCTTTTTTTGAGCCACGCATGTCAGTGGTCTATCAAATATATAATGTACTTTTATCTCGAGTGCTTTGTTGAGACCACTCTCAATTTTCAATAGATCCTTTCATTATTATTTGAGTCAACTTGTCATGTGGTCTGGTATGGGCTCTTGTACAGCCCGATACACGTGTTTCGTCCTTACAGACTCGTCAGCCGGGCAGAACCCGTCGTCTTTCAATCGTTTTATAGTCAGTTCTCTCGGGAGCCCAACCCTCCTTCAGAGAGTTATCGAATTCTCTTCTAATACAGAGTGTTTGCGCACTTGATTGCTCTTTGGCTGATATTTTCATCATATTTTTTTTCGAGTGCTTTGTTAGGACCACACTCAATTTTCGATAGATCCTTTCATTATTATTTGAGCCAACTTGTTATATAATATAATATATATATATAATATATATACGTCAAATATACTGAATACACTAGCTAAGAGTAATCGAGTGTACAACACTGTGTTCGGTGAGAATCTCACTGGACACGGAGTGTAAAATGTTCGTCGTCGCTAACTCTTAGGTCAGCCCTCTTTGATAAACCACCGACATGCGTGGCTCAAAAAATGGTTATTAGGCATATTGAAATTTGAGCTGTGGTCTTAAGGAAACACTCAAGACGAAAGACATAATCAATTTGGCATAGTTTCACGCTTTAAAGAATTTAGTCGAGTGTTCGACTACTGTTTAATGGGAAAATCTTTGCTTGCTGTATTTTGTATGAGGGTTGTCATAAAGATGTTGACTTCTAGTGGCGTTAGGCTGTAGTGTCTCCATTGATTAAGTGATATCCACGTTCCTCTTATTAGGTTGCCAGCTAAGTTTTGCCACCTCAAATTTTTTTCAATAAACAATTAATCAGATATTAGCAGTTAAACATTTTCATCACTCTCTCATTCTCTTCTTTACATGCTCTCGATGCTCTTAAATTGGTTTCTGATTCATTTGTTGAGGCAGCGATAGCCGTTGAGTCGAAAAGGCAGTCACATAGTCAGATGTTCTTCGTTCTTTTCTTTATGTGCTCGATGCTTTCAAACGCTGCTCAAGTCGGTTGCTTCCTCCTGCTCAACTCTAGTGCTAAATCTTTCGTTTTAGACGTATCTGGAGCATTTGGAAATATTCATTCCGCTGAGCACAAATGGGGCAATCGAAACCAATCCGTTCCTCATGAACATTGTTTTCGTTAGATTCAGTTGAAGACCAAACTTTCCACAGGCGTTATCGAAATCGGTCAACATTCGTTCCGTGTGACTGTTGTTTGGGGTTAAAAGTGCGATTTCACAAGCAGAACCATCATGCACATTAGAATCAACTATTTTTACCAAAGTTTCTGGTACTTTTTCAATGTCTCGACGATAGAATTTTGGCGTTTCTGAAGCAAAATACTCAGACAGTGATTTTCACATCATCGACATTGGCAAAGCGTTTTCGTACCAAGTAATGCTGCGGTGACCTGAAGAGATGATAACCACTCACAGCAGCATCTGGATCATACGGTGGATGAATTAAACGTCTCCACCCTATCTTCAGTCTTTTACAATCTCGGACGAGCGTTGTCTTGCCACAAAATAACGCTTCTTCGATACAGCTGCCGCAGCCGGTTTTGACGAAGTATTGCTGGTACGCGGTCGAGTTGTGACGAATCTATGTGTAGTTCCAGACTATCCGCCGTGTGGTTAATTGCTCCTCATAAGTTTCGTGTCGCTTTGGTGGCAGAATGGTTCAACTGGAGCTCATATAAGAGACGTTCAAGAATCTTAGGTTTTGAAGTATACATCTGAAAGAAAGTTTTTTACACTTGCAAACAATAAATGGCTTACATATTAAGAATCTCGCAATTATGGGTTCTCGAATGACATGAGGCACGAAGAAATTGACCAATAAATGAGTTTATGTATATAAATAAAATAATTGCGGCAAAATTTAGTTGTCAACCTAATAGAATACGGCTCCGTGCGGAGACAAGGGATTCCATAAGTGCGATGACGGTGTGGTCCGTCAGTTTCAAATCTTTCAAAGGGGAATATTTTCATGAGACTCTTTACATGGATTGTTGAAATCACCCTTTAAAAAAATCCTACGTTATTCAGGTAAAGGATTAGTATCTTAAAGGTTTCAAAAATATCACTATCATTTTGCAGTACTCCTGTTTAGTTTATTCATCATAGAATCAAGTATAGGGTGTTTTCTCACGAAATCCGCTCTTAAAACCCGTATAGAAGCCGTTCACTGGGTTGTCTGTCTTTTTTGCAAAATGAGAATGTGCACCATTGAATTGCTTAAAATCTAAAGAGGAAGTTTTCTGAAAAATGATTTTGTGAGCTAGTGGATTATTGAAAGTTCAGAATGCGATAAATCGTAAATTGACATATTCCAGACGGCTTTTTCAAAATTTGATTGGAGCTCGATATCTGTGTGCACAAAATCAGTCTACATTCTTCGGGAATATTAAGAAAGTGGGGCCCACTGGGTTCTTTGAGAGAGTCGCATTTCACTCTATCGCACTTGAATTTAAAACATAATGTATGTGTGTATATCTTGACCTTTCTCTAACATTCGAATCTCCATGTGATCTAAGTACAACATTCGTTCATTCGATCGTCATCGTCTTTATCACTTCTCAGTTCATTCTCAGTCTTACTGCATCGTGTTATCAGTTACACCGGGTTAGTTTTATATTGTGTAATGTTCTTCAGCATTTCCTTGACAGTCGCCATACTCATGATAAAAGAAGCATGAAGTTCTCATCATACACAAATGTCATATTCATTTATTTGAGTGATACCTGCATGACCCAGATATCCATGCCGAAGTTGAACGTTTGCTATTAGTCATCTTGCTATGGCATGTTTCTTTCCTTCCTAAGGTATTACGTAATGGATTTGATAAATGCCTGAATTCAGTGAAATATTCCCTATCGCAGTCTTTTTAAATGCTTGGAGTCTTGTACCTAAACTAGTACGCACCTATGTTCAACTGATCTTTTGACCTCCTTTGACTTGATATCAATTCACACCGGCCCAAATGCCCGTTAGCAAACAATGTCAACGTTTCCTGTACTTTTTGCTCTGGGTCGATTTCCCTGCATATCTTATTTGTAATTTCAAAGGTTTTTGTTTTCTACGTATTTCCTAATTCTTTTATGAATTGTGCCGTACTTTTAGAACATTTGAATAATAGAGTGTAAAGTTTTTTCTGTCAAAGAAAAAACTTCGTTCAAGCACGAGTTATCAGCATTTGGTAGTTGATTTTGCAACATATAAGAATGAATGTATGTCGATTTTTTTCATAAGATTTTGCAACATATAAGAATGAATGTATGTCGATTTTTTTCATAACCACTCATTCAACCGTATCACCTGTCGTTTTAATGGTAATCTAGCGAATAAGCGAGCGCCAATAAAACTTCCATTTTTTTATTATCACGTGCAAGAGTAGCCCCGTGAATCCTCATCTCTGTAGGAATTCGTTGAGCATACCGTTTTTTTTCTAGATTTACGAAGAAATGAGATCATTGGGTTTTCATCTTCCTGTGACATTTCGAGGATCAAGTTGGTTACGGCTCTTTTCCATCAGTTGTCGTCAAAGATCATTACATGTCCGGCCCATCTTAACTTCGATAGCCTGGCGTGTAGGATGCCGTCTTTAACCATAGATCGTTAGTGCAGATCAGAACTTCGGCTTCCACACCTCATTTGTGAGATACGGATTGTTTCTAGCATCGACCTTTCGACTGCGCGTTCAGAAACGCCAGGTGATCTCTTACTCCACTTGAATAACGACCAGGTTTCTGGTGCATTTGTTAAGACAACGATAATCGTTGAGTCGAAAAGGTATACACGTATCTCTTCTATCGACCACTTTTTTTTATAGACCCGCTCATAATGATATAATCTGGTAAGGATATAACATGTTTAAGTTGTTAGGTCTAGTGGTATACAGGCACCTGTTTCGTCATATTGGAACTCATCAGTACCACCCTCCCTCTGTTCAGCCGATCCTTGGGGTTGAATAATCCTCTATAGAGGAATCGATGCCGAGTAATAAATCACTCCAAGTCAGATGATGGAGTTATTTGATATTGTGGTTACCGGCAGTCGAGCACGTAGCTGTTATAGTAGTCACGTAGTCGAGTGTTCTATGTTTTCTTCAATATATCCTCGATGATTTTAAAATGTTTCCCCAAGCCGCTTGCTTCCTCGTGCTCAACTATGGAGCCAGATCGTTCGTCATGCTGGTTTCACGACCTAGATGGACAAACCGGAGTATTCGTAAATACTCATTTTGCTGAGCATGAGTGAGGAACTCGAAACGAATCTGTTTCTCATGAACATCGTTTTGTAAGATTAGTTGGAGAACAATCTTTCCACAAGCGTTGGGTTCCGCGTGACTGTTATCTGTCGTTGTAAGTACACTGCCACTAGCAGAGCAACGTTGGTGCAAATATCGACCATCGTGTTTCACTTCTGTGATGCTCTTTCGCATGTTCGCATGACGTTCTGGAGAGTCACAACGAATAATTTTGGCTAGATTGTATCGCCTTGTGAAACCCTTTTTTTTACGTCGATAATAATATCCTCATGGAATGCCGATATTTCAGTTATGTAATTATGTAGCTCACTATGAATCTTCCACTTCAGAGTGTTCATGTTACTGTTAATTCCTTTCGAAATCCAAAATTTTGAAAAAACTGATGAACAGCTTCATGATTTTCGAAAGGTGAATACGGCTGTGGCCAACGACATATCGTGATAGGCACCGTTATTTCCGAGTGGACAAAGTTTTGCTGTTGCGTCACGGATTGTGAGTGAGCTTTAGCAAAACAAAATGCGTTTCATGAAAAGAAACTTTGAAATTCATCCTAATAGAATAAGTCATTCATTCATGTAATGTCTGAGTACAGCGCTTTTTGGAGAAAATCTTTAATTTTGATCCTTTTTGCCAAGAGAGATCTCCTCACTAGCTTCACGAATGATCCTCTTTCCATCTACTTGTCATCCACGTGATTATGGATCTTTGGCAAATCCAAAGTGCAGAGTGCAACCGTCCTAAAGACAAACACGCCCATTCGCACTTCTATGTGTTCAGTATCTTCGGCTTAGCTTAGTTGAAATTGTTTGGTCCGTGTTTAGCCTTTTAGTCATCGTACCGAGTCACCCTACATAGAATGGTAGTCAGAGCCCTCATATGACATAGATCCTCAGTCGCAAATTATCTTTGTCATATGAAATTTTTTTTTCCACTCCAAAGGAGTTTGTGCTTCACCATCTTGAAACAGAATCAACGTTTCATGAGTGATTTTGCGATGGTATTCCGCAGTGTCCACGCATATATTCAAGAGTACTGTGGTGCCACTGCAGTAAGTAGATGCCTTATTTCACTAAGTTATAACTAGGTTATATTCTAACTTATAGCATCCAATCCAATCACAGCATCATATTAGAATCGGTTTTGATCTATTAATTATTATTCAGCTTTAACGTGGCGAACTGGTCTCTTGTGATCATATTCTGTTGTTCAGCTCACATAATGGGAAAAAGGTTCAAAAGAGCTCAGGAAGCGTACAAAGTGATTGCAAAGAGCCATAATCAGCATGCTTATGTTCACTATAGTGCACATCCGTTTGTTATAGGTTAAGGTGCATTAGTATGTATTCAAGTAAACTTGACAGTTGATGATTAACCAAGTAGTCGATGAAGGAGGTTTGTCATGAATATATCTATTTCTGAGCACGAAGTTGATCTTTTCCAATCATACGTGATGCCTAGCGTTATTCCATTGCATCATCTTCATTAACGATGCTGCGTAATGTATTTTTCAGGCATAAAACATGCAGGCTGCTAAAATGGTATTGCGGAACTCCATACGGAGCAAGTAAGTGACATTTCTTCTCTTCTTACTGGACTAACTACTCATATCGTCCAGATGACCAGCCCGTAAGCTAAACCGAGAACTAGGCGCGACGCTTTTTTGAACGTTTTCCTTATCTCGTACTATTCACTAGCTCGCAGATTGTAGTTTGTGAGTATTATTGAAGTAATCGAAAAGAATAACAAACAAGAGAAGAACAAAAGAAACTGAAGACTTTGCATCCTGTGTGACATCTCTAATAGTACGTCTTTATAAAAAGTTGTGTATGTTCTGAATATTCTGACCTGGCTAGTGTTGTTGCATTTGGGTTTTCTCGCTTGGTCCCGAGAAGTCAATGTTATGAAGTTTGTAGACTAACTATTTCAAGCAATTACTGGCCATTGTGAAACGGAGCGAGATCTGTCTCCTTGCAGCTAAGATGCTGTTCGGACAGCGGATATCTCTAATATTGCTCTAATGTTACATTTTCATGTGGAACGTAGATTTGTTCATCTGTTAGAGCGACCTTCTGGGGAATTAGTGTATAGGGACTTGGCTTTTCTGCATTTCTCTTGGACTTTTAGTAGTCATTCTATGGCATAAATCTTGGCAATTTCAATAATATCCTTCGATCTGTGAGAAGGCCTTTTCAGTTTGCTGCAGCAGCCAAAAGAAGATAACGTTTCACCTTTGGAGCGCATTTTTTGCTCGGTTAGGGTTTGTGGATGGCTTTTCAACAGAGTTTTAGTCTTGTCGTCCATGATTAGCTTTTGTCTTTAATCTATATAATAAAATAAACCCGCTATGAAGTTCAAGCAATGGGCAAATTTGAGTATAAAATGTAATATTCTTTTTTCTCTTACAGCACTATGCAATGACCTTCTGAAAGATCAGGTTTGTTCTCAAAATCACTGAAAGTCAAGCTATCAAATGGCTACTAAATTTCTTATGGAAAGCTGACACAGTTCCTAACCGAGCAAAAAAATGCGTCTCAAGTGTAAAACGTAATTTTACTTTTGCTCTTACAGCGCATGAAAGGGCCTTTCCAGAAAACCAAGTACACATTGGTGATCGAAGTTTTTCAAGGTTCTGAGTAACTACTAAAAGTCTGGTGGAGAGGCTTTGTGCGACAAGAAATTCAAGGTACTACGCTGGAATTCAAATGAAAGCACGCCGTTCCCAATGATTTTTGACTTAACGCTATGCATAAGAGCTCAGCCCTTAAAACTAACCTCGCTTCACCTCAGCCATTTAATCAGTGAGGATGGTCCCGTTAAGTGAATAACGGTAAGAATTGTTGAAGAAATTTCGAGTATTTTTCGGATCAATTGTAGTGATTGTATGCAACTCTATTCTCCGCTTTATGAGAATTACAATGCCAAATTATGTTTTCATGTACTTGGCTGTATATATTAATTTTGAGTTGCTGCCAACTGACATCTCTTCCAGTTCACCTGATGAACTCAAAGTGCAACTGTACTGTCGTCATAACATGCCTTTGCCAAGTGCAAAAATAGGTTAAGTGCATAGCAAAACTGTTTGACATGTGCATGTGACGTGAGAATTTGATTTTACACAAATTAGCACGTGGTGATTTAAGGAGCTGGTGGAGTCAAGTCGAGATGGGTCCTCCGGATGCAATCCTTGGCGTTACCGAGGCATTCAATCGTGACACCAATCCAAAAAAGATGAACCTTGGCGTTGGAGCCTATCGTGATGACCAAGTAGCCGATTTGATCATATATTTGCAAAAATAATGTTTCACAATGTAAATGTTGCTTTTCCTGCAACAACACTCTTTATTCCAGGGAAAACCATTCGTACTGCCAAGTGTTCGGGAGGCTGAGATACGTCTTATGGCCGAGCAACTCAATAAAGAATATGCGGGAATCGCTGGTAATCATAGTGATATCATCCGCTATCGATCAAAAAGTTTTTTCCTCAGAAAAAACTTTTTTTGTTGTCTGGTCTTGGAATTGGGTGTAAGAAAATCGCCTTAGCATGGGACAAAGTTCCTTGTTACTAGGACCCATCATCATAAATTACTGTGCAGATTCCAGCTCTTCATATTTTCGATTCATTTCTTCTCATTCATTCTCCTCAAAGGTCTTTGAGCAATTCAAGTGTGACTTCGGCTGCTGACCGAGGATTTCGTCTTCTTTATGACTGTCGTAGAATGCTCGTCGAGGCTTTTCCTTGCAATCTCGAAGACAACCAAGCTAATGCGTTTAAGGAGGCGATGACTGCTTGATTGGAAGAGAGTGTTTGGGAGAATGGATTGAGCCACCGCCTTGCATATCACCTAGCTTTCCGATGCACTGCATCACTAAATACTGCGCTATCGCATTTTGGATTGAGTCTCCGTGTTGGAAAATTCCACCGCACTATTTTTTTTTTGCTTCCACCTGATAATGTAGTGAATGTGGCTTCGGTTTATGATTAAATCTGCATGTAGCAGCTTTTAGCCATGTAGATGTCTCTTCCTTCATAAGCTAAACGGCTGCCATCGAAGTAAGGAGGACATCGTTGATAAGGCATCGAGATTAAATCCGAAACTTTTGGCACGCAATTTGCATTTGGTGTGATCGATGACAAGATTCTCTTCAGTCATTATATGGGTTTGTCAATTGAATTTCAATCCTGATGTACATTTAGCATTGGTTGCCCAAAGTTTCGCGTGTATACGCAGGAAGGAATTTTATTGATATCTCTTCTACGTTGGTACAAAAACTTTCTTTTCTTATTTAATGCTTGCATAGGTATTCCCGAATTCACAAAGCTCGCTGCGAAACTGGCACTGGGTGAGACTTCTGAGGTGATAAAGTCGGGTCGCATAGCAACAATGCAAAGCATCTCTGGAACTGGTGCGCTTCGGATCGGATCCGAGTTCATCGTGAGTTACCTTATCTGTAAATTTGTTTGAGTGACAAGAGGCCTGAAACAGATCCGTGAACGGAAATCAACTTGATTTGAGTTCAGAACTTCAAAAAACAACGAAGAGTATCTCTTCTTACAGATCAACTAGATTTCTACTTTTAAATTTCATTGTTTAAGACAAAAAAGGACCGTAGTGCAGCAATATCATGACGCTGTTTTTTCGATAAACATTGATAAAGTTCGACACAAGAAGTGTATGAGATGGCAGGAGCATATCGAAGGATAAATTTTGTTATATCGTTTAGTATCTACTGACAAGCTTTTTGTGAGTATATTCAGTCCCCACTCCACCCATTTCAAAGCTTAGCTAGCGGGAATAAGAATGAAGTACGACGTCTTTCGATTGGCTGAAGAAATTGGATGCCGCCTATTTTTCCTTGTCTATAACACTGAAAATGAACTATTTTTGGGTACACGTATAGTAACGGTGTCGTAGGCGTTCTCATAATACGAATGTGGGCATAAACAATCATGTGAACATCTTACAATCCAATTCGGACATTACTATCTGAGCGATATGAGTTGATATTAGTTTTGGCCATCGTTCTCGTTTATGCACGAACAGCAAGCTGTAGCGAAGAGAAATTGAAGCGTTCTAGAAGAACGTAGATAAGTTCTACGCCGAAGACAGTTTGTTCTGCAAGATCATCATTTGAGATTTTGATGCTAATGCTGGTCTCAGAAGAATGTCTAAAGACCGCCATTACAAGTCGCATGGATTTGAGTGGAACGAGCGGGGTGAAAAGCTGTCTGAATTTGTCATGATGATCAAAACCATCCATGGTTATTTACAATCCCAGAAGGTGCACTCTCGATGATGGATGAAAGTTTCCTAATGGGGTGTACCATAACGAAATCGGCTACACGCAAAATTACACTGACTCAGACTATCGGCCTTTTTTAATGCAGAATTTCGCTTGTTTTGGAGAAGAGAGAATATTCTTACTTTAAAAAGAAATTCCAATACCACTGCAGACTACAGTTTATCTAGATCACTACTTTGGTTTTGGAAAGATGCCAATATTTCCAACTTCAACAAAGAATTTACGTTTGCACTTTGAAGACTGAGAGTCCAAATGTCACCGAGTAACGTCTGCCTCCAGAAACACTCGAGCTGGTAGGTCAGCTTGTAATTGCACGAACCTCAGGCAGCCATCAATCGACTCTCGAAGTTCCGCGACAGAGCAAAAAACGATAGAAGAGGATATCAAGAAGAGAAGAGCATTAGTTCTAGCCGAAGTTACATAGGCTGGGAAGAACATTCGAAAAACCCATTGAATTTCAGCCAATCACAAAACTAGGATGGTCGCATTTCGAATTTTAGATGAAGCACTCACATTCTCGAGAACGGCAAAGGCGAAGTTTGTCCACGAATGCCACTCGAATCTGTTCAATCAGCCCTCGTAATCCTGCCTTATGAACTAGAGGAGGATGATAATACTTGCTCTCAGTTCTTCACGATAACTGTAGAAGAAAGATATGATATCAATGAGTCCCTAGACTGAGCGATTTCACTGAGTTACAGGTACTCCTGCACGTGACATGGGAATCGGAGGGTTCAATAGCGCCGCCCGAATTACTTGACATTGAACGAGATGGCAGTTTATATAGCTGATGAGCGAGATAGTTATCTAAAGTCGGAAGGCGGAATTACATCTCACTAAATATCATCTTACCACTGAGACATGGGCTAGATTTAAGGATTATAATAAATGACTTATTGTACGTAAATTTCTTTCAAGCTTATAACTTTACCTCTATCTTTTCTTGAGTGCTGAGACATGCGATCATCAAGTCTTTGTTGTTACAGGCGATAGCCTATAGTCATGAGTACTTTCAGGCCAAGTTCCATCCGATCAAAGTCGTCTACCAGCCGACGCCTACGTGGGGTAATCATGTGCCAGTGTTCAAGTATGTCTTAGTCGTTTCTTTTCTCATCTCAAGCTTCTAAACGTATACATCCTGATAGATTTGCTGGTGTTGACGTGAAAAACTATCGCTACTATGATAAGAATACATGTGGTTTCGATGAGGCCGGAGCGCTGGCTGACATTGCAGCAATTCCGAAGGGATCGGTAATTTTGCTACACGCCTGTGCTCATAACCCAACTGGAGTTGATCCTACAGTTAGTTCATTTATTAATCACCCTATTGGGAATAGTTTGAGAAGAAATTTTTCTTACATTGACTCAACGGGTGAAAATGTATTTAGAATGTCAAACTGGTAGAAGATTCGGTTGCTCAAACTTATATGTCTTTGCTCGAGCTAAGTTAACCCTTCCGAGCTATGTACAGTACTGAAATTCACTAAGAGTTCGGGTTAGCTAAATCTCAGTAATGGACAGTGCCGCAACCAGATCCGTATTTTGCACCACGGATGGTGAAGCTTGATAGTTGTTTGGCCGTACTGGATTTCTCTTAGAAAACGGTCCTGTAGACGGTATTTCAGCGAGAGCAGTGGAAGAAGATATCGGAAGTCTGCAAGAAGAACGAACTGTTTGTATTCTTCGATATGGCCTATCAAGGCTTCGCATCTGGCGACATTGATGGCGATGCTTTTGCTGTCCGGTTTGTCCATATTTACCAGTTTTGGCAATCACTATCGTCATATTTTTTGTAATATATTAGTGAACCAATTTTCCTTGTTTTCAGTTACTTTATAGAGCAAGGGCACAACATCTGCCTTGCACAGTCGTTCGCTAAAAACATGGGACTCTACGGTACGTGTTTTTATTCTTTGTAATATAGTTTGGAAGATTATCTGTATTTGGTACAGAGTATTTATCAGCTAGATGAGTAGCAAAAACGTATTTTTTATCGATATTTACTCTACTACCCGTTATCACTTGTTAGGTTGGAAAGAACATTTCCATCATTTGGATGGGAATAATTTTTTTTCCCATGAATTATGTGTGATTTTCATATCATTTGTAAGGTATACTTCTTGCGCATCTATTGATATATATATATATATATATTTTGTCTATATCTGCTGCAAAATGGTATTGTCCAGGGAACAAAAACGTTGGACTCCGAAAGGTCAAACACCTCGATCCGTACCGCGTCAAAATCGATTTGGCAAAAAGGTCATGACTTGCATCTGGTGGAATTTTGAAGGCATTTTGCATTTTGAACTTGTTCCGAATGGAAAATCCATCAACGGCGATATTTACTGTTAGTAGCTGGACCAAGTTTATGATAAGTTGGCCGAGAAGTACCCAGAACTAGTTCGTCGAAAGCGTGCTTTGTTACAGCAGGACAGCACAAAACCATATACAACCAAAAAAATTAGGGCAGATTTTAGGAATTGGATGGAGTTGAGATTTTACCGCATCCACCCTATAGTCCGGACTTTGCTCCATCTGATTACGGCCTCTTCCGATCAATGCAACACTTTTTGGAAGGCTGCCGATTTGAATTTTCAATGAAGTTGAAGAAGCATGTCAAAAGTTGCTTGATTCAAAGCCGAAGAAGTGGTACTTCTGGCAGATCCGAAACCTGGCGAACCGTTGTTGTTGTTTGTTTCATTTAAATAAAAATATTTATAAAATAATAAAAAATAAATACTTAAATATATGATATATTATAAAATAATAAAAGAAATACTCAAATATATGCTCAAATTTTGAATGTTTATCAAACGATGGAAACTTTCTTTCCAACCTAGTGCTATACGAATCTCAACACTTCTAGCATCTATACGAATCTCAACACTTCTAGCATTCGGGTCGTTTCCTCGCATTCGCCCTCTTCGAAGGTCTTTGCTCATTTCGCTTAGCCCTTCATAAAAGTCGTAGAATGCTAGTCGATGATTTGCTCACAGTCTTGGGGATAGTTGCCAAGGTTTCGCACGTTTCTACAGAAGTAGAGCAATATTTATTTATGTTGAGTATATCTCCTTTTTACCACACTAGTTTTGATTCAGGAGGGGGAGATGACTGGGCAAAATTGAACAGAGTAAATAGATGATTGCAATGGATCAAATTTAATCCTTTTGATATTGAGTTTTTTCAATGAATGAACCCTTTTCCATAACCTTTCAGTAATTATTCGATAGTTTAAAACTCGGTGATTTCGAAACCTTACGTGATTTTAGAGAGAACTTTGATGCACCATAGTAGCAGGGATAAAATTATGTTTCACACTCGGTTAGATTTGTTCGCCCGACTAGTTCCTCTGGGGTGGTGTTTTACACGGCGATTGATAGATATCTGGTAGCATAAATCTTGATGACTCCGCGACTGCGTTTTGGTTTAAGAAAGTTTTTGTAGGGTGCTGCCAAGAGTAAAAGGAACATTTTGTTTCACTCTCAGGATTTTCATCGTTCATATATGTATACATATATATATATATATATATATATATATATGTATATATGTATATATATATATGTGTACATATATGTGCACATATATATGCACGTGTATACTTGCGTATATATGTACATATATATGTATGTATATATATGTATATATATATCTGTTGTGTCGGAATATGAAGAATAAAAAATCCTGAAGTCTGGAGAAAATTTATAGAAAAATGACGAAAATCGCGCTGCGTGCAGCGATTTCAACCGCCGACCTGGAGGTGCGCAATTCTCGTTGTTTGTTCTGAATTTTATTCTTCTTTCCGGAAATTTTTTCGCAACTGTAAAATACACTTTGTTTTGTCGTTTACAGATATCAGCTTTTTATTTTTATTTTATTTCACTAAATAAGCCCGATATAAAGTTTGAGCTGCAAGCTAACTACTTCTAGAGCGAAACGTAATTTTTAATTGTTCTTACAACGCTCTGTGAAGACTTTTTCGAAGTACGAGCTTAGTATAGGAATTGATGAGATATGTGTTAGTAAATGCATCTCAAATAAGTATTGAAAATGTGGTGAAAAGCCAAGCATAGACGCTAACTTCTAAATTAAGGGATGCTAAAAGTGAAACGTAGTTTTCTCTCCGTTATTGCTGGATCACACTAGAAGGTCTTTTGATGAACCAAGTTTAATATCAAAATTGCAAGAGTTACAGTTTCTCAAGCTATCGGATGGCTGCTAAATTCTAGTTAAATAGCTCTGTGTGAAGAAAAAGGCAAACAAGCACGAAGGCAAAATCCAGCATAGAGTCCGAAGACAACACGTAATATTCTCTTTGTTACTACAGCGCACCCAAGAAAACCTTTCCAGAAGCTAAGACCAGTGTTGAAATCACAATCTTTCAACTATCGAACGGCTGTTGAAAGTCTAGTGAAAAAGTGTGTTCGACGGGAAAACCCCAAAAAGGCCAGTGTGCAATTTTTGTACACTTAGTGCCTAGCGGGTTGATGACTATCCCTATGTGGACTCCAGATAAAACGAAATGTTATCAACTTATCAGTTGGTTCGCCAAGCCATCCGTCCATCTGGGGTCGGTATATCAGTACCAGACTGATCTTAGATTTGTCTGAGAGGATAAGCAGCACTGACTCGGTACAGAAGAAGGCCACCGCAAGTCATTGTAAAGGCCAGATATGTATTCAATCACCTCAAACGAAGTTATAAATTGAAGACGAACGCATGGCGCCCTCGGGGATTGATCAATGCCAAGAATTTTATCCTTTATCTTTTCACTTGTTGTGGAAAGGCTTATGGGAGCTTTTGTGTTGATATTTAGAAATAAGCGATATTCTCAGTGAACTGTAGGACGGTGTATTTAGAAAATTGTGACAGAAATCTTGTGGTTGATCAATTTTGAGGGATGCATAGGGCGTTCGACACCACTAAGCATTGCTACATAGGACTGAATGCATATCTGCTTATACAATGACTTGCGTGGCCCACCGATGTATCATTTTAGTGTTATTACCATTTCAACAAAAGTCCTAATCTGCCCACGTCGGAGGGGTGGAGGTTTTCGAGTTCCTGGAGCTCCTTTAACCACTGCTCTTCACACCCCCTCATGGTCTCAATCATAGATAAATCCCCAAGCCATGTATATATTGAATTAGTCGTTACTAATTGTACAAGCGAAAAGCCTAATCTTCATAGAAATAGCAAAACGTTCTTTTCTCTTAGTCTTACAAAAATTACTATCTATTGTAGGCGAGCGCGTCGGAGCCTTCTCTGTGATCTGTGAGAGTCCCGAAGAAGCTGCTCGTGTGGCGTCGCAGCTGAAGATTCTGATTCGTCCTATGTACTCGAATCCACCCATCAATGGAGCCCGAATTGTCACAAGAATCCTTTCTGATCCGGGTCTCACCAATCAATGGCAAGTTTGACATGTATTTCCCATAAGTTTGAAGCTGTGCTAAATACTATGCACGTGTATAATATCACGAAATCGTTGGCTTAGTTCTGGTCACCATGAAATCAGAAGTGAAAATTCTATTGGTTCCGAATTTCCATAACAGTGACCATCCTGTAGTCGTAATGAGTTGTTAAAATATGCTTGAATTTTCCTTTTAGACATGAGACGTTTAAATGATAGAGTAAATTCACTCGGTGATGTAGAGTGATGTGCAAAACTTTTGTGTCTAGTGCTATTTAAACGCACATATCACTTTATCTGGGGCACGTGCTCGAACCGTTTTTCCACCGACACCTGCTTCGATACCCCTTTCTATAAATTCATAGTTCAATCTTTACATTCACAGTATTTATTTACCTCGCTCAAAAACACTATATAATCTTATAAGATGTCTTGAGCCTATCATGAGGTCTGTTATGACACTCATACTATCTCCTGCAAGTTATTGCCTTAACCGAAAGACGCCGAAACACGTGTTTAGCACTGTGTAAGTGTCATAGCAGACCTCATGATAAGTTCAAGATATGTTACCAGATTATATGAAATTGTGTAGTACGATGCCTTCACTTCTGCGGCACTGTTTGTTAGATTTGGGCATGTTGGAAACTGTAATTCTAGCCTTGTAAGGAAGATTGTAAACGATGGAATTTTGCTCACCAACATGAGTGACAATTTGAGATTTATGTTACTGCTTTCAGAGTACGATGCTGCTCTTGAAATCTCCTATTACAGGTTGTCGGATGTGAAAGGCATGGCTACCAGAATCATTTCAATGCGAAATCAACTACGTGACTTGCTTGGAAAATGTGGATCCACTCGCGATTGGAAACACATCACTGATCAGATTGGAATGTTCTGCTATACTGGAATAAACCCTCAGCAGGTGCGCATGAATTAACGACAACAGTTCTTTTGAGTTTTTCGAGGCAACGTAAATACTGATGACCATATGTTGAAGGTTACAGGAGATTTTCATAGATCTCCTTCGAATCTGTGACCTAAGCGCAAAATTGCTTAGATAAGAGCAAATTTGGGACCTTAGTTGAGCTTTCAAGTCTCGATTGTCTTCCGGAGAGATGCACTTGTTACGTACCACATCATAGAACACCTTACTTCCTTTTTATCCATGCTTTAACTATCAAAGCCCACCTAAGGTACCACGTTTTGTTCTAATCTCTGCAATCCTGAGGTTGTATCTTACATCGTACTTTGCTAAGAAACGGAAAGGGCAGTAACTAAGAGTTCAACCTTGTTTGATTGTACGTTGTAATTCCTATCTGATGCATCTAAGTTCGTCTTCTTAGAGTAATAGTTCATGTCGCCTTTCAATCATTTTCGACGGACCTTCTTTGCTTAATCACTCAATGACAATTTTGTCACATTTCCACGACACAAGTTCTCAATGATTGATGCGAGTTTGGCACACCTCGCTCGTGAGATAGGAGGGTGTCCCTGATATGGAAATATGACGTTTTTTTTCTTCTTCTACTGCAAAATCGTTCGAACCATCTAAGAGAGGTTCTTTAATATGACATTATTCAGCTTTCTGTGTAGAAATAACTCAAAACATAGAAATTCTCAATTTTAATGAATTAGCTTCTTCCTAATCATCTTGTAGAGCGCTCGCATAGAATTTCATGTGGTCGCAACTCGCAAAAACCATGGATATCCGATAACGTCGAGTGATATGCAGAACTTTGAACCTCGTGCGAAAGTTGAGGTCTCGTCTCACTCTGTGCAGGGCGTATGCTAACCACTGCACTGCTAGGGCTCCTGTTCTTCTGTCACCCTTTCTGATCGTTGCCATCTTGCGACCAGTTTCTCTAGCAGGGTGTCGGTGTTTAGTCGTCATTAATTGCTTCTCAGACGTCGAAATCTTTAGCTAAAATTCTATATTGGAGAATTGAGCATCTCTATTTTGCATCGAAAAGCACCATCTCGTCAGATAAGGCTTCAAATATTCATAGGGCACATAAAAATTTGCTTTTCTTTTCATGTGGCTCATATTCCCAATTTTTGGCTCTTGCAAAATCTTGTCCGACTTTTTTCCTTAGCAAGTTTTCCTCCTGGACAACCCGGAAGACTGGCAGCAGGACGATTCCAGAGTGTCGTCAACAGACTCGCTTACTGTGTTTGATCATATTTAGGTTGGTAGTGATCACTGGTTCCTGCCAGTTAATGACATAGTTGAGTTTTTGAATTTCAATGTCGAGCTTGTCATCTGGTTACTCTGCTTGAGCGTGAAAATCCCACAGTAAAAAACAACTTTACGGATAAATCACTGTGGCACAGTAATTTTATCACTTAATTCTTCTATAAGAATCACTGGTCCCTTTCTAGTTAGCGTTTCATATGAAGGCACGAAGGAAGGCCATTCATGCAAAATTCTACTTCCGTAGGTGGTTTCAAGTTGTTTTTAACATCCAGCCAAATTCATTTTGCTTCGTTTGTTGCCACCATGTTCAGCTTAGCGGGAAGTGTTTTATGCATTTTTTTCACTAAAATCTCAGCTTTTCCTTTCATCCTGTACGGGTTTCGGTTCAAGTACACAGGCAGTAGTTCTAGGGCTTGTGACGTGGTGTTTTTCTGTTGATAGAAGTTGCGATGTAAGGAAAATAAGCGACAAAACTTGTTTAGAATAATGAAAAAACCATGCTCTAATCCTCAAAGAAGCATTGAGCGAAATGCGAAGTTTGAGTACTATTTGACGATTTAGGTGGAGAAGCTTATCAAGGAGCATTCGGTGTATCTGACGAAGGATGGCCGTATCTCTGTGGCTGGGATTTCGAGCAACAACGTTGAGTACCTCGCCAATGCCTTGCATGCCGTAACTAAGTAGATGCTCTCTGTCAAAGCACTACTTACTCTTCGTGTTCGATTAAGTACTTTTGGCAGAATTGCTGATTTCTGGTGTTACATTTCGGTGAGAAAAAACAATCAATGCAATGTTCACATTACCGCTGTTCCTTTAGATTGAAGAACCTTCACATTATTAGCAATGTGGCTTTATCATGACCCTGAAGTTAATGATACTAGTAATTATCATAGATTGTGTGTTTTTATTTTGTTGTAACGTTTACACTTTGTGTGCCCTTAGTTTAACTCATTCTACCCACGGGATGACTTTTTGAAGCATAAATAAATGTTCGTGTATCTGTTAATTAGCACCTAAAGAATTAACCAATAACAGCAACACATTGAAATCAATATTTAAGTGGTAATCGGTGATTAGTAAAGTCGCTCTCAACTATCTCTTGAGGTCGTCGTTTTGTCTCGATCACAAATTGGAAAACGGCTCAGGAGCTTATAAAGTAGTTTGAAGAGATATAATAGCCGTACCTATGGATACTAAAGTGTTGTCACGGTACATTATGTGTTAATATAATCTTTGCAGACCCGATGTTGATGTAGTGAGCTTTTCAAATAACCCTAAGAAGTTATGCCTTTAGTGCTGATTACTTCTACTGTAAGAAATCACTGACATTTCATCAAATTGAGCCTATTATGGTAGCTTTTGAGGACCGTGAGGTGATCGAAGTAGGAAACATCTTTGCAGAAAATACACGTATGATGTTTGAGCGATCTCTCTATCGGTCAATCACGTCTGATATCCTCGTGGGGTTGAAAAATCATTAAATACATGTAAAGCAAAAGCTTACCTTAGTCTACAGGAGCAGGCTGTCCCGTCCTGAAAACGTAAAAGCTCGTAACCGCAGCTATCTGAGTATTCCAGAGAGAATCAACTCGAGCGCATTGGACAACATTCACACGGAAGAGAAATTGCTTAAGTGGCCGCCGAACTCACTCATGATCCGAAGACTGCGTACGGTGGATACAATACAATGAGTGAAAAGTGCGCTGAGGTCAACACTATACATGTTTTAGATCGTTTAAATAACGAAACAAATAAATGGATGGAGCAAAATGTTTTAATTTCATACATCATTGACCCAATGTTGGAGAACAGACACTTTAGATTGTCAGTAGTTTTCGAAGAGATTGCTATTATCACGTTGGCGTATAACAATAATATATATATGTACATATATTAATATAGCAATAAAATATCTCTCCATAGATAAGGAAGTCCCTGGGTTCTAAACAGCTACGCACAGCTGAAACTTCGTCCTCTATTATGAGCATGCAAGGTACAGATTTTAGAAAAGAGGTTTTGAGATTTTATCTAGAAAATCTGCAAAAGCGACTGAAGCGAAATTGTAACCGTTTTGTGAGGGAATTTAGTTGTAACATGGCAAACCAGCGAATCGTTTACTAAGGATAGATGACACGGTTATGCTATATGCATGTGAAAACCAATATCTAGCAAGGGCCACTCGGGCATATTTGATGAAATGGTGTGGAGATAGTCTTACTTTTTCTTATCGATGACCTGGCATCGCATGCGTTGCGCAGCATCTTTTTTGATAAATCATTCATTACTTTCCAATTTTCAGTCACTATTATAACTTTTAGTGCTCCGAAGTTCTAGTAATTTTACTGCTTTTTTTCGCAGTGTTATGAAGTTACATATAGTCTTAAGAGAATTGAGTGGTGGGCAAAAACAAATTTATAAAGCGAAATCGCCTTGATCAAACCAGTTAAAGGTTGGTGGCTGATAGCTAACATAGAGATGTTGAAGAATGAGTAGTCGGGCAAATGTGCCTCGGTGGTGCAGTGGTATAACACGTGTCCCCGAATGGGATGAAAAGCGAGTTCGATTCACGCGTGAGCCCACGTTTTTGCCCACCATTCAATTCTCTTAGGAAAATAATTTTTAAGCATAGCATATAATAAAAAAAAATCAAAGCTGGTAGATTCATATTATAAATCTGTGTACAATTTATTGAAGTTGGCAGAATGCCCACAGTTTTTTATTCAAACATCAACGTTATATCTGCACTGAGAGAACATGATTGTGTAGCGGAAATCGTGAACTATCGAAATATCACCAGAAATCCCAGATCTGATTTCAAAACAGGAAAAAATTCTCAATCAAATAGCAAAAACCGCGCACCGACTGCGATCTCCACTGCGTGTGTACAATTAGTGGTTCTGAAAGGGTTAGAAAAACGGAAGTATGTGCGCTTTCGCTCTTTTAATTGCGCGTAGTCACCTGAATATGCTATTTAGCTTTTCTATTTTAAAATAGTCCACCTTAGTTAATCCACTGCCTCAACTATCATTAACTTCAAAATACTCAATGCGTAATTCGCGGTGTCAACTTTGTATTTTCCTTAAGATATTGCAGCAGTTGTTCTCTTGATGCGGAAGTGATTTGGATAAGCTACTTTCCTTTTTTCAACGGAATGCCTATAATGTCTAAGCATCTGCGTTATTTATGAATTCTGAAGTTTTGAAATCATGGACTTAGATTATTTTTCCTTCTGTGGAAGGATCTACCGTTACACTGCGAATTACTGGAGAATAAATCACTTGAATAGCGACTTCAGAGGAAATTCTTCGGAAGTGCATGATCAAAATAATCCATGTCCTACCCTTCAAAGAGGCTTTTGATCACATTGGTGATCCTGGCCTATGGAATCAACGCTCAATAGTTCTTCCAACTTTACCATGCAGTAAAAAGAAACTGGTATTTCAGTCAAGTCTAAAATGTGACGAACAATGTTCAAAACGACGCCTTTTTTAGCCGGACCGCATCACTCAGCACAAAAGAGACTTTTGTGACTTCGAAGAAGGTTCCGCCTTTGTTGCTCAGCACTGAACAATCTGATTGAGACTGCTGCGAACAAAATTAGAATGACTGCGGGCCACGATAAAACCCCAACAAGTGAGCACGAATTCGTGACTTCCAGTTCTTCCGAGTTCTTCAGGGGAGATTCTATTGATAGTATCTCATTCTTCTCAATTTCATTTCATAGATTTCTTTTAGGCGTTCGATTGTAGCGAGTGTTTTTCATCGAGTTCCCCTCAAATTCCATTAGTTAGCACTCGTCTTTTTAACATGTTTCATCACAAACAAATGGAAACGATTGTCCCGAGAGACTCGTCTAAAACATGTACTTTCATCACTGAAGAGAAATGCTGACCTGTTTTTGTTCCAGAATAAACTGAACAAATGAGCTTTTCTGATGAGACGGTAAAAATGAGCACCCGTCAATTTCATATGCTCCACTGAGAAAGGTTGATATCCACACATCCTCTTGCAACTGGCACTACATTTAGTTTTACGTTGACGCAGAGTAATGTAAGCGATATAGAGAAGTGGAGTAAAATATCGTAAACACGAAAGACAAAGCAGTAAAAGAAGCAGTTCACCAACATCGTGAAGACTACCTGCATCACGCATTTTCACAGAAACATTGATACAAGCTGTTATGATATAAATGGAATCGCAGAGGACCACCTTACTTCCAACGCATTATTGTTTTTCAAAATGGCCCGACTGCGCACCCAACATTGATTTCCACAATGTTTGTCATGATTCTTGACATAGACTGACTTTTAGCCCGATTCTGTGATGGGAACGTCGATTCAGTGTGCCAAGGAAATTGACCACTGAGCTATAGGTATAGGCTATAGGGCTATAAGCACATTTTGACAACCAAGAGCAGACGTTTTACAGGAAAGCGGTTAAACATCGACGAGATTAAAATTGACAGTACTATTATCAAAAAGGTTGTCTATCTCTCGGCATTATGGTAATATGCCAGATAACCATTTTTGAGGTACCACATCCGTTTCTCAAAAATGATTTTGTGATATGTTGAAATTTGAGTGTGGTCCTAAGAAAACATTCGAAACGAAAACTATGGTAATATTCTTTCACTTGCAAGTACAGTCGAAAACATGTAGACGGAAATATAGCGATTTCGCAGAAACAGAGTTCATCCAGATGAAAGAAGCGCTCGTTAGTAACAAATAACGCCATAAGCAGTTGATCGAGTGATATTGAAAAACACTGCAAGTACTCAAGCAAAGTCGAACAAGGTCGCCTCCAGTGAGGCCTCTAATTGCGCTGAAGAACTAAAGATGGGTATAACTGCCTAAGAAGAACACGATGATGGTTATATAATTAGGCCATCTCGGCGACTTCTAACCTCACTGAGAATTTTGCGCCTTCATAGGTTACTTTACGTAGTCCTCGTTTAAAAAAAAGATTTTCTATTTTCATTATGGTTCCTTACAGATTGTTTCTTGTTAGAGCAATCTAATAAGAAGACAAAGTTCTTGCTCTGACCTTCTGAGCACCAGCCGAACTGTCACAATGTAGGTCACGACGTTGGTTTTCATCTTCCATTTTTACATCAATGACGCTTCTCAAAACAGTTTTGTTGTCATTTTTGTCAATTCGTGGTCGAATATCTCTCAGCTTCAATGTTTTGATTACGAACTTGAAGACAAAGTTTTGCGAGATGAAGTGCCTAACGAGACCTTTGTAAAATTGTACGAAGAATTGATGAGCTTGAGTTACGATAATATATGGTTAATCCGTAGCATTCATTACTTCTTCAGAGTTTCATACGGAAATACGCTCCAAATCAGAATTCATTTTATTTGACCGCCTTTTTGTTGCGTAATCATGTTACAATATACCCAATGATGTAAATTGGTGTGCAAAAACTTTTACTTCACGTGGGATCCCACTTGACGCAAAAGTTTTTGCACACTAATCTACTCTCTGAATCTCAAGAAATTAGTTTCTACTCGAAACATGATGTATTTCGAAGCCAGCTACACTTTAACATTGATTGGCGATCATTAAATATCAGCCTTACAGCGGAGGAACTGGTGGGATCCAGGTTTGTTATTCATTGACACTAACGTTTTTAGCTTCCGCATTCTAATCCATTGATGCCGGTGTAATAACCATAATGACATCTATTGACTGTTTCAGAGTCATAACTTCAACTTTTGGAATCGAAACATGTTCTTGAAAGATTCTCTCCGAAAGGTTACGAAGGAAAACAAATTACTAAAGCAATCGTTCATTCAGATGCACGTATGAGTTTATTTTGTGCTGAGAAAACGAAAAAACTGAAGTAGCAGTTCCTGAAACAATGATCTAGGTCTCATATCACTGTTGGAGAAGGAGAGGCGCGAAGTTGAAGCTCGTCTCGATTGCTGCACACTATCAAGCGAGTCATTAAACCACAAAAGAATTGCAAGATGAATTGCCTACGCCAACATGGTCATCAGTTCATGGGATTTTCGCAACACTTTACTTATTTCTTCTCCGTTGTATTGTAATTGTTTTGCGAACAGGTTCTATCATGTCTCGCTTGATGAATCTTCATTTGTGAACTCTCCAATTATGAGTGTCAATACGACTATCAGTGAACCTTGGTATAGGTAATCAATGTCTTACCTTCTTATTGACTGTACAAATATGACTGGGTCGTTTAATTATTTTGATGCTGAAACAATATAAAAATGAAGATGTGAAAGATGTGAACACTTTATCTTCGTTCGAAAGTGCGATCGAACGCTATTTATTTATACGTTTCTATGTATAAAATATTTTACATGATGGTTTTAACAGAACTTTAAAAATGGCGACTTTTGTGCCCGAAAAAACGTCATTTGCGGGAATTTTACCTCAAAGATCTATTGACCAGAAGTGATTAAATTTGCATGATTTTGGTGTCGTTCAATTGTGCATTTTCTTGCGAACATTTTGATATTCAATGGCGCTATTTGGATCTTGAAGTCTTTATTTCAAAAGTCCTTCAAGAACGATCGCTCAAAATATTTTATATGTAGAAACTATCAACAAATAAGCGTTTCAACACACGTTCAAAAAAAGACATTAGATTTCATTATTTTTGCTATTATTGCAGCTAAAAAAAACAGCGCAGTCATATTTGTACACCTAATAACGACGTTGCTACTAATCTGTAGCAGGAACAAGATATAGCAGATGTAAATTGAAACTGATCTGTCTGGCCATGGGAAGGCTTATCAATCCACAATAACATGGCATTTGTCATCGAGTAGTCATTATTTCAGTTGGTTCTCCTTCGTTATCAGAGTTAGTGGCGCTTCCACATTCCCAAGCAGATCAGTATATCATTCCGACACTTGTGGGACACTCGGTGTTTATGCTTTGATAAACGGTGGAAGAATGTTTGTAGTCCAGCCAATTACCACAGTAATTTGGAACTCATCTTTGTTCAGTAAATTGGACTAATAAGAAATAACTGGATTCACATAATAGCAATGTATTCTTGTATAGTCAAGTATAGAAGTGGATTTTCGTGTAATCTAAGCATAATCTGGTTCACTAAGGGCATGAACGGCTTATGTATCTGTAATATGGGTAGTGCTATAGTATTTATCAAAGCTGTGTAAATGTATTTCAGCAGCAATTTCCAAAAAGGCCATAGCTCTTTAGAGAAGAAGTTTACGTCGTTGCAGATAGAAATAGTCCTATCTCCCTTCCTATTCTGTCTTCGAATGCCTTCTCTTTTTCGCGACGGTGAAAAAGAGATGGTTATGTTCTTCTGGTCCTCAGGAACCTATGTGTTCCTCACAATGTACTTCAAGAAGTATAGCCCGTTAACGACATAGTCATATGGATGCACTGCGATTCGCCAGACTCTGTGAAGTGTGCTCGACGAGAATGACCAAAATGAGAGACCTCAATAGAAGACTGGGATATAGCCTTCAGCATCGTACTTGAAGCTTTTCATATAAATGAGCAATGTTCAAAAGCTTTCACGTCGCTTCGTAACTTATCTTCGTCAAGAATAAAGTACAATTCGAGAAGCCGGCTTTCTATAAACCTTGGCACTGAAGTGACATATGCAAGCCTCATGGACTGCCCATCTGATATTTCAGCGATTTCGCTTTAGAGACGCTTTGTATGATATACGACTTGCTTCATATAATAAGAATTCTACCTAAAAAGCATCTCACCGCACCGGTCTGGATCATGATATAACACTTCACATAGTTGACTAATGATGGAGTGAGCTCACTGGTCTGAAAATGAATGAGAAGAATTTGTTTTGCCAGTAAGTCTTCAGCTTGTACGCCAACCTCGTTTGGGGGTAGGATTGTTAACGTTGTTTTTACAAGCGGACTGTACAAGGTTTCAAGCTGGTAGGCTTTAGATTCATTTACAGAGAAGTTTTTCTTGACAAATCAAAATGCTTGGAGAAGAATTACGTATTTTATTGCTGCCCGTTTTTTTTTCTGCCTTGAATTTCACATTTTCTGTGGTTTTTACATAGAGAAAGGAAAAAGGGATAAAACATTTTTCCTCTCTGCAGAGCCATGATCAGTCTCTAGGTCATGGATATCTTCTTGCCGTTAGTAGTCCGTTTAGAGGAGGATCTGATATGCTCCCCAACTCTGATGAGTAGTGTTGCATTGATTTTTACTTCTGTAATCTATTAAAGATAAATAAAGTTTCAAGACCGCTTTTTTCTTCTAACTGCTTGATGGTTATGCAACTGCTGCTCAGAGGTAATGAACAATTTCAAATTACGCGTGGAGGTGGCATAGTTATATAATGTATATATGCATGGTGTTCAGGTTTATACTTCTTTTACTTTGAGTCTATTTAAAATACAAGCTCTCAAAAAAACCGGAATCATATTTCATTAGAATAGGAGAACTTGTATTTGGTTAGGTTATGAAAACATTCAAGTTGTGGTCAAAAGGTGGTCACGCTTACAGATTTTTTTTTGTTCGCTGATAACCGCGCTCTTCCATAACTTTACATTTTTAAAGCTTATCCCTATTTGCTGGCTAGAGAATGAATCTCTGAACTGGTTAACGATACAAGAGTCTTACTTTGGCTGTGGAATTACTGTGAAGGCGGACCTATGTCATGGTTAGCTGCACGAGTAAATGGAGATAGACTTAGTGAAATGTCATGCACTAGAAGCTGAATAGTGTGCAGTTGATTGCCCAGCAGAATCAAAGATTTATGGTGGTGTTGGGATCTTAGAAAGGAAGGACATTATGGCGACAGCATGAGTGTTTGAAAGCAACAACTACTGGAAGCTGTTGATAGACACATGCGACTAATAAGTGGATTTTCTCCAGATTTTGGGAACTAGAAACTAGCATGTATATTCCAACCTCTTCATGGTTTGGACACATCTTTTCACAAGTAGTTAATCGTGACTCTCCTTTTATCTTACCTTTCAGGTGTGCCTGCTAACCGTGCGGAATCCCAGTGTCCTCGATCATGGGTGAAATTCACTGGTGGAATATTATTGTTTATCTGTTTTGATGCTTATAGTGCAGAATGCACATTTTTGGTATGAAATCTTAAATAAAAGTACTTGACTTAACAAAAAGTGGAAATTCTAGTTAATTCTTTGTAGGATTTTTGGAATTTATAAATGCATGCACTGTGAACTGTAGGTTGCAAAATAAATCTCTTTGACCTCAGAGTTGGAAATTTTAGGGGAAACTTGAAAAACTGTTCGGAAGGACCAACTATAACAACTCTTTTCAAGGACTCGTCCAACTCCTAAGAAGTTTTCTTAATGGTTTATCACCTAGGTGCTGTGCTCTATTGTTGAATTTCACTGTTCCACTACAAGGAATGAAGCATTTCTATGTCGTCTTCATCGACAGCCTTGCGGCTGTACTCTCTCTTAAAGTAAATTGATCTGTCTTCGAGAATAAATTCATGTGGCGGAGGACTTCCGTAGAGTATTAGGGGGAAGAGATCTGGGTTTCGTAGATCGCGTTTGACATAACATCTGTATTGGACAAGCTGCTAAACGAGACACTGCTGTAAGAAAGCTTTGTGTAGCAGCCAGTGAGAAGAAATTGTCTCGGGTGTAATGACCTGGATGTTAATGACAATCATGAATCCGTATTCATGAAGATCTCTTCATCGGTGTAGCGATAGCGATCTTAGAAATGATGCTAATCTATCACTTGCGACTGTACTTCGCTGCCATTGAGAAACATATCATATTTGAAACAGTGTAACTTGTTATAATCTTCTATAGGTATTGAAATTGCACAATTAGGGGCTTTCCAAACACCCAAGTGATCTGAGTGGTTTTCTTCTGAGAGAGTGTTTCAAGCCTCTTCGAGATTTGGTATGCCATGGTTCACGTATGTTTCGGCGGTCTCGCTCGCCTCACAAGAGCTACACACCGCACATCATCCTTACTGGATTGTAGGAAACAGGGAACACGTTAGGTACAGATCGTGAAATGTTGTCTTAACTATTTTTCATTCGATGGTATGTGACTGTTAGCAAGCATATAAACATTGCCTTCCAGTTAACTGTTTTTTTCAAGAACCGTTGAAAAAGAAGTTTCATGACAAAGTTTTGAAAAATAATCGATTTAAAGGCAATGAATGATTTTAATTGATAAAAGCTTGTTGCTTAACAGGCGCATAACTTTATCACCGTGTGACGATCCAGGTAAGATTCCATCAAGCGATGGAAGAATACTATTCTTGAGCCGGGATGCTCGCATACACTGTAGGTTATTGAGTAATTTCCTTTTTGATCCGAATGCCAATCACGCCGTTTCCATTAGTTTCTTCTAATTTGAACAACACTTTCCTGCAAAAATTAACTCACTAGAGCAGCAAAATTTGTCCAAAACAATTATAGGATTGATGTTCTCGTCAGCGTGCATCATTTTAAGGTTTGTTTACCACTTAAAAAGACTAAAGACCGGTTACGAATGGAAAGACGATTGGCCTGAACAGTGTGAAACTCACAGTTTCCATAAGCTTCGCGGTAATTCACCCAAGCCGAAAGGAGAAATGTGAGTATGACGCTGTCTCTCTACGGTTCTCATCGATAAATAGCTATTTTCATTGTTTTTGTGCAGATTGCATTAATATTCATTAATATTAAAGCATTTGGTGGGAGAAAGAATGAGAAGAACTCCACTTGGGGACTTACGGCTATTTTGACCAAATGATATACCTTTCTATCTGATTTTATAATTTTAAACAAATTTAGTAGACGCGTGCAGATCGAATCTACTTATTTTATACTTGTTCATACAACCCCGTTTCCTATGTTGTAAAAAGACCCATACACCTTTCACTTAACTCTTAGTCTCATAACGGTCATCAGGCAACAACTTCCAATTTACGTCTCTGGCTTGCTGCTACCTTAAAATGTTTGCTCTTTTCATAGATGTAGTCGGATTTTTTTCTTTGGATTACTTCTGAAATTTTAGGATAGCTCTATTAGAGCAATGTCGGATCCTCGCTAAAGCATCACCGGCCTTTCTAGATCATCTCAAATAATTCTCTAGCAACTTCACGAGCACGGACTCCGCTCGGCTATGCAAACTCGATCCGCCTACCACATATTTATTTCATGACATCTCGAACCAATATGTTTTTCTGGTACAACAGTTAGATTGTTCTCGCATTATAGTTCTCTTATAAACTGATAACGCTTTTAGTACGGGTTCTCAAGCAATACAGCGATAGGTGCGATTTTCCATGTGACGATTTTAGTGACTAACCTCTATGACTGCACTTTTTTGGGTTTAGATGATTTAGAAGTCAACTTTATGATTTGCCACATGTTAAACAATTAGCGAAGCCAGCAGAGGCGACACCGAAAGTCCACAGTATTTCAGTTTAACGATCAGTCGCTCTTGTCCACTTTTCTCACTTAGATTGAAGATCACACAGAAGTTTGATAAGGAAATCACATATTTTTAGCCGATAGATTTAGTGCTAAATAGGCGCCTATTTCGTCCTATTGGGACTCAAGCAACCACAGAAGTTTGAAAACACGGCAAGAGATTCTTAATAGGTATGCACGCGGAGGTAGTCAATTACTATGGCACTCCAGTTGGCGAGTTGCCGATTTTGTGCAATTTGCAGAATTTCAGGTATTGGTTCTTTGTTGAAAGGTAGTGTACGGCGCAAAGGCCAGAGGTTGGCAGTGATACAGACCGAATACGATGCTGGTTCAGCCCCGCACCTCGGAACCATGAAAATTTCCATCTATCCACTGTTGGGGGAGTGCTGCCAGACTTCTCCTGGAGTATAGCAGAAGTGACGTGATACATAGGTGGGCCACCGCAAGTTGAATAACTCTGTGTGCCAGATATGCATTCAATTACCTTAACGATGCTTGATGAAGTCGAAACATGGCGCATCTCATAGGGGTTGATCATTGCCCAAGGCCTTTTGTTTTCTTCTGGCTGTATAAACTCGTATTAAAGATTCATTAATCTTTGCTCCTGAGAATCTTGAATATTAGTCAGCATTCTAACAAGCGCCATTTATTCGTATATACAGGATTCAAGAAGCGCCCGTCTTCTCTGAGGCGAATCTTTTGTGTCGGAAAGTTTGTTTTTACGACTCGAATACGTTTTCAGCCTTTTCGTCTTTCAGCTACGCTGGAGGTGAAAGTACACTTCGTATTGTATTATGATTCCTAACAGAACTCCTTCACTGCTGAGAGACGGCTAAGTCGAATGGGAACAAAGTTTAGGTCTGTGCAAATATGCTTCATATAACGTGTATATAATCAATGGAGCAAACAAGGAAACGTCGGTGGAGGAGAACCTTACGTTGACTGGATACGACAACAAATAGGTTCCAATGAATTCAATGAGCTGTAAGATGCTAGGAACGAAATATAACAACAACTCAGCCTAGTCATTTCACCTTCAACATTCAACATAAATTTAATAGATTTTCTCAGAGAATAAGCAAATTCGATTCTCAAAAAATCACAGGAGCAAATTCCTTTAGTAATTTGGACTCTAACGGACGAATGATTTGTTACTTATTGTAATTCAGTGATGGATAAATAGTTCACAAATAGTCTTTGAAATTAGAGAAATTAAACACATCATGTCTATTTTGATGACGTGCGAAAAATGCACTAATTGAAACGTTGAAAAACTCCTTCCAAGCAACTACCATCGTGCTTCACCCAACTAGAGATTAGCGATGGCCAAATGCTGTTAGACAAGGCGCCCGCTTTAGCGAGCGGATTTCATCAAATCTCCATACGCAAGTCGCACATCAGATTCGACTGCTCGGATCTATGTGCGGCCCGGAAAGCGCTGTCATGCCGACTAACGCAATCAGGTGCTGAACAGCGTGAGCTGCTAGCTCATCTCATTTCAATTCCATTCAAAGCAAATTACGCGGCTCGGAAAACTTGTCCAAAGACGTTACTAATGGCCACATCGACTACCAAGACACTTTGTCTTGGATAACATTGAAGAGAAGAATTCCTGTAAAAGCGAAGAACTGTTTCAAACCAGAGCTCTTCAAACGACTTGAATTTTCAATGCAAACGTTATGATTCTTAGAAATTTGTAGTATTCTGAACATAAAAAAGAATGACATGCTCGTTTTAGGAATGATTGTGGAATTTGTTCGCCCGCCCCCAAGAGCCAACATGTCTCCATTTCAAGAGCTATCGCTTCCAGTAGTTTTTTGAATACTATGCAACTCGAACGTCCCCTTGCCTTCTCCTTTTGCCATGGATACTTCAGTAGTTATGATCGCATCGAAGCATTTTCATTGCGACGTCAGTTTTTCCTCATTAAATGATGACGAATGGAGCTACTCGCTGTGATACATAATTCATGAAGCTAGTAATCGTTCATATGCCCGCTCACGTCAGCTGCTCATCTTTTGTGAGCCATCAACAAGTCGTCGAAGATAAACCCCCATGGAAACGTTAAGAGATGTGATGATTTCACGATTTCAACCGTTGAATTCGGATTGCCGGCCTCTATTGTAGTAAAGTCACGAATGCTTTGTAACATTTAACATGGTAAATTACTTTTGTAGTCGTCACTTTCCAATATAGCCCGCCTGTCCATCGAATTAGTGTTCTCTCTTAGTCTATATCCCTTCTAATTCACCTTCTTTTCCATCTCTTTCAATACCCTTTCGTCATTACCAGCTTATCTATGGAATAGAATAGTGTGGGTCATTCTCCTTTTCAGTCTATGCAATAGAGTAATATGAGTCAATATTGCAGCAAATTTCTGTTCATGATGTGCATTTCGATGTAATTGAATTGAGATAAGTGGTCAGTGTCAGATCATTTCTCTAGTTCTAGAAATGGTATAACAAGGAATAACGATTAGGGATTTTGGCAGATGGAATCCTGGATTTTCTGTCCATGAGCTGTTTATGCTGGTAATGAAGTTCCATATGAATTGGTCTGCATAAAAAGTCGCCATCTGCATCCCATTGCTCGAGTCCATCTGTGAACGTTGGCCCTCAATGGATTTACGTACACTTCGTGCAGCGCGCTGGCATACTTCGAATGGACGAAAACGCGAAGTTTCGCTCTTCTACTCTACTGTATAGAACAGTGGATCAGATTTTCTATAGGAACCGCTGCTGTGGATGTGTCATTAAAACCGACGTTTCACACAAGGTGTCGGAGAATGTGATCATCATCATCATCGACTCACTTGGAGCCTCCAAGACTTTTTTTGGACATATTCGTTTGAGGCGCTCTTCACGTTCCACCACCTACGTCTGAGAAGTGAGGCATAGAGTCCAAAATTCAAATTCCCAATGGGAAACTTACCTTTCTGCCTCTGCAGATTTTAGATCGGTCCAATTAATTATTATTTGTCAGGTTCATGTAATCCTTTAATTAAGTAACGGTCTGGTTTTAAAACCCATTTGAGGAGTGCTATTACTACAAACAATCTACACTACTATTGTTTCGATATTTGGCAATATTACTTCAATGTAGAAGCATAAAATTCTTGATGTCACATCCATGAACATATTCATGTTTTTTTTTTGTTCTCTAAAAAAAGAGACGTCCTCACTTGACCTTTCCCATCCCTTAGGAATCACATTGTTTCGACTGTCTCTAGGAAAAAAAAAGCACTCTCATCATCGTTCGATCAACTACTTCATAGTAACTAAGAGCTTGTCTAGTTAATTATGACCTGAATTGTCTCCAGTGCGCCTCTGACATATAAATCGATTCGGTGCAATAACTCAGAAGCCCGCCTTTTCAATCTACAAGCTTCTATCATCGTGGTTGATTTACTAAGATTAGAAAAGCCGTTCTTGATAAAACGTATACCAGGGGAAATTAAGCGGATTTTGATAACTTGGAAAAGCATCTTCATTCGGTTGAGCAGCGATCATCGGCATGACTTCGTGTAATTGAATTTCTGCGGGCTTGTTGGAATTAGGAAAAAAATCAACATGATGATGATGATGATAATGATGATAATGGAAGTACTTTGAAAACTGAATTTTTTTCTAGCTAATATTACAAATCAGTAATTATCAATCAGAATTTATTTTATTTGACTGCCTCATGCGCTGGCATGATGTTACAGTATACACAATGATGTAGAGTGGTGTGCTAAAACTTCTGCGTCAGTTGGGATTCGAACCCACATTTCACCTTATCCAGGGCGCGTGCTCAACCGTTGCAGTGCCAACACCCGTTTTGGCACCACTCTTTCTAGGCTACAACGCGTCCATTTGTCAACAGCCAACCGTCAACCATCAAAACCCACCTAACGCAGAAGTTATTGCAAACCACTTTACATCAACCAATATTGGTTTCTTCCATGATATAGCAAATACGACTTTTCTTTATCACTCTAATAATCCTAAATTTCTTCCTTATGCCAAATACTTTATCACTTTATTTGAATCGTTTCACAGGTTTATTTTTCACTGTACGGATCACAGTAATTCTAGCATTCAATTCGTTTTTTTCTCGTCTTATTCTCGAACATCGTAGAATAGTGATTGAGCGCGTATCTTTGCTATCTCGAGAAGGAGGCAGGTTGGAGCGCTCCGTAGGTGGTTCGTTATTGACTGCTGAAGCGTGAGAATCAGTCCCGCGCTGCGACAACCATCACATCAACGGCAATCCTTTCCCCTAGCGCACATTACGAAGTTGATATAAAGCACATATTTTCTTTAGTTTTGTTCTTTTTTAGTTTTTTAACTTGCTCGTACAAGACCGTTATACGAATTTTATTTTGTTAACGTTACAACGTCTTCGTCTTCTGTAGATTTAATTATTCGAGTAGAATCATTTGTTCGTCCTTGCGGTCTTCGCCTTCATTTCGTTCAGTCCAATAAGTAATCTTTTGTCCTGCACATAAGGACATCGCTGAGTGAAGTCGCTTGAGAGGTGCTACCGGAGAAGGCCTAATCGGAACGAAAACGAAGGCGAAGATTACCGAAGCGAGGACGGGCGACAAAAGTTCGATTCTCACAATCGTTTCTGAAGAAGACGAAGATGTTAGAACAATGAATTCTGTGTTCAACCTCGTGGTACGTGGTGTATTAGTTCAACAGTGGAGAGTGCCCTCGATTGGTTTTGTTTTATTAGTGACTGTACCAGAGCAATAAGGCTTTGTTGCCTTTTGTGAGTAGGTGTGTGTTGTGTCCCGTAAGGGTCACTCGATTGTCTTGATTATTCCTGCCACGCGAGCTTTTCACTAATTATCTGATGAAGGACCATGTTGATCTTCAGACCAGCGAACCATATTCATCGCCATAATGAACAACCTGTAACATTTAACAATTACGACATAACTGCAGTTGAGTAAACATCAATCACGACGTGTAACGCAATGTTAACAGTTCATGATGATGCATTAGATGCCAGCCTAAGTGTAAGATGCCCCGAACCCCAGATCTATAGATGAATGAGAGGAGCTACGCATTGTAAGAACCAGTAACTATTCACCTAGGCATTATACAACGACACGAACTACAGTACGCCATGACCGTGATAATTTAGAGCCTAGAGCGGTCGAAGCTGTAGCCGAGCTCCAAGTAACGTCTGTAGACGAATGGAACTGTTGTGGACGTGACTCTTTCCCAAGATTCTGCTTCGGTTTGAACTGTGAATGCTGTTTAGCACAACACTGCCCAAATTCTATAGGAAACATCTCCTGGTTACCAGTTGAGTGGCACGAGTCCTTGTGTTGCGCGGACACCCGGCAGGCAGGTGTTTGAAGCATAAACTGGCTATTGATACGCGAATGCATCGGCCCAGTTGGTGTGAGAAACACGACCCGGGTTATATGACTCACTGCGTAACGAACAACCATCGTGATTATCTGTAAGTAGATTCATTGATAGTCAACAGCATAAGAGATATGAAGAAGTAGCAGTTCTTTCGCATGATAACTGCTATATGTGCTAAATCATGAAAGACTGTTATTAATTTTAAGAATTGTGAATTTGTGATCGTACCGCTTTCAACGGCTATCAGAAGCCCCTTGGACGATAATCTCAATAATTTGCTTTGTCACGTCGAAGCGATTGCTAATTGTTAAATTAACACTGATTCCAATGCGATGTCCTATCAGTATGTGGTTGATTCGTGGTAAAGGGTTGAACGACTCAGTCTCTGCATTCGAATTAGCATCACGAAAAAGTCTCAGAGCGAGCATTAGTGCGATTCAAAGAAAACAGCGGGACAAAAGGAGTAATAAACTATTCACATGCCTATAACTATAAACTATAAACTATTCACGAATCCTCGAAAAGGAAATCTGACGGTCGCTTCAGTGATCGCGTAGGACTTTTTCAGTGCTTCATTTTTTGTCAATAAGAGAAGTTTTTTAGACCTGTCGTTACGGTTACGCTGACAATCTCATGAACATTAGAAATGGGACTATTTAAAATATTTGTTCTGGATCGAATAAGTGCAGAATCGTTCTTCTATCAGTTTATTCCTCACCTTTACTTTCGATAGTGGGAAAACACTTATGATGCTGGAAGTGAGATGAGCACACAAATGGATTTTCAGAGGCAAATACGACATAAAAGAAATTTTGGATACTAATAAACTTTTTGTTTGTAGACTTTCCTATTGACATCGAATCACATTGAAAAAGTATATTGAAGATTTTGTATATTGCTTCTTGCTACACTTTTTCGTCTTTCAAATGATTTAAGAAGCCGTATGTTCAATAAAAAATTGTATTTTTGTCGACTATAATTCTGAGATAAGAAACCCTCAAACAAAAAGGAAGTCGAGGCAGTAGAAATTCTGTGTACCCAGTTCTTGCTATTCAGTAGCTGAAAATTGCCGTCTAAATGTTCTCTTTGTTATAATTGTCGATGAGATTGCGCGAAGACAGAGCACTGGATGTGATGACGATGTTGGGCCGTCGAGGCATGCATCCCTGCTGCAATCGGAAATCGAGCAAAAGACGGAGAGAAGATTGTGCTTCCTTCACGTATACAAAACTTCGTATATCAAAAAGTTATGGCACGTCAGCTGTCATCTGTCCCATATATTCCAATTGAACTTCAATTTGAAAAAAACACCTTTATAGATAATGAGAACTTCAGTCCAGAAGACTATTATTGCCTTCCTGAGCCACTAAGATTCCATGGAGAGGCGGAGCTCTACGCAAGGTGCTCATCCAATTTTTTCACTTTGCTCAACATCGTCCTTCTCCTCTCCATATCACTTACTCTGTCGTGTAATCGTGTAATGTTTCACGTGCGAGCATATGATAAATTTCAAGTACACAATTTCCAATTTTATCTTCTGCTTCGACGCTTATTCAAAATACTGAAGCTTTGGCAGAATTTTAAACACCTTATATGGCAGCGCCCTGTCATCAGTATAAAGTTATTATGACATCGTGGTAAATGCAGCCGTAGGCCGGTGAATAGGACTTGCTAGCACTACTAATCGCTTCTGAGATTCAAGCGATGTACAAAACTGTAAGTAGATGCTACTTCTCAGAAATCATTTTTAGTTAACTAGTTTTAATTTTTAGTTAATCAGTTTTAGTAACTAGTTTCCAGATCCTTGATGTTCAAATTCAAAAAACTGCTAGTCATTTTCGAGCCCAGTTCGAAAGTTAGACGGCTACTATAGTTGCCTGCAATGCGTAACGCGTATAACGAGCAATCCTCGGCAATTCTAGGCAATTCTTTCGCGGCCGCGTTAACAAGGAGACTGAAGTGATCATCGGGCTCCAGCATTGAACTCGTCAAGCTTTCCACAAACGGCTGGCGTGGCTGATGAGATAGATGGCCGGGACTAATCCGAGGATTACTTTTCACATTTAAACTACTCAACGATGTGAATCAATAAGCCCAAAGAATGAAGAGTGACAGATAATAACGCTCTACTTTCAAACCCTCAGAAAGTGAGTGATTTTCACTAGTTAGTGTCTATCAGGCATGTCAGATCATCCTTTCGATCCGCGAACATTTCTAATTCTATCAAAGCTCTGATCGTGTCTCTAAGGGAACTGGAACATATTTTTTTCTGCAATTTTTGTGCACTGCCAAATGAATCACTGACCTCCGATGTCATAAATCAATCCACCGATGGATTTATTTTTAATTGGCGAAGATTTGTGATGCGCATTAGTATTCTTTCCATGCAATCAGATGTCTCATGGTTGTGTTAGCTCCAAATGCATCACTTAAACCAGAACTGACTCCAGAAGGTCTTCTACAGTCGAGTTATCGACTGCTTAACAAAACTTTAGGCACCCAATAGATAAAGTTAAACTCCATTGTGTTATAGTCTCGACCGTCATCCATTGATTCGATTTTTTTCGGTAATTTTGCCTTTGTTTTAAGTTAATGTATAAAAAAAATTAGTAGTTCAACGATATATGCTACTGGTGAGGTATTTTCAGCTGTTCTTATGATTAGACTGGATTACTTGGAGATTCTATCTCTAATAAGTGGTGCTGCTGTCTTCGTACAAGAATGTCAGGATGAATGTGAGAAAAGCCAATCGAATGTACTGCAGAAATGACTGGTAATACATATAAAGTGAGACCCAAATTGTCTAGATGTGGCACCGATCACTTGTTTCCACAAACATATCGGAAGAGTCACCTCTTAAATCATAATTTAATTGCGCTCCACTCACATCTTATTGTCTTGCCAGGCTTCCTCCATACTGCATAATCCTGGAATAGCCCCAACTGCAGTCTTAATGTTTCTTAGCCTTTGTTTCGTTAGTAGCTTTCTCATCCTAGAAGCAATGACAAGTTTGATAAGAATTATCGTGATAGTATTCTATTGCTAAATGGGTAAGTACACTTTTTAATTCCCAAGACCGCCTGTCTATTAACCTCGGCATGCTTCAATACAATTCCTGATTTTCTTCTTTCAGCCATACACGAGTTGTTACATTAAACTCTATTTGACACCCAGTGTTTTGGCAGTTTGCCTTTTCAGAGTCTGGAAAGGTCAAGTGGTCCGCAATCCATTCAGTTAAACACCTCCAATACTCCTGCAGAGAAAATCACCAGACCAAGATTTTAGTCGCATCAAGCACAAAATCAACTCTCAACATAATCACCGCTTTTTATATGTGTTCCACTGAATGATTCATGTGGAGACCACCGAAAGGACACATAGGCCCGTAATGCACCTTACCCATCAAAACAACAGTTATATACTGACTGAAATCACGTGTGGTAACGAGGCATTCCTCCCTACGGTTTATAGTTGGATTGGTGGACACTTTTTAATTCTTCTTTATAGGATCCAGACTTTACATAGTGCGGTCTCACATTTCGTGCATTCGGCTTCTTCTGTCACATTCATCAGAAATGGAAATTTTCGTGTTTGCATATGAGTTCAACAACAATTTGGAGATTTTATGTTGCTCATAAATGCCGCTGAATGCTTGTCGATTCGATCCTATCTGGAATTCTGAGATATCTCTACTACAGTATCCCCAAGTCATTGCCAACGGCAGTTGTTGTCCTTTCTGAATTAGGGTATGTTCAACTCAAGCACATCTGTTAGCGGTTCAACGGCCCTGAAAGAGTAGTTGACTTTGGTGACTTAGATTTCGAACCAGTGATATTTTTAGCTACTGCGCTTTCGGCGCTTTCATTTGTCTTTGCAGATGAATGTTCATTTTCAGAATAAAATTGGAACTTTCGACATCATCAGCAAATTACTCAAAGGCCATATTTTTATGGGCCAAAAACATAGGGCTAGCCAGAGTGCTTCTCGAAAGACTGGAGTAATCCGAGGATTCAAAACTCATCGATTATTCGCGATGATGCCACCGCCGGATTTTCGACGGCATACGAGCGTCGACCTCAGGCATTCAACCAGACATCGACTTTGCTCGTGAACTGCGCCTTTGCATCAAATCCGCTTCAATGACTTCCTGCTATTTCATTGTTTTACACGTTTGCAGCACAAAAGCAAAACCAATTTTCCTCGAGCAACGATTATGCATGCCTTGTCTCCTTATTTATCTGCATTTATCGGAGTTATGAGGTTCTGTCCTAGAGTCAACGACTAAGAATCCATTACACATCACATTATAGTTGCGATCGACTAACCAAATCCCACTAAGCTATCAGTGAGGTGACAAATTCATCGTCCTTTTCTCTCTTATAGGTTAAACCATTCTCATTGATGTACGTTCTACAAATATGGCGCTTGATCTTTTTTTTTTTTTGAAAGTCAGCGGATCTTTCCTTTTCTAATCCAGTGACTGAATCCTAAGATTCTTTGGAAGTTAAATCATTAATGGAGACATGGGCTATTCAGACGGTACTTCAGACCAAGCGATAATAACTCCCAAAACATATACTACTCGGTACTGGCCATTTTGATTAACAGTAAATACCTTCATAGTCAATCAGAAGAATTTCCATGCTGAACGTTTTCTGACTCAACAAAATAAAACATGTGAAATATTGTGATGGTTCTATGGTACAAACAGCTTCTTGACAACGAATGAAGTGTATTAGTGGACTTTTTAGTTAGAAAGAGTTCATGTCTTTTTTACTTGTGAGAAAATAGGCAGTCTTTTCTAATACAACTGAAGAGGGGCAAACATTACTTTTTTTTGAATGATGGCAGTTAGATTAGTAGTAAAACTGGAAGGGATACAATAGAAACTATACCAAACTAGGCCTAGACATGTTCTTTTAGTACTTCGTCATGTTCCATTGATTTTTTTAAATTTTAATGATGCTTACCTGGGAATCTTCGACGATGTCATGCATTACTAAAACTTAGCAGATTTCGCCCGTTTGGTCAAAAAAAGAAAAATCTGTGCCTGAACTCTAAATGTTTATCGGGCGCAAATAAAACAGCATTTATCACCATAGAATGTCTCCAGTCTTACTGGCTGTGACCGAAAGCAGGTTGTGAGCAGTTCTATAATACTAAGAATGCCTAGTTCAACGTCTTTCACTTTCACAAAGAAACTAGCAATAGAACCCTAACGCATTTGTCATCTTTGTTCTTGAGAATCAACTGAAACATTTTCGAACAAGTTCATTAGTGAGGAAATTTTGCCTGAATTAACTGCATGGGCTGTAGCTTAGCCACGTAATGAGATGCTCAGATTTTGAGTTTATATAGAAGGCCTGGAAAGAAGTCTTTATAAAATGAATACAATGCGGATGAAGAGATGGTACGACTCAGGAATCATTTCTTAGTGTAATTATACAGCTATTAGTCTAAAATTCCATAGTTAAGAGTTGTCTCTGCTGGAAATTAGTAACTGAAAGTAATTTTAGTAATTATTTTTGGTTACTCATGTTCTTAAGAATTAGAAAAAAAACTTGAAAAATATTTAATTATCGAAAGCGTGCATGTTTGTACGTCTTTTTATTGCAAAATCGAATCGCTCTTATTTATGGAATCTTATTAGGGTACTCCAGACAACTTGAGTCCTTGAGATACCTGTGATGTAATTTCGGTTACTATTGCTGAAAAGGTTCACTGGCAAGTCGAAAAATGGCAAATTTCGGAGACTAAAAATAGGCAACTAGTGTGCGCCAAATTTTTTTTTCGACATAATGAAGAGCAGTATTGTTTCGGCAGGCAAATTTTTTTCGTCAAGTTTCTCTTGCCTTCAGTATTTTTGCAAATCGGATCACTCCTACACAACGATTTTTTCCATTCCCATCTGGAGCTTGCAAAGCGTTGGAAAGATTAATGTCTTTGAGCATTTAAACTCAAATTTGCCCTATCACATTGTTTTCGACCTGCCTATTGAATAACCACAAGAATCGTGCCGTCACAGGAGAACCCTTGTCTCAGATAGTTAAATCTTTTAGTAATTTATCACGTTTTGGAAACTACCTGTGGTGAGAGCACATTGATCCTCTATTCTTTGTTCTTAATCTGTATGTCACTAGCATGATAGGAGAATTGCGAAAGAGCCGGAGTCATTTAATTCATAGGTACAGCAGATAATTCGTCTACGGTGGTCTGCATAGAAGTTTTCTAATCGCGATGATGAATGCAAACCCAGTACTCCTTCTCATATTTCTGTGACTCGATGTCACACGTCGTGTGGACCCCAGCACTTTTTCAATTCGATCTTTCTTCACATTCATAATCTACGAAAGTCTTTTTGAGTTTGTGTGAGTTCTGCTGTTATTTGAAGATTTTCGATTCCTTTATTTTGAACGCCAGATTAAAGGTGATTTTCAACGGTATATCGTGTCAGAGCTGTGCGGAAGATTCCCATATCGTCAGTATAATCAGCTGCCAATATGTGTTTAGTGGATGAGTTCTTCTAGGAGAAGTCTCGTTCCAAACTCCGGTTCTTGGCCAAATAGGGGATTTGATTGGCTCGGACGAGGTTGAACCATACTTGCGCGTTAGTTAAGCGGCTTCTCCACTGCTACATCATTTGCTAGTATAAAGAACTTGAATCTACTTTGATAGCTTTTCTTGCTACATAAATCAAAGGCGGAAGTAATTTGCCAAAAAAATTGAACAAGTAGCAAAGTATATTTTTTACCAGCTTTTCTATTTTTTATCTCAATGGAGGATATGTTTTTGTTTTGTATTCCATGTAAAATTTTCATGCGTACACTAAACTATAAGTCATCGTTAGAATATTGCTACTCACTTTTTATAGACTGGCTGCTGCTTTCATACCATGATTATTCTAGCTGATAAATGTTACTATTGGAATTGTAAATCTTGTATGAGTTCTCATAACGAATTTGTTCTCGTTTTGAAGCACAACTTTCTCAACTTTGCGCACTATCCACGGTTTTACTTATTTGAACTTGTAAATAAATAACTCAAAAAAAAGCAAAGAGAATTTTCAACCTACGTTATCCTCCACTATATTTTTCTAGTCCTACTTGACCTTTGCTATATGTCCATGTATAACCTGGTAACCAACCAATTCTGGCTATTTGCAACCAGACTCCTATGCAACCGTCTTTCATTATTGGCTTATTATTGAATTGCCGATAAATGGCAGTTACCAGTGTGCAGGTTTCCTAGGCTTTCCTTCCCGGTAAAAAAAAAATGACAATTCTAAAGCAATGATTCTGAAGCTTCAGCGCCGTCGTGTTCGCGATAATCAAGTTCAACAACTGATGCCATTGTAAGCAAAGCGGAGCTTCAATTATACGAAGGGTTAGGGCTGCTCACTACGACCCAGTTTTCTGTGAAATTCGAATGCAAAACTGTAATTTTGGAGTTTCCATTGAATTATTGCTGAGACAAAGCAAATAATCTGATTTGGGGAGCTTGCCAATTCTACTGACTAGCTTGCCTCTGGTACGATTTGCTTAGTTTAGTCTGCTGCGGTGGACTTACACTGTATATCGCTGTTGAGAGCTCATACCTTCTTGATTGAATTTTTATATGAATAGTACTTACAGAGTATTAGGAACGAAAGAGATTACTCAGTACACACATAAACAATTTTAACATTAACGTGCTCAATATACGATTGACAACACCGTGGCAAGAGATACCGATATTAGAAGATTTTCTCTCCTTGTGCAACTCCTTTGTGATTGGTGTTGGGAGTCTGTCATATTCAACGATGTTGATGGATTGGTTCAAGCATGCAAGTGCTATTTGGAGTGAACTGTCTGATGGATAGTGGCCCTTATTCCACCATATAATCTTGATGGACTGCTTGTATAATGTCTAGTGGAGTGTCAAAGCACATTTGTTGACTAACGTACAATACTCAGCTAGCAGTGAATTCGTGCTGCATTTTACGAAGGTAGTAGAAATGGAATAGTACATATTTAACACAAAGATCTGCGGTACTATGAAAAGATGGAGAGTTTATGCTGTGATTACTGTGTTCAAAAATAACGACGTATTCGAAAAATTCATCAAAGGTCTCATTTAAGTACTTCAAATAAGTAGCATCTAACCATTTGAGAGCGGTTAATCGTAGAGTTCTTAGTGTTGATGAATCCCTAAGGGATGTGCACTACGAATACGATTTCATTAAATATTGAGGTAATGTAGTGCACTCTGGCTATTACAATTGCCTGCGGTGGTCTGCTAATGTATTGAGTTAGTGTTCTTATTCTCCAAGATAAGCCTGCTACTATGTCACCGATTTCGGAGAGATGGAAGGCTTGGTGAACTTTAAGTGCCGAATCGAGTCATCGACCACGTGTGAGTCACAGCTCCTTTAACCACTACACCACGCGCGCTTGTGAGACTACTTATAGGGCGTATCATATCTACCAGTGAGAGTGGTGTGAGTCTTGGCATATTCTTGACGAAGAAACTTTCGAGAACATTCTCCAGTTCAGTAAGCCATTGATAGACCGATGCAAAGAGACACATAGCATTGGGAACTACCGTATTCGGATTCACGACTTGAGATAATGTGCAGTGTTCCACTCCCTCACGAAAATTACGTTTTCGGGCAGTATGTCTGCGTGTCACTCATTTTGGTTAGCCCCACATCTACTAGGATTGAGGCTGTGGGCGTGGTTATGGAAAGCTTCGTATACTATTCCTTTTCTTTGTCTTTACTCGACAACGTCGCAGTGCACGTAATCCTTGTTAGCTTAACTCTTATACAAAGAGCTTATCGACTATTTGATTCTTCACTCTTCCATCTTCCACGTTTTCTCTAAGCAATTCATTAGAGAGGAATTGATTTGCGTTTGTAAAAAACTGTATTGATGCCCATTTATCATCATGGCTTTCTTGTGTCGCCTTAGCCTGACCGACACTATGAGTTTGATTTGAAAGTTGACATGAAATAAATTTTGTTTCCTTTCATTGTTGATGAATTACTTTTGTTTTACTAGTTCTAGAGACTATAAAACTGCTCTGAATGCGTGTAAAATTTTCGAAGCAAGCGAATATACGGGACGCTCTCAGGGTAGTTTGGTAAACGAACAGTGGCAGCTGACACCTATTCATAAATAATTCGGAATCCACCTAAACTTTTTTCAAAATGGATTTGCGGTGAGGAAGACCTCTGCGATTTGGCAATCGCAATAACTCACTCATTCTGAGCGCCTCTGTCACTTCAATAATCTACCCACAATCTTCGCTTGCTTTCAAGAATGGGGCTTCGAGTGGTGATAGGATTGGGCGCGACTAGTCTCTTCAGTCTCTTCGTCTTGTTAAGCCACCTCTTTCACAATCTATCGGGCCCAGATTTTCTACCCTAAGTTCATAATTTTTTTCATCTATAAATACTATGAGCATCGAAATGTGTTTTCAACTAATTTCATGAATATTAAAGAGTTTTAATCATGGCTTTTTCTCACGGTGTTTGTGTGCAGCAGTAAGAATAGGTTCCCTCATATTTTGTATCTCTACTCCGTTCCATCGCTTTTTCTCCTTTTTCAATGCTTATGCACTTAATTCCGAGCAGTTGAAGTACTGTAGGCCACGAACTTCTGAGGCCGCTGAAGCACTGGAAAGCTTTTCAACTACGCAATTCAACGTCTTATTTCTGTTATGGATACTTAGAGTGTCAATAGAAACATGTAGCTGCCTAGTAGATTATAGCTGCTGAAAAAACTATAATGTTAGTGTGTGTGTTCCAAATTCCGGATAATTATAGGGGAAGGACAATGAAATTTTTTTGGAGTGCTGTATGGTACTTAAGGACAAATTGTCATCAATTTCAGAACGAAACGAAAGAAGAAGTAGGCTTTTTGCCAGTTTCAAACTAAAGCAAGTCACGACTGCGTGCACGTGGGTGCGCATAATATGTACATTATATATACGTATATATATATATATATATATATATATATATATGTACGTGTATATATGCATTTGTGTACATGCGTATGCACATGTGTATGTGAGTGTAGTCCACGTTATGTATGCACGTGTAATGTAGAACCCCTGGAAATTATAATCCCATTTTAACCTGGGTATTCGAGTCAACAATTATAAATGTCTATCTCTCATGCGAATAGTCTAGACTTTGAAAGCAATGGAGTCGTCAGGAAAAAAATCTCAGTTTCGGTTCGCTTATTGAAGCTTCTCTCACAGGCAGTTTTCTGAAAAGTTGATAGTTGAGAGGCGAGAAGTTTGGAAGGTGTAAATAGAACATAGCTCAGCTTGCTGAACTTCTCAAACTTCGGTTATACGACGCGTCGAAGGCGTTGTGGTGAACGAGGAATGGCGCCTTTTTGTTGACCTATACCACTTGCAGCCGTTCAAGACTCTCGTTCACTTATTCGATTTATAGGAGATGCTCTCCACCTTTATCGTTCCACCAGGGTTCAAAAAGTTAAGAATAGTTATGGTAGTTGCAGACCACCAAGCGATCGGCAGAGCACTGCTTTGATGCAATTTCGGCCTGGGGAACAGTGCTAAACCTCATTGTTGTACCAACTCTAAGCGAATAATGGGTGGTTGTCCCAGAAGCTCAATTTTCGTCGAAGGGCACTGGTCGAGAAACTGATCGCTATGGTTGCTTAGAGGATGCGCTGACGATACCTCTAAGCGGCGATTTCTTAAAATGTGATTCAATCTGCATGGCATCTACTTGTCAAGATTACTCGATTTCACAACTTTTTGAAAATGCCGCCAAAACCGTTGGGAAGCTTACGCTGAGCTTTTCTGCAAACTTTCAAATTAAATCACCATCGTCAATTTTAGAATATATCATAATCTAGCAGAGCAAAACTCACCACCTTCTTCGAAATGGAATTGGTACCGAAAACATTCTTCAAAAAGACGTCGTACTGTGCACTCGCTAACACTTTCCTGGCCCCATTGATAGACCTTACCTCAATCATCTTCAGAGCCAATTGCTTCACTCACGTGCGAGTATGAATTCGTAGAAGCGCACTTGTCGAGATAGCCGTTTTGACAATTTAAGTTATAAAATTAGATCACTAAGCAAAATTGCATAACATTGAGAACATAATGAGCGTAGCATTCGAATCAAATCTATTGCTAGAAGGCATGGAGGAGATGAGTTTAGAATTCAGTGATTTTTAATTCTTTGAACAGCCCAAATGTGTGTATGCACACGAGTATCTATCTATCTATGCGTGCATGTGCATATGCTGTATGTGTGTGTGTGTTTGTGTGTGTGTGTGTGTGTGTGTATGTATGTATGTATGTATGTATGTGCTGTGCTATGTGTGTATAGGTGTGTATGTGTTTGCGTGTATGTATGTATGTATGTCCATGTCTGGATGTGTGCAACCTTGTAATTCTATATCCCTTTCTCCTTCCTCTTTGCTCTTTCCCATGTCACGGAAATGACTCGACATATGTCAAATCACTTTCGCGTGTGAAGAGCTTCATCATCATGTGATACTCCATTTTTCTTTTTTTTTCATTTGTCTAGCGTGTGTCATTTTTATCAAAGTCTTAGATCTCTTTGTTCTAGAACATTTTGTTCTGTTCCAAAAAAAAAAACAGCTGCAATTTTAGTTGACTTTGCGATCACGTTTTCAAATGCTAGGCATTGGTCTTCTTTTATAGAAAGTAACAATACACAGTGTGAAACAAGTGGTAGTAGAGAAGCGTTACTTAAATGGTAACGCTGAGATTATCTCATCTAACCCCATCGACTTTTTGAGAGAAAGCATTGAGATATGAGATCAAGCGTTGTTAGGCAAAGCTCCGGACTCTGAGTTCTAGTAGTAGCTACTCACGAAATCTGCTAGTCTATGTAATTTCCTTGTCCGGCTAATGGCGTTGATCGTTTGGTGCGGCTTAAGCATTTCTCAAAGGAGCACCTCTTGTGTGTTGCAAAAGAAGGCGGGCAACATCAGCTTATGATAATGGTGAATCAATGTGACCTCTGTTAAGTATGCATACTTAAGTGATAGATCGAGTTAGGTCTCACAAATGGATAAGGTTCTCGTCAAACGTGACTGTTCGGCCAGATCAAGGCAGACATTCTCAGGTCAATTCTTCTAACCACTTGGACGTAATCCACGCTAATAGTCTGAACCCACCGTCATCTTATACGTGATTCTCGCAATACAAACAATACTAGCTTTCCCCAGACTGAACTACTTTTCACTATACGCAAGCCGACTACTACAAAATGAATTGCCATCGTGAAAGGAAATAATCTTACGCGGAGTATAATAGGGCAGCGCTGAATAAGACCACTTCCTTCATGTTGTGCTCCACTTCATCGACGCGTCTAGGAGGACCGACATTGCAAGAAGCAAGTATTAGGAACACGCGAATCTAAACATTGTGGCTTTGAAGAGAAGCGACACTGAGAAATTGGCACGGGAAAGATTTGCTATAATTTCATGTAGGCTCGACACCAAATCAAGATACTGACTATTCTGTCTAGGACAAAATAGAGGTCAATATAACAAATATCATTTGTTAGCGTATCACAGCTACAATATGGTCGAGAGAAAGGCAGAACAAGGGCCCTAACAGGGTAGTGGGTAGAACGTGACCACCGAAAAGGGCAACCACTAGCTCGAAGTCACGTCAGGCTCCACGCTTTACTTGTACCTAAGCATTCTAATGGTGGTATTACGCATCGTACCCTGCCATGAAAAAAATTATGAAGTCAGTAGAAGTCAAACATTATCGTTTTATTATGTTCTTTGCTCCTATCTTCAAAGATCTTCGAATTGGTTTCATAACTCATTTCTGTGATTACTATCTTTGTATAATCTTCCTTGCCTTTCTATTTACTAATTATTTATAATTTTTATTTGACCCTAAACCGCAGCATTACATGCTTTTCTTTTGACGGAGATGAATTTGGGTAACGTCCGCATTAATCGTGAACTCTTTGTTAAAGAAAGCTTGTAGAAATAAATATATAAGGATTGTATTTCCTTTTATGTATTTACGTATGACGCTTGTATAGATGACGGGATGAGTTCGGTGTTGACACGAAGCGTTCGCTTCTTGGTCGCTTTGACGTGTGCAGCTGTGATTTTTGTGTGCAGTACTTCGGAGTCGAACTTATCGTCTCCAGAGGATACCTCGCTCCTGTTCCAAGCCGGACGTCACATTTGGCTCTCTATCTTACCGACATGCAGGTATTTTCCTTTTTCGTTCATTCAAGGATACTTCCTCCGTTATTTAACTTTGCCAAAAGTTAAAATTTTTCTTTCTAGCTGATATTTGTTAAGAAAACAATGTCATAAAGAAACAAAACGATCAAGCTGGTCATAATGTTTATGATGGTGCAGGAAAAAACCCTTGTTTGAATGGTAGAGTGAGAACGAGTCATATGACCAGTGCATAGCTTGTAGTTGTACAACCCTGGATAATGATCTGCGTACTTGCAAACTCCATTTAGAAGCATTCAAAAGCGATGAACGGCTAGCGATTTTAGAAGAGATATGGCAATATTGGCCGAAACCACAGAGCTATAGCCTTTCAATCGCTGCTGATTGCAACAAACGGATGACACTCTTGCTTCAAAAAAGCAAGACCGTTCAAAGATTTTACTCACATTTTCGGTTCTCATTTTTTCTGAAACTACGCGCATCTCTATTTGATGTTGTGAGACGACTATATCGCTCATTTCTTCTTTACGTATTTGATTTTTTTTATGGCATAGATGAAAATTCCGTTAGCTCCTCCACGACCAAATTTGTAAGAGGAAAAAAAGCGATAATCTCTCTTTTACGGGTTCGATTATGCTTATGTCATCGATGAAAAGTCATCCTGCTCCTCCACTATCACATTCGGATCTAAAAAGAGCCTACTACTCGTCAACAACATGCCACTTTGGCTTTTCGCACATCAACCGTTCATATTGAAGGTGCTCAAACAACAATTAACCAGCAAGGTCGTATTATTATATATCATGATTCACATGACATCGTCCAATTTCCTAGCTGCTTCTTGTCTACAGAGGAAGGTCACCTTGAAAAAGATTGGCTGACAAAATAATGTATAATAGAGTAGAACTATATGACCCAGCAGAGTCTCCACAGCGGTTTAGTGCAAGGGATCACGTATGTACAGCTTAAAATTCAGTGCAATATTACCAAAGTGAAATGTGCTATTGGATATCGTTCATCAAATCTAACGAAGCTCTCGATTAAGCTTAAGGTCATAAAAGTCAAATCATTCGATAGCAGAAGCGCACGTGGAGCAGTGGTTGGAGGTGCTCATGTCGCACACAAGGTGGGTGCTTCGATCTCGCTCTAATGGCTCACCGAGCCATCCATCGCTCAGGAATCGATAAACTGGTACCAGACCGGCCACAGACTTGTCTGGGAGTCTAGGAGGATACGTAGCACTGACTCGACACAGCGGTAGGCTACCACGAGTTATTGTAATGGTCAGCAATGCATTCATTCACCTCAAACGGAATAAAACTTGATCACAAATGCATGGCGCATCTTTCAGGGATTGTTCAACGCCAGAGATTTGAAGAGCTTTTGTTCGATAGCATATCATTACAACTAGTCACGTCACCGCTACTCCTTAGAACATCGCGCGTTTTCAAATGACGTGGAAGTAATACCTGACAGCTGCCAGTCATAGCATCTTCAATTTCCTGATAACCTTGTTTTTGTAAGTTAGAAATTCCTAGTGGAATAAGTGCTAATCGACTTCGTACCTCTAGAAAGATAAAACAGACTCGTTCTCAAAGCATTACTTATGTTGGAAGGAAATAATAATTCTGATTGCTTCAAACACTGGAACATTGACCCAGATATCGACATTATTAACCACTCTATCATATGGAAAGAAACAAACGGACTTAGGAATTCGCAGAAGCATCGATTACGTGATGATGGTACAACGAGCATTTATTTGGCCTCTTACCGAGTTTTGCAAGGCCGTAATTTTCCTTCAACTGAGCATACGTCCAAAAACGTAGACTCTACCCAAGCAAAATTGGACAATGATGATCTTTGTTATTGATAAAGCGATGCTAGAAAGAACCAGTGTTACTCACATGAGTGGAATGAGGAATTTGCAACAAGGATTTATTTTGATAACTACAGAATGGAACTTTTCACATGTGTCAAAATGTGTCAGAAATCAAAAACGTCCGCGCAACTACCTCTAAACGGCGGCCTACTGAATTCAGCGGGCTTTTAATGATAAAGGAGGGACCACTGACCTATTGGTCCATTTTCTTTACGAAGACTAAAAATTACGCTCCTTGATTACATTGCGCAGATCTCATGAGCGCAGCTAATAGACTATTCTCTTGTAATTTTTCTCTCATTAATGCCACAGTAGGTACCAAGGTGCTATTATTTCATCTGTTACGACTATCGTTAGTGTTTCTAACAAATAGCTTTTATTGAGAGAAAGAACTGGTGAATATGTATTGGTTGCAAATAAATCCACAACAATAATACATATTTCTTGTCGATCAAGAGAAAGCACGAAGTCGGTATAGAAAATTATTTATTCGGTTGACGTTCCGACGCGTTTCGTCTTCTTCGAAGCCGATGCTCCTCAGTCGTTCATCGTCGTAGTTGTCTTCGCTTTCGCTTTGTTCGAGTCGGATCTTTTTCCGGAAGAAATATATGATTGATCTGTAAATCCGAAAGGAAATTTGCTTTATCAACTTGAGAGTAATATTCTTAGAGCTGTATGAAGCCAGTCGAATAAGAGCACATTTGTCCACAAAGTGGTTCATGGAGAGCACTTTTCTTTAGGACACCACCTGAAAATGGATGTGTATGCTTGACTGGTAAACGACGTCTCATTGAGTCGTCACGGAGAGCACGATAATGGAGTGCCGCTTCAGTGACACAGCTCATCGTCACTGAGGTTATGTTGTTAGGTTTTCTTCATAATTTCTATATGCTTGGAAGCATGGACGAATAATTGGACCCTATCTTCCATAAAACCCTATCTTCCATAAAATCGCTGTAGATTTTCGTTGATTTTTGGACTTACACAGATGGAGAGAAGTATCTGCTCGTTTAGGTGATGTCTTTGTTGGAAGGTAGAGGTGTCATTGTCGTCTTAATAAGCAATCTTTAGAAAATCTAGGCACTTCAAGTGATACGTAATGTCAGTCATTTCCGATTATGAGAATGGAAATTAGCATTTTTCTAATCTCAAAATGTTGACAACAAGTGCAGATAAATTGTACATCTTGCCTGACTCTTAATTTACATATTTTTTGAATACCCCGGGGAATTATTCGTCGTATGTTTACATTTCGTCTGAGCAAATTATTCAGATATTGAAAATTGATGATTTTTGTTTTTCTGCTAATGTTCGTCGGATACCATACGGGAACGATATGCGCGGGAAGCGATGGAGCAAAGGATTTATGACTATTTCAACCTCATCTTAGGCTGTAGAAATCTGATAACCACTCGCTTTTCTATCAACATGGGCGCTCGATTTGAGATTCTCGAAATATAGTCGCTTCGATAAACAAATGATAATATCAGTTATGCATTCTTATTATGTAAATGTTTATGCTATTAATCGCTAAATGCAGTTTGTCAACTTTGGCGACATCAGTCTTGTTCCCTTATAAGACGCGCCGACTACAAAGCTTCAATTTCAAAGAAAACATAAGGATAGTTGAGCATCTATAGAAATTTGAATACCTCCAGTCGAGCTGAAACGAAGCATTTTGATATTGACTTCATTTGCTCCCAGATCAACACAACAATTCAGAACTATTTGATAGTGTCGTAAATATGCAAATTATTGAATTAGAAAATCTGAATTCAAAGAGGGATGCAGCCTATTCTCGCTTAGTTCTACGTCGTGGTCGGTCTACTTTATCATCACAAGCCTGCATTGTTGCCGTTGATAAGAGGACAGAAGATTAAGCGTTCGTAGTCGATCAGTTGCCGAATGGCTCTGAAATGCGCCGTAGTTTCGATTCCACTGCGAGAACTGAATGAATGAGTATGTGGCTTGGACCATGAATTGTGAACGCCCAACCACTAAAATATCTATCATGTTAGTGTTTTCTTCTTGCACAAAAGTTCGTAGCAACTTCTCGACATTGAAGATGTTAAAGTCAGATCCTTCACGTCGCAGCAGTACACGGTATCTTCAACCACTGTGCTTCACCCTCCCGCTTGTTGCTGATCACTCCAGAACGTCAGCAAACACGAGTTCTTGCTAAGAGACGCAGTTATGGAAAGAAATGTTGCATTTGCAACATTTAGTAATCTGTAGCATCCTCGTTCTGTTGTTGCAAATGCGGCACTTTCCTCTAGCTCATTGCAGCAGTGCAGAAATTTTAGTGCATAGTCAACAGGGACCATTAGAGAGCGGTCTCTACTACTGCCGGCGGAAGTGACTACTAGATGAATCAGTGACTAGTAAACAAAAGCATCGCCATCTTGCTTAGCGCTGTCCCTAGCGTGTGCTGATGGCGTTTGTAGAGTGACAAAGCATTCTCATGGGCAACGATAATAAACAGAGATGTAAACTGCATCAACACAAGAAATCTTTGTACAACAAAACTCCTCAGATGGGAGGAAGGAGAAAAAGCTAAGAGAACAAAAGAAATTATCAGTGTTGCGGACGGAAATAGAGAAAACAGAGGTAGAAAATGGAATTTGAAAGGAAAGCTCTACTTCGTTAGATACATGAGCGACTCGTAAGCAATAGCCTCTAATCATACTCATTCATCACTTCTTAGAAGCTAGGGAAGCTGGTAGGAGGAAAACATTGTTAAAGACGGAATTTGTAGAAAATAACCGAAAATATGACTGAAAATTGTTCTTATTTATGTTTAGATTTGTGTTTACAACAATTTCTAATAATGGCACATGGAACAACCCCTCCTTCACTAGTTAGATTAAGGCTCTCAAGACAAAGACGTTTTGCCGAATGTCAAGTACGCGATGGTGGAGGAGTTCCTCAAATTGGATCGGCTTCTCGGAGAGATATCTCAATCGCTATGAGAGGGAGTCACGTTAACGACCGTGCTGAAACCCAATTTCAAGGGCTGACTCCCCGCGCCGCAGTGGGTACAACCATCTCCACTGACATTTACTAGGACGGCTTGAGGACAGACGCTATTCACCAAGTTATTGAACACACTTCACCTATTCTAGGGAAGGATCTCATTGAACATGACCACTTTAATGCTATGTCAGAATAATATAGGAGAGAAAGAAAGGTATAGAGGTTAAGAATTTGAATCAACCAGATTTATATGAAAAGAATTACTTTCCTATCATACAGTGTAATCTCAGAAACCTTAGAGTCAATCAACCTGGAAAGTTTGAGGCATCCCAGCATTTGAAAGTACCAGGAAATCGCGATGGAACCATGATTTCATCAAGTTCACCAGTTATTCGAAATATAGTAGTGCAGTAAAAATAAAATTTAGCTATAAGAAAGCTGAGATTCGAACAAACTTCGAACTTGATATATGTACATGTACTGGACTCCAACCGCGACTATACTATCCGAGGCACTACGCGCTCGCACTACACCACTGAGTTCGTTCTTTTAGCCGTATTTTGACCCTAAGTGAGGTTTGCCGGCAATCAACCGTCAACGGGATCTAGGAAGCACATACCTGCATTAAATTCTGGTTAAGCTCAGCAAAAATTGGTTCCACAATGTTAACTTTACTTGCAGAGAGCAATTTTCGATGGGGCAGTGCGCGCGCGCTGCCCCGGAAAGATATAGCTGCGGTTTGAGTCCATTACGCATACATCAGGTTTCTCGTGTCTCATCATTCTTGTGCTTATATTTCATATCTCACTCTAGCATAAAAAGTGAATACTGATGAATTAGCAGGGATGAATTGGTGTAGCCGGGTTTCTTTCCGGTTCCTCAGACAAATAGAGCTGAATGACTCAGCTGATTGCGACTCACTCATGCTCTCCTCATCACTTGGACCTTGTCTTTCCTTGGTAACCCGAATACTTTCAAATGCTCATCTGTTGTTGAATCCAATCAAGTAGTTCCTATACAGATGATGTTATGATGCTGCAGTGAACCCATTCGTGCTTCAATTGAAATTTTCGCACTGTGATGATGAGGAATTTGAGTGCCTAATTGGGATAATTGCGAAAGAGTTTTTAAAACACTAACATCACTTTTTAGCAATGAGAGCCGCGTTGAAGAGATCTCCGATGACGGACAATTTCCGCCGGACGCATTCTCGCTGCAAACGCGTCAACGCGGAGCAGGTGAGCTTCTGACTGCTAATGACTATCCCTTCATGTAATTTGAGTGTATGAAAGCTACTCCGTGCTTGATAATAACAGCGCGCAAATAGCCATCAGCAATAAAGATTTCTATCTATAAAAAAGGAACTATTGCTCAAAATTGCATAAATATATAAGAACGTATCTGAGTATTGGATTTTCTGAAGTGTGTTCGGATGTATGCCATGTTAGAAAACTCTCTTGATTAGGCATTCATACAATTAGCACACTCTTACATGGATCAAATCCTTGTCATTTTCTCTTTCTTTCCCAGTGGAATTTCTATATCGGATCAAGAAAACCAATCATATCAGTTTGTCTCTGGGTTTTGAAATTTACTCTCCTCAAAAATGGAAAAAAAAATCTGAGCAAATGCCGCCAAGAAATGGATCTGGTTCAGAATTTTCATATCATCCGAAATTGCATATTGCTTTCAGCAAAGCCTTTCTCGCATTAGATTCGTGTTCTCGCATCAGTCATTCACAAAAGTCCTCGAATTTATGTGATTTTTGCTTCAGCTTGAGGACATATGGTCTTCTTCATAAATGCCGTCTAATACTGATATTAATTAAATCTACTCTCTGGAATTCTAAGAAATCTCTCTAATAGAATGTTGCCAAGTTGCTAACAATTAGTCGGCTTTTATTACCGCCCAAGTAGAGCAGTGTTTACGAATCTTTCACAAAAATCATATAGCCGTTAATTTGATTCGGAACCTGGTCTAACCAGGCCTCTCTTGCTTTCGAGATTAGACAATTGCTACAACACATACCTAGAAAAAAAATCAGATTTCGCATCTGGGTAAGACACCGAATGTTATTCTATAGATCAAATAGGTAGTAAATCTTTTATACGGCGTTTACCGGGATGGAATGCTTGGCGTTCCTGTCAAAAGTTGATCAACGTTGAACGCTTTGAGCTTTGTGTCAATGACCCGAGATTGATTATTGTATGAGCTCGTTCGAAGGAAATAATTAAGGGTCAGTCCGAATAATGTTAACGTCTTTTCACAAGCTGCCTTATTGTTTGCATACTCGAATATTCAGATGATCTCTCGAGGACTTTTTTTAGGCAAGAGAACTAACGCTATTGTTCTCAGGCATAAATTAGACCACCTCACTAGCTTTAGTCTCTCTGCTTTATACCTCATTCAACTAGGACAAACTCGTTACAAAATCTGGGCCCACTGAATGGGAGCGAAAAGATTTCATTCGTACGTTTGAGACGAACGGGTGTGAAAGTGCGAAAAGTGAAGGAAGATAGAGTCGACGAAATGAACAGCTTTTCGCTGTGGACGCCTTCTGATGTACAGTGAACGATTGGATGTATACAAGCATGTCAAAAGACTATCACAATATGCACTGGTGTGGAGTGATACGCAAGACTTTTGCATCAACTGGGACTTGAACCCGCATTCCAAACTATCCGATGGCGCGTGCTCTATCCTTTGCACCACTGATGCCTGTTTTGCCATCAGTCTTTCTACGCTACAACGCAACTGTTTGTCCGCAGCCAATCAGTATCACAATATCGTCCAAGAGTTTTTATTAATTCTTGAGAACCATTCTTCGCCACTTAAGATCAAATAGAAAAAAGCAAATGGAACTACCCACTAAGCTAATAGTCCGTAATTGCTCGCACATTTCTTCATTTAATATCCTATTTTGAACTTCTTTCTGATTAGATTAGTTTGGTTAAAAAGTTCGTCCTTGATCTTTTAGTCTTTTGCTTTCTTTGGCTGATAGTTAGAAATAGTAGGAATAATATCAGCACAAACGTGCAAATTAAGTTGTCACTTTAAGTGATAATTATTACTTCTGCATGTCATAAAAACCAATAGCCACAAGTCAATTTAATTTGTGTCTGATCCAGTAGGGAGACACGTGGAATGAGCAGATATACAAGGAAATTTCTCAAGCCCTAGTAAAACATTTTTGGAAAATTGTGATTATATTCGAAAGTTGGAAGTATGATGGTTTTGCAGTTTTATTGCACGTATGCGGGCTGATTTACATGTTCGTTGCATTGGCTATTGTTTGCGACGAATTCTTCGTGCCGTCTCTGGCCGTGCTTACTGAGAAGTTGTCTATCTCGGATGACGTTGCTGGCGCGACGTTTATGGCAGCAGGAGGTCAGTTTACCGCACCCATTCATCTCCTGAACATTACATACCAGTTCCCATATTTACAAGAAGAAATGATATGACAACGTTACGATATTGTGCATAAATATTCTACAGCAAAGAGGTAGCCTACTGGTCACCTTCACGTAGAGATCTGTGATCGGTTGGTCGAGAGGCCACATGCTACGTCTCCAGGTGTTAGATAGGGGATCATACGTGAGCCGACAGCGATTTTGTGCTTTTCTGTTATGCATGCGAACTTGGGAAAAATACTCCATGCTTCTTCTGCGCCAATCTGATACATACCTTCTTTGCAGCCCACGTTAGGCTACAATATGTGGGACTCATCTCCCTAGTTTTTACGGGTACAGAAAAGAAACTGGGCTGTCTAAATTACGGATAGCCAAAATGACGACTCGTACCTTCAATACACTTTCACCTATTTACAACACCCCCATAGAGGACCTAAAAACGCTGGCAAAAAGGATAAGGTACAACGTTCTTGGATTGGCCGAGCGAGAGGACGCCGCTCATCTAACGCCATGTATATCCCGGAGAAAAACTTCCTTTTAGGACATGCGACAGTAGAAAAACCAGCAGCGGTGACGCTCTTTTCAACAGTCATAAACTTTGATTCATTCAAGTAACTAAGAACTGTCATCTCCAACGTTTGGTACGATGTCGATTTATAGCTACTTTGACATTCTTCGCTATTAATGCACCGACATCAGGTTGACGAACACGAAGTTGAACCTTTGTTCAAAGAAGCTCTACAGTAAAGAAAATACATTGCTTAAGATCATCATTGTAGGTCTTGAAGTAACGATTGAACGCGAGAGAATGTTTGAAGAACATCGCATCCAGAGAGAGTCAGGATAATTCACAATTCTAGAAGCTTCATTCTCAATGGTGCATGTGAAGGACTCCTGATGGAAAGTTCACAAATTAGACTGATCATAGAAAACCGAAGCTTTTGCTGAGCGATGTCGCTGTTGTCCTTATATTTCACTCGAGATCAGAATAGCGCTTCTTTCGCGGAAGATTCCATTTCCACGAAAAGGAGAGAAACCCGTTGAGGTTAAAAAACAAATTATCAATGACACCATAATCCTGGGATCTATTAAGACATTAGTTATCTCTGTGATAGATGCCGTTACTGCCAAAATCAGATTACGACCGGTTTATTCACCACTATCATGATAGCGCTATAAAAGCTGAGGGTTCGAAAGTAATCAAAAAACGCTTTTCTCCAGAGTCATTAGGACAGATGAGGTAACGCACAATTGAGCGAGCCACAGCCAATTAGCAGCGTACATCCGAATTTGAAAACAGTGTAGAAAGGCGCCAAGAAAAGATTGTAAGCAGAGAGCCGTCCAAAAGAAAAGGATCGTGAAGGCAAGAAAGCAACAGATATATTTCAAACTGCAGAGACTGGGAAGAGCATTAGCAGAGCTCACCAACAATTCATCACTTGCAGAATCAAGATGGTTGCATTTTGACGCTCAGACAAGGCAGTTTTTGGAAGGTCAATAGAAAAAATCATCTATATTTACTACTCGGATCTCTTCTATATCCATTTCCTCCTCTCTTTATGTAAAACAAAGGAGTATGACTATGTTGTCTCACCTACTCTCCCTTCCGTGATCCGGCATGCTACTTCATCGGTAATGAACATGGCAACATTTGAATTCGACAAAAGAAGAGCTACACACTTGGAAAACTTTGCGACAGTTCTCATCAAGGTTCAGACAATGGTAGGCAAGTAGATCGTGTTATTGTTCAAAAAAGGAAGTTTCAAATTATGACATCAGCAACTATGGCTAAATTTGCTTGTTGTCTGTAGTATCTAAAATTTTAACTTGAGTCATCCTAAACAGGATTGAAGAATACTGCACGGAGGAGCACTATGCAAAAAATAGGCTTCAAAGAAGGATGCAGTGAGATAGACTATATCCTCGCGATAACAAGAGTTTCCAATGTTTTGCGAAAGTACAAGAAACCTCTTTGCCTCACTTTTAATAATTTAGAGAGCCTTTGATTATGATGAAAAATAAACAGCCATAGAAGCTCTGGTCGGCCACAATGCCCCTATTACTGCCTAAAATTACTTATTTACATGTTAAAAAATTTCACAACCAAAAAATCACCATTCTACAACGATATAGCTATGACAGCTTTCGGCAACGCCTCAAGCAATTTAGTTTTTTATCAAATCGTGTAATAATGATGCTTTTGCGAAGCGGACTGGTTTGTGTGCTTCATTTACGCTCTCTAACAATCCTGAATGCTCCAGTTATGTCTACCTAGGTCGAAAAGTCAATATAATGATCGAATCAAACTCCAGAAATGAGCAGCAAGAAGCAAGCTGCCTGGAGTTTTTACGAGAGAATCGAGGATATTGTGAAGAAAGAAAAAACATCAGATTTGTCCCCATCTCTTCAGTCCAACAAATCTTTCTCCCTTAACGTATGCATCAAAAGCTTAGTTGCTACGCAGGCAGAATGAAAGATCACTCGGCTTTATTGAAAGCGCAGTCAAAAGGTCGATGCTGGAAGTAGTCCAGTTAGCCGCACTCCGAATGCGTTCTAACGGCATTGGTGGGTACGGCCGTCACCGACTTCTTCTTGAGATATCAAATGCACAGCTGCAAGACTGCCAACTTGATCGACAGAATTGTTAACGAAAGACGGAGAAAAAACATATGATGCTCAACGAATTTGTAAAGCGAGAAGAACCGACGGGGCTACTCTTGATCACGACAGACAACATAAAACTTCAGCGGCTTCACCGGCTTTTTTTAATTCGATCGATGATCAGCAGTACAGCAGGTGGTACAGATGATTCAACCAACTGTAGAAGATGCTCAACGCACGTGTCAGTTGTCTCAGAGTGTTCATCAATGTCGATATCATAAAACCCTGATCGCCCTTTGTTCACTTAAGCCTGGAAAGAACTTCAAAAGTGAGTCTCTCACCTCCAAGTGCTTTTTGTCGCTTATTTCTCATTGAAGTGGCAGCTATCTTCAGATGTGCAATTTCCTTGCCACCAATACCTATTTGAAAGCTTGTGGATTCTTTACCCTTGCATTGCTGCGTTATCGATGTTTTCTGTTGAGTGACAAAAGAAGCCTAATTGCTTGATATCTCTAAAGGATCAGAGTGGTGGTGAGCGAAAATGATGAAAGAAGTGATAAAGGAGCAGCATTTCAGCGGTTTTTGTACTCGTCTCTTGTGGTACATAATTATTTCGTGATAAGTACTTTGCAATATGCTTGGAATATAGTGCAATCAATTGGTAGCATCATACAGATTGATACCACTTTCGTCTAGGATCCGCTCCGGAATTCTTCACATCCGTCATTGGCGTTTTTATCGCTCAGAACAACGTCGGCATAGGCACTATCGTCGGTGAGTTGGTTATCGTTGCAATAACTTCACGTAAAAATTTCACTGCTTTTCGTGTAACCATTCACATGAAGATCCCTTTGGAAGAAAAGGACCACGCTCATCATCAAAATCACAAATCTTTCAGTTTTGTGGCCATCAAATAAAGAGTTGATAAATTTCTTTCAACATCACTCAACATAATGACATATTCATTTTCTCCTGTTTGTGGATTTGATCTTCGGCTTGCTTCGTCATATCCGTCGTTTACGATAGTGATATGGTTCAGCTGTTGCTTGAGGATTTCTAGTCTCCAGTATGAATGTCGTCGAAGTGAAGCAGATTTTTTTTTAGAATCTTCTCATAGCGCACTACAGCGTTTCCAAGTCCTTACTTCAAGTATTCATATGTATAGCCTATGTAGATCAGAGAGAGCTTCCGTTTCGAATTTGTGAGAACCAAACAAAAAAAAATTCATGATGACAGATGCGAGAAAATAAACAACTGACCGAAACAAATGCCGGGGCTCCCATGAAACGTGATGTTAAGTGACGGAATAAATAAATCGATAGATTTTGGTAGCTAACTGGTTATAGAGAAAAGTAAAGGAGAATTGATAGCCCAAAAAGATATGGTGGAAGACATGTGAGCGTAATGCTGCCTATCTCATATAGGCGCTCATAATTCGAGTAGCAAGCGCTTGAGACATACATACCTCAAACTGTTTCACCATATTGAAAATCTAGGTTGGTAACTATTATAATCTCGCCTATTATAATAACCATAATATCTATTGTCACAATGGTTTATCACCTTGTCAGGGTTAGATGATGTTTCTTGAAGCTGAACTGTAATGTCTAGCAGTTGTTGAAACTCGCAATGAGTTTTTTTTTCTAAATGAAAGTTCGTTAATTCGATCTGTATCTCTTCTCGATTAAGTGTGCTACTTATTTCACATTTTTTGATTTCCTAATCTTTCTGCCTTATCACAGCGTTTTTCTTTGCCTTGTAATTTCGATGAATCTTTGATGTAAAGTTTCAGAATTGTCCCTACAAGCGCTCGCGGCCCTGAGAAAAGAAGGGTTTGCTATTTTCCCAAGTGAATTTCTTTCTGGACAACGAAAATTCCATTGCTTAGCTCTTCGCTAAGCATCCAGATCAAGATATGAGCTCGTCCGAATCTAGAGAAGCTTTGTTACCAGAGTTGAGCGGAAGGTTCAAGGAAATTTTCAAAAGATTCGCTTTTCAATAGACAAAACAACAGTAGCTATTCTCCAAAGTATAAACTACCACTGTACACGACTTTCTGCCATCGTTCTGCAGGATACCGGATCTGCTTGAAATACCATTCCGCCTCCTTTGAATCAAAAAACTCCTGACATGCTTCCTCAACTTCATTAAATAATTCAAATCGACGGCCATTCAAAAAGTTTTCCATTGATTGAAAAGGTCATAGTCAAATGGTTTAATGTCTGGAAAGGATGGGGTGCGGAGGAACAGCGATGCCGTCCGACGCTTTGAACCTGTTCTTGATCTTGGCCGTATGCGGTTTCACATTATGCTGCTAAAGCAAAGCGCGCTTTTGTCGGACCAATCTTGGATAATTCTCCATCAATTTGTCGTAGACGCAATCCAACTATCCAAATTAATGAACTAGATGATTGTTTATAGAACTATCAATGGAAAACGACATAAAGATGCCAAAAAATGAACTTTAAAATATCTCCCACAACTTTTCGGTCAACCTAATAAGAGATGAAGCTATTTGTGCTCACCACATCTTATCCTCTTGCGGTTTCGAAAAGTGGAATGGCGACTAATGCGATTTCAGCGAATGGGATTTTTATTCGCTGAGCAGCATTAGGGAGAATGTTTCAACCACTTGTTAAAGCCATCGAATTGCATTGTTCATAAAGCATATTTACACAAACTTAGGGTAAAACGGTTAGGGAATAAATCGCGCTCACCAAGATTCCGAGATACCACGAATGAGGAAAGGTAGCCAAAAGTAACCTCGACCAGATCAAAATTGAAGAGCTTGTGAACAAGAAGTGGGCTAGAACTATACTGTTCTATGCGGTATTATGTTTTGAAAGCTTCCCTCGAACGCAGTATACATCCATCAAAAGCGATGGTTGACATTCTGGCGACTTCACCTTTTTCTAGAGCGTAGACGTACTATAATATATGAAGCATTCGGCTTTCATCAATCACTGAGGGATGCGACATGGATTCCTTTTCATTAAGCATCGTTAGAGGTGATTGAATGCACGTATGGCCTTTACAGTGACTCGTCGTGGCTTACCGATATAATTCAGTGGCGTTACTATCGCAGATAATTCTTGTACCCACTTGTCGACCCAACGAGATAGAAAGCTTGGTGAGCCTGAAACGCGGGATCGAACAGACGACCACAAGCGTGTCACAGAACACCTTAGTTACTATGTCACACGCACCCTCTATTTCAAAGCATATTCAATTGTTCATGACCCTTCGAAAAAAAATTCGTCTCATTTAAGAATCTTCCTATTACGATCAGGGAAAGAACTGGTTTTTAAGTGAAAGTTTATTCAGCAAATGATGCTGTTGAGCAAGGCTTTGTTGCTGGAACAAAACGCGCTATACCATATTCTCGTGCAAATTTGAAATGTAGACTAGTAAAAATTGCAAATTCCATGTGAACAGCTTTAGTAGGACGAATATTTTATAGGCTCTTGTTGAACTTGTCGAATGTGTGCTTTTCATAAATTTTGCACATGTGCGTAAACTGGATAACGCATTTGACGCAGTGAGTAGAGGTGCCCTGCGTTGCGCACTAGGTCGATGGATTGATCTCACCCTCATGATTTGCCAACCCTCTCATATCTTTCGGATGGTTGGCTGGTGCCAGCTGGAAAAATAAACAGCAGTGACTTGATACAGCGGTAGACCACCACAAGTCACTGCAAAGAACAGATGTGCATTCAATCACCTCCAACGAAGATAAAAATTGAGGTCGCACGCATGGCGCGTGCTTCAAGGAACGATCAACGTAATCACTTATCTAAGTGAATTGAGGGAGAATCGATCGGTTGATCCTGTTTTACTAGAGTTCTTAAGTTCTTATATAATCAATGTGGCTTGTTATGAGGTTAACATTAGGTGAATTGAAAAAGCACGAAAGAGGAAAAGTAGCTAAAATCACTAGTTGGATGACAATTGAAGTGCTTGTGCACTTATGCGGATGAAACACCTCTAATCAATGAACCGGCGCCTGAACTCAAAGTCACCATCTTCGACTTCATACATGTCTTCTAAACAGTATACCAATTCTTTTTGACTTCGTGGTCGGTCGGTTAGAATCACATTGCGTTTGCACCTCCCTCGAATTTTCAAACGTCGATTGGTACTTCTCTGTTATCGGACACGCATTTTTAAAAGAGATTTTTTCGCTAGACAGAGGATTTCTAGTAACTTTTTTCATAGCTTTACAGCGCTGCAGCAAGGAAAAAAATTCTGTTTAACACGCGCCACGCATTACCGCGCTTATATCTCGCACGACAGAGCTCTTCCCGAGAACTAGTGAACATTCGATAGCGTAAGTCCCGACGACTCTAGGACTGCATTTGTTTTCTGGAAAGACCACTTCACTGCACTATGCCAGGAAAAATAAGATTGAGCTCCGACAACGCCGCGTATTGCTTGTCGGCTACGGTGTGAGTGGCTATTAATTAATAATGCGATCAATCGACCATGCAGCGCAGTTCACATGCGGCGCGTGATTTTTGTCATCTCAGTTATGGTTTTTCTTAGTATCAAAGAGAACTCTGTACAAACTATGTTATTCTACTGCTCTATGATTTACTCTACATATCCACAAGCTTTTCGTGCACAGGCTCAGCTTTAGGAGAGTTATTACAATTCAATTATGAGGCAACGAATGACAAAACGATCTCATTTGCTGAAGAGGAAGTTTCCATAGGCGTGTTAGTAACCTTTTGAAAGTTAAAACGTGAGGCTACAGCCCCACGTCGCCGGTTTATCAAAGCACCCTTTTGTAATGCTGTGACAATAAAAACAAATCATGTTTTATGAAATCGCATGCTTTTTTTCTCTTATCTCGCTTATAGTTCACTGGACAAAACTTCTCCCTTAGAGTGCTGATACTCAAACTATATCATAAGTTTCAAAGAACTCAAAAATGTGCCTGCTTTTTACAAAACACTGTTGACCTCCTCTGGTGTTTGATTTGTGCTGTAAGCCTCGCCGGACAGAGCACATTCTTCAACCTATTAGTAACCATCTGATAAGGTAATGTTTCTTGACTATAGGGATGTAATTATTTTTTGGAAATACGACTTAGCAGGGAAAATAAGATAAAGTTTTACATTTTGGCAATTTGTTCACTGGACATTGGACAAGGTAACGGCCGTGGAAGGGGCGTGGCAAGGGGCGGGGCAGGACAAGGAGGAATGTTTGATATTTTGTTATTTTTGGGAATTTTTCCTCCGCTTCCAGAGAAACTTCAGATGAAACCGACTAAGATGCAGTGAAAATTTCTCTACACACTGATATGCTTTCGGCTTCCAGAGAATTCTAGGTGCGATAAAAATGAAGGCGAAGGGCAAGTTTAAAACATGATTTTTGATCTGGATGCTACAACGTTATAAAAACGTGTTTTGAAAGATCAGCAACTTGAAACTGTAGCCTCATGTCACAGCTTCCGAATGGTCTTTGACACTCCTATGAAAATTTTCTATACAGCAAGTGAGATCGGTTTTTCATTTGTCCCCTCATAACTGAAAAGCACCGCAAGTTCATTTAGCAAAATAAGATAAAATGGAAAGCCACAGCAAACAAAACGTTAGAACGAACTTTATTCTACAATCGCAATACAAAACCTAGAAATCTCCGTAGAACGGAAAAAATGTTCGAATAAACAACGAAAATACGAGCTGATGGAATTCAGGTAGCGCCACGTTCAACATTCTCTGTGTTCTAGCCTGTTGTACGTTATTCTCGAAAACAGTTTTACAGTTGACATGGTGGCCACTATTCAGGTCAGCACAACTGCTCAGTTTTTTGACTGACGAAGAATTGATCATGTAGCACTTTAGAGACGTGTCCATCTATATAATAGCATTACTAATGTTGGTCGAGTTCTTCATGGATGAAAAGGTGAGCCGCTTTTGAACCACGATTATAGAAACTGCACGGATTCGAAAACAAGGCCTTCTATGAACTATCCGCTTTTTCCTTGAGATTCCCTGCTTTAGCCTCTTCGTATCTCGGAGATCTTTTGCCTTCAGAACAAGAGCCCATTTACGTCATCCTTCCATTTGACGAATTCTCTTTCAAATCACCCATTTCTTTCTGATCCTCTAATATAGAACTTCCGTCTCTACACTGATCTATATCTTTCAATTATACAAGAACTAAAACAACTCAACGTTCAGACTTTCAAACATAGGTTAGTTGCCATATTTCTGTTTACCCGTAGAGCCAGCACTCTCATCTTTTTCGTTGTTCGCACGAAACTTTGTTCGATATTTCTAGTAAGCATTAGTAGATGTGTAGTAGGACTTGGCATTTCGAATGAAAATGTTTTGAATTGTTGGTTAACAAATGACATGAACACTCGAAAAGAATCAGATCTCTTCCTCGACACCAACAATGACGTTGATATCCCTCTACCTTTTCCAACTGAACGTTGACGATGCTTCTGTTGCAGATCACATACCTCGAAGCACTGTCACTCTTCATCGTATATCTGCTTTATTGCACAATAATGAAATTCAACGTGTGCCTGGAGAGATTTGTGAAGACCACTTTGCTCAACTCAAAAATGAGTGAAGACGAGCCCGAGAGTACTACGATCAGCACTCCGATGACACTTAGGATCAACGGAAATAATGTACTAGCTTCTACGCTCTTGTCAATTTTTTAAATGAATTTTGAGATAAGGTTTAGATTATTTCAAAAAATAGAGTGTCCAGTTGACATTAAGACACCACTAACGTATGAAGATTCCTTAAACTAATGTATGAAGATTCCTTAAAAATTCGCATTTATCAACTCTCAACTTCAGAACACAAGCGTCGAACAGAAGCAGGAGGAAGAATTGGTTATAAAAGATGAGAAAAGGCCGTCGATGAACATCCGGTGAGCTTTTTCTTTCCAAAGAAAACCTTTATTGCGACAACATCTGTGACAATTTATTGCTTTGAAGTTGGAAAAGTGCGTAGTTTCAAGTCGTTGCAGTTTATTTCGTTGTAGTTAATAATCGCGTCACAATGTGGTCTAGTCAGTGGTAATTCAGGAGGTCATCATTGAATCGCCGTCAGTCGATTCCCATCCTGCATTCGGGGACGATGTTCCGTACCGGCATAATGCAGCTGATGCATCAAACACTCGACGAAGTGCCTGAAGGTGAAAACGTCCACCTAGATTTTGTCATCAGCAGAAGCTTCAGAAAATCGCAACGAACTTTTTTTGCGCAAAAGCCGAGTGGTGGTCTGTCAACCACATTCAATAAACCGCTCACAAGTGTTCATAATTGTAGCCTACGTTCCTCCCCTGCCACCCTTTCTCACTGCTGAACTTGTTTCGAATGAAGTAAGTATAGTTAAGTGAAGCGAATGCCGAACTGATATATTAGATGTACAAATACGACTTCGCCGTTTTTTATGGTTTAAATATTCAATCAATACAAATAATTTTTACACTAAAGTTTACTGAGATGAAATTCCATCATTAACAATAACTGGGTTTACAGAGCAAATATTGCTTACCCGATCAGACCTATTATTGTTTGGCGCCGATAGCTATGATAGAGAGATATTGAAGAATGAGTGGTGAATAAGTGGTGGCTCGGTGGTGTAGTGGAAGCACGCGTCGCCGGTGTGTATGAAGCGCTGGTTCAACTCCCGTTTGAGGTCGAGTTTTTGCTTACTACTCAATACTCTTAACGATTCTTGAGACATCATAACACTGCGAAAAGCTGTAGAAGCATAAGAAATTTTGGAATAAACGATAGCATGTTCCTACTTTTTGGGTAATTGTAAATGCCATCGAAGATAAATTTGGTAAGTAAAACTGGTAAAGTTGGCCAAATTTTTTTCTGCACATGCTAATTTGATATTTTAACTTGATTTAACTTTAGTTTGATATTTACAAGTGTCAATCTGACGGTGCAATGTCCGGAGAGTGAGGTGAGTAAGGTAAAACCTCCTCAAACCTCGAACCTCAGCACTTTTTAAATGGCGGTTGCAATATGGGATCGAGTGTTGTCATGCAACAAAATCACTTCGCCGTGTCTCACAGCCTCTTGAGGTCGTTTTATCTGCAATTCATAGTTCAATTTGATTAACTGTAGGTGAGAAAGTGCTGCATTAACCGCGATTCACCAGATTTCAAAAATCGTTATGGAGGACGCCTGACGATCCCATCAAATGCATACCTAACTTTCTATCTGTGAATCGTCTCCGTTTTGCAGTCGATTTTCTAGTTGTCAGGGGTCAGTCGTTCGCGCTTTGGATTGTCAAGATGAATCCACTTTTCATCTCCGGTCACTAGGCCATGCAAAAAAGTCTTCCTTATCATTGGCGGCGGTTTTCTCTGGAATAAACATGAAAGATAAAGCTTACCGCAAATGGCGGTTTTGGGCACAAAAGTCTTTATCTTCAAAGTCCTATGAAAACCATCATATAAAGTATTCTGTATACAAAAACATTTGAATAGATAGCGTTTCAACGCACTTTCGAACAAAAAGAAAAGGATTTGCATATCCTCATTCTTACTATTATTACCGCAAAAAAAACGGCGAGTCAAATTTGTACAGCTAACACCAAGGCCAACACTCAACTGTGCGCTAAAATAACGAAATTTTTGAAACAGAGCTTTACAGTGATGAAGTAAGTTTAGGTGGTAGTGAAGACAACTCGTCAGGACACAGGTCACAAGCCTCTGCACAACTGCCGCCACCAACGGTAAGATTCGTGCTTTTTAGACAACTACCTATCAAATCGACTAATCGTGTACGCGATTGCGTCACATTGCATTCACGAAGATCTCGAGAGCTATGGATAGTACTATCGAAGTAGATATTTTAGTAAACGATTGGGCCAAAGGAAGAAGCGCATGGAAGGCAACTAACCGTCTTGAGACCCTGCTCTCCTTGAGAATTCTTAAATAGTTCAACATATAAATACCTTGAGGGATAAAAGCACGATAGTAGTGACGCCTTCCTTTATGAGCATGGCGCTGGTTTAGTTGCTCAACAGGCTGATCGAACCTCTCTTTTTTGTGGTGTGGGAAATCTAGTAACATACCTGTCCGAGAAAGCCTCATTCCTTACAGTCCAAAATGAAACACTCTAACACCAGGCTATTTCAAGACTCTAGAAAGATCTTTTCATTATTATTTGAGCCAACATGTCATGTGGTCTGGTAAGGACTCTTGTACAGCCCGATGCACGTGTTTCGTCCTTACAGACTCGTCAGTCGGACAGAACTCGTCGTCTTTCGGTCTTTTTATTAGTTAGTTCTCTCGGGAGCCCTACTCTCCATTCAGAGAGGTATCGAAGACGAATGTTTTACACTCTATGTCAAGTGAAATTTTCACCTGACACAGAGTGTTGTACACTCGATTGCATTTTGGCTAGTATTTTTATCATATCATACCTTCATCTCGAGTGTTTCATTAAGACCACCTCAGATTTTAATAGATCTTTTCATTATTATTTGAGCTAGCATGTCATGTGGTCTGGTATGGTCTGTAAGTGAAAAACACGTGTATTGGGTTGTACGAGAGTCCTTACCAGATCACATGATATGTTGGCTCAAATAATAATGAAAGTCTATTGAAATTTGAGCGTGGTCTTAATAAAGCACTTGAGATGAAAGTATAATATGATAAAAATACTCTAGAAAGAGTCAACTCGACCAGTATTCAACGATATTCATAACGAACTGCAATCATAAAGTAGTAAAGAATGGACATTTGGACGATCCATCTCTACGGATTATGCGAAATCCAGCATATTTTCCAACAGTTTCTTCTTCCCTCTATTGTCGTCCACGATGACGGTTTGACTCGATCATGGTGGATGGCACGAGTTTCATACCGTGATTTGTAGAACATTGGCAGTTGGAAGTGCAGCTATTTAATTCTTCTTAGGAACACGTCCGCCTAACGTGAAGGTGGCTGTCCTAAGAGGCTACTGTATTCACGCCGAATCCACTCTACAGGTCGTTTTGTCCATCCGTCATCTAATCTTCTTCCTATATGACCGCCCTATCTGTGTTTTGCTATCGATGTATATTCTTCTGGATCACAAAAATGAGTTAGATTTAGGAGATCCGAACTGCGGAAACCGGTTAGGCGTTATGAATGCCGACTGAGCTTCAGAAGGCATCGTTCAAGCGCTCTGTGAGTTGTTCGCAGACGAATACACTCACGGAAATTCAAGGAACTTAGCAGATAACGGATGAAGGAATACTAAGCACATGCAAGAAGCGCTGAGATGCGCATAGTAGATGTGAGGACGAGTCATTTCAAAACGTTCCTGATTACTCAAGTTCATCGACACTATCTGGAGGTGACGTGGACGCGGTGACAAGCATTCTACCTGAAATCAAAGCAAAATAGAAGGAGAACAATCACCTCTTCATTTCATTATCATACTGATTTAAGAAGCTCACTTATTTGGCGACTTTTGATTCCAAAAAAGAGTCATCTATAATTTGCTTACAGCACGTGTTATTAAATTTGGAAAATGTTGTTAGGTTTGATTTAGAATAACATTTAGCCTTCAATTCACTTTAGGAAACAAATGTGTTGGTTGATGTTTTATTCGTCGCAATTTTAGGAGACCGAACTCACCGTTCCACACCGGACCGAGAGACGAAAGTCTCAAATTGAAGAAATTGTGAGTTTTGGATAATCCTCATCAGCAATTTTTCCTTTTTAACACTTGCAGTATTTTTCAGTGAGAATACTATGGGATGTGCTAACGTAGTAAAGTGTATTCTCTCATTTGTACAGTCTATCACGTCTTTCTCAGATATCACAATATTGGACGATCGAATTAGCTAACGTGTAAAGCAGTTCATTGCAGAAATCGTTGTTGGAAGAGGAAGAGGACCAACCATTGAACATGGAATGGCCGGATAACTTTATCAAGCAGATCACTTATATATGCCTTGCTCCCATTTTAATCCCCATGTGGGTCACTATTCCTGATGTGCGACGACCGGTGCGTTAGGCATCTTTCTCTTATCTAACTATCAGAAAACGAATAAGGCACATCAGTAAGTAGTTCTTACTGTACGCAAAAATCTCCTTCATTCACGACACGACTTCACTGTGCAGCTCCTTCTCTTTCTTCTCTTAACATACCTAGAGGGGGACGCTGTGGCCGAGTGGTTGCAATGCTCGTTGCGCCGCGCATGGAACCTATCTTCACCCCCTAGCACTCTCCAGCAATTAACAGTGAACGCCCTATGAACGCCACAGCCACACTATTCTCGAGATTGAAAGTAGACGTGCTCAACCATTATTCTACGAAGTTCAAGAAGAAGACGAAAAAGAAAGATTTGAATGTCAGTAGTACTGGGATCCATACAGTGGAAAAACGCACTGTGCAGCCGGATGTAATAAAGCAAATAAAGGGAGAATTTGAGTGAAGAAATATTGCCAAATTATTGTTCATTGTAAGACCGCTAATTTTCAGACGAGTCGCAAATGGTATCCAGCCACATTTATCTTCTCAGTCTTGTGGATTGCGTTCTTCTCGTATTTGATGGTGTGGTGGGCGAACACCATTGGGGAGACACTCGTCATCCCGACAGAAGTGAGTAAGAGTTCCAGGGTACTAACCATGACCACTTATTTCACTTCTGCAAGGAATAGATTACAAATTCATTGACAGAAATCATGTCGAGGCACGCAATTGCAAGTTGTGAATTCTTCGAGCAAATGTATTCCTGATGTGATCTGAAGGAAATCCTGATTACACTGACAATTTTTTTTTACTTTTCAATTAATCAGAAGCAAACATCGCTCGGTTAATAGAAAATTTATTTCGGAATATCAGTGGAAATTTTTTGAGCATCTCATCACTAAAAAATTTGCACAAGCGTCGTTTACTGCATCCATACCGTATATTATACAAAGTTTTATTATTTTGCAGGTAATCGGATTGACGATACTTGCGGCCGGCACCAGCATTCCTGACCTCATTACAAGGTTAGCACGGTCCAATTGCGTAACCAAATGAGTACGCACCTCCGTGAAGTTCAGAGAGAACACCCACGGCCATCGAATATTCGAATGATCGATATATTCAAATTATGCCTAACTTCCCAACTCTGCAAGATATGGATATATAGGATGCCTACCTATGCGCTACTTAGACTTTCGATGATGGTCGTGTCGTGCCATTATATCTTACTCGGCCACAACTTTTCAAAGAGAATTTGGCCACAAGTTTTATAATGGTCTAACTTTTTTATCGCAAAAATTCAATGCTTCTCTTTTTATTTATGATTAAAGAAATGTCCATGAACTTCAGCGTGATAGTGGCTCGCAAAGGACTCGGTGATATGGCAGTATCCAGCTCAATCGGAAGCAATATCTTCGACGTCTGTGTTGGGTGAGGCTTATGTCGAATTCTCTCACGCTGATCCGGCGATATGTAGACATTAAATACGAAGAATGACTTCTCACGCTTGCGTTAGATGACTGCGATCATTTGTGTAGAATACGTAGCTAATTACTTCACTATACAGGCTGCCGGTACCGTGGCTAATGTTCTTCATAGTGGAACTGATTCGTAATCCCGGAAATCCTGCACAGTTCATATCTGTAGGCAGGTGAGTGAGTAACTGTAGTCTCAAAATATGTAGAGAAAATTGTTTTTACATTAACACGTTTGAGATGGAGATTTTTTGATTTTTCCTCAAACTCTAAAGAGTTATTCAATAGCTTGAAGCTTACGATTTCAACACTTTATTTGGTTTTCAAAAAAACCTTGTTACTGCGCTGTAGCACCAAGAATAAGATTACATTTCAAAAAATTAAAGCCAATGCCTATATGGTTCTTAACTTTAAACACAGTGATCCATATTCACGGTTTTTTTCCCCACTGTGCGATTCCCAATACTTCCAGCATTCTATTCGTTGTTTCGTCTTTTTCTTGGACGTCGTAGAATACTGACTGAACGACTCTCCTTGCAATTTTGAGGATAGCCCCACTGCGACGTTTCATACAGCGTTGTTGATGACGCCAGAGTGGATTGGAGGGAGAGGATGGAGCTCGGTTCCACAGACTCCGCAAGCAACATCACAACCACTCAGCCACGGCGCCCCAGTACCTGGATAACGATAGGATGAAGTCACATTGCTGATACGGGAAACGAGAATTTTTCCCCCGTTGCTGAAAAAGTTCTAGGTTTTTCATACCAATATAGTGGAAAAGACCTTTTCCAATGTTATATAGGTAGTAGTTTTGATTTTCGCCTCATATTGCTGCTACGGAGTTATGAAGAATCCACTTTGATATCCAAGCGATGTGCTACTTATTGAGTTGTTTCATAATTTCTTTCGCACTGATCTTCCATTCAGTTTTTTTCAATTTAATATAGGGTTATTGCCAAAAGGCTGTGCTGTGTTGGAATGTTCTAGTAACACTTGGATACGGCCGTAGTACCATCGCTTGCCATCTAAATGAAATGAGCAACCGCAAAGTGACGCGACGACTGGCAGCTCAACCACAACCCAGTTACATGCACGTAATATTTTGTTCACGGTTTCCTGAGATTGGCAGGGCAAGTGCTCGACAATAAATGCACAATCATTGCCGATGTCTGCGGAGAGCGCCTCTGGAAGCCGGCCATAGCAGTGCGAGAGAAGCGTTCGAAACCATTCGGAAGCACTCAGCGTCGACCTTCTTCGGGATGACGCTCAGCATCACATTGCAAAGTCGACTCACCAAATTTCGGAGAAATTGAGCTGGAACACGGTACAGCATCTGTCGTATACCCCTGATATTGCTCCACCGGACTGACATTTCTTTCGCACCCTAGTGTAACATCTGCTAGAGAAAAAATTCAAAAACTTCAACCAGTCTACAAGTGTCCTCACCGACTTCTTTGATAGTCAGCCTCATTCTTTGCGAAAGAGATCATTCAATTTTGCCTGGCAAACGGTTGCATATCAGTGATTATGGTGATGATCAAATTATTAATTAATTGATTTCTTCATAAATAACAACTGGACTAACAAAAGTATCGAAATGTGAAAGTAATTATGAGACAACCCATTGATTCGAACGTAGAACGTAATCTTCTTCTCGCTCTTACTCCGCTCTATGAAAATCTTTCCAAAAAGAAATTTAGCTCTGAATCTTTAAAATTTTTGCTATCGATGACTGCAAATAGTGCAGTGAAAAGTCGTCCACAGGCTCTAATTGAGCGACTGAGCGAACAAGGCAAGCCAAGTGAAGGACATAATCTTAGTTACACTACCGCAACGCACTAGGAAGCCTTTTCAGAAGTCAAGCGCAGTTTAGGATTTACTAAAACTCAAGCTTCCAATTGATTACTAAAATTCTAGGGAAAGCTCCGTCTAGCGAAAAGGTCTCTGGAAATCGTATATCTAAAAAAAATGCCCGCCGTTCGAAAGGGGTTAAAAGGAAATCCAAATATATCATCATCACAACTTAGATTATGCGTAAAACGCTAAAAAGCTTCAAGAACTATGACGTTTCTATAAAAGGCGACCCTCGGCGTGGGACTGAATATGATTTTTTCCTGAATTTGGACAATGGTGCATCGCTACTGACCTGGTTGATATCTAAGCTACCCTAATATTTGTAAGTCGCCAATTCTAGCGAAAAATGTAAAGGAAGTCGAGAACCAACAGATTCAGCGATTTTCTCTATTCTTTTCACTTTCAAATCTAAATTCATCTGCATGAAGTTTATAATTAAACCCAGAAAGTACAATTATACGCTTTACTCGTAGAATTTCTGAAATGATTTACCGCCCTTGAACACCACGTCCATTGAACTTCTACAGATTATCCCAAAAAGAAATGCCCGTCTCTAATGATATTCAAAAGTTGTACGCTTTAGTAAAGGTCTGCTCTGCTCGGTGGGGATGCTGTTCGTGATGCTGGTCGTACTCGTCTTCTCGACATTCATCTCACACTGGAGAATGAACAAAGTGTTTGGCGTGATAATGATCATATCCTACATCGCATTTTGTATCTTCTCCGTCACTCTCGAAACCGATCGTCTCACATGTCCTCTCAATCTGTGCTGACCTAACTACGCTACTCTTCTATTTTGTAATCAAAATAAAGCCGTTTAACAGGAGAACCACCCACATCACAAAAAACGGGCCACCCATTAATAGGCATTTCCGGAGCAATAAATATCGTCCTCCTGACTACCCAAGCAAGCTGAACTAAGATCGATCTGTGAATTCCATGAGGGAGTTTCATTCAAATCCAATCTTCTTTGTAGAAATATGTACACACTGTCTTATCGTCAGATATTAGATTATTTGTAAGATAAATTCGGTATTTGTTACTTCACACTTTGTTGCTTATTCGGAATAAAGTTCGTATAACTAAAAGAACCGATTATCATGAAATCTTTTTTCTGGATGACAGTGATACAACAAACTAAGCGGTAGGAACGACTGAGCCAGCACAACGTATAGAAGTGTCCAATCAAATATATCATACAATGAATCACAAGTTCAAGAAACTGCGATGGCATAACACTGGACTCAAGATTTTTTGAATTTAACTTACAAAGGATATAGTGCAACTGAGACGCACAGCATAAATAAAGTGTGGAGACCTCACTACAGTCACGTGAGTCCTTCTACTATTCAGTATTTGTTTTTTGCCACTTGGAAACATAGAATAAACAGGAAAAGTATGGAATGAGGATATCTTCATCTATTTGTGATCTATTCAAGACAAGAACGCCACAGAAGAACTAGGTTGACGATTCATGGGTTATTCAACACTTCCATCGAAGTGCAAAGCAAAAAAGCCTAATAAGTTGCTGTACAAGCCGGATCTGATGAAAATGTGGATTTTTTGGGGGCGATTGAGAGCACTTTGTTTTATGATATACTGAGATAGCACATGAAAAACACCTTCCATGTGTGAAGGGACGGATTATACTCACTGAATGGTGGCGGACATCGATACATTTTCGTTAATGTTAGAGAACAATTACAGCAGTGACGTATCGTTATGTAGTTAACAGTCAAACAGTGACTCGAAACACTTCATAGATTGATTGCAATCAGAACTTTATAATTTCACAATAACTCAGAATCGAATTTTCTTGCTTTATCAAATCCGGTAATCCCAGCGATTCTCATCTAAATTACCCTTTTAATTCAGTAGAAAAATTACAATCCTAATGTTGTTGATTGACAATTCTGCGACAACATCAGATGTATATGACTCATTCTCCCACTAATTATTCCGTTTTGTCATGCAAACATTCTCTACGAAACCTGTTGCACCGAATTGATAGCTACTTCGTAATCTCCACGTGAAAGAATCAAAGGATGAAGGCCTCCTAACGCCGTACTGCACTGAATTCCATTGACCATCGTTATAGGTGGTTGGTGGTTGTGGTCACATCGGTCCATGCAATGACTTTCGGTGATTTGTCAAACTGATCCATAAGTTTTGACTATAGACGATGATTACGATACGATAGACGATTATCGAGTGAATAAAGGACTTCAGGGGTTGTGAACATAACAGAATTGCAAAAGAGACATTCTCTATTATTTTGTGGGGTAAGAATGGCATATATGTTATTTTACTACCCATAACAACACAACATATTACAAGTAATACTGTCAACATTTGGAAGTGTTTCGTGATTAATGTTATGTCAATCTTTGTATTTTACCCCGCACATTCTATAGAATAATAATGATTCGTCATGGCTATTGAAGTGGAACCTAAAATCGTTGTCACCTAAAGTATCTACTAGAAAACCTCTCCGTAAAAAAATTTGATTACTCATCAGAAATAGAAAATTCCTTTCCTGATTCAAGCCCTTCCGCATTGCTCTGCCTTCGACTATCTAACGAACGCAGAAAATGTGATAAAAATGTTGTGTTGTAAAATGTGCCATCAATTAGAAAATAATCCCTAAAGAGATTCAACCAGCCACTCTGCGTGCCCCGTACCGACGCACATGCAACCATGACGTCCGCTATGTGATTAATATCCAGGAACTGCCATAAATTTTACAACAACACAATAGATGACGACTTTCACCATCCTTTTCCTCTCTGAATCCGTTCTTAAACGATCTATCAGTGAGCGTGACACGTCGAAGTGTAAATAAGAAAATATAACACAGAAACCACCTATATATCTGCTCCATCAGATGGTTAGCATTGCGACTCCCGTTTTAACATTTAAGTATTCTATGCTTTCCTGAGCAGATTAAGTTCGATTTATTTGTTATAGAAGGATTATCATAATATATTTATGTATTCAATTAACCAGATATCACAGCATTACGGTATCCGAGCAGCAAATGTGATCGTTCGAAACCAATATTTGGATTTTGAACCATTTCATGTGTGGAATATTAGTTACAATCATATAAAAGAACACTCATCACCGAAAAACCCGACCATTACATTCCCAACAAAATAAGTGATCAATTGTCCAGAACGAACACTCTTTTCAATTGTTTTTTGTACATGCAGGTCAATTAACTGCCACCAAACCAGCTTGACGAGATTTTGTCCACGAACGAACTCAGAGAAGGAGTAGTCTTCATTCCTGAAATTTACAAAGATGATTTACAGATTTTAAATGAACCAGAAAACGGAACTTCACTGCTGCGCATTAGCGATTTTTGCTCATATATAAAAGAAGGTATGAGAAGTTCTCAAAAAACACTAAGCCAGCAAACGCGACTTTTTGTGTTTCGCAAGTGTTACGTGGTCAGTGATAAAAAGAACGTTTGTTGATTCATCTAGGTTGCTTCATTGCCTAAAATCACAATGATTATTACCTCATAGTATAATCTTACCTATACAGATTGTAATCGTTAAGCCAACAAAAAATCTCTATGGCATCGACCAATCATCTTAGAACTACTCCTTCGAAAGTTTACATCAACTTCGCTGCGAGCTCATGAGTATCAAAATGTGATGTGCAGTCAGAGTCACATAGTCAAATCAATTACGTTCTCCCAAGCTCGGATTCAGTCAACTTTTCCAATCAAATTCAGTTAAAGGTTAACCGGTGCCGCTAAGACTGCTATTTCAGCAATAACATACCACTAGTTAGAGCAACAACCTATGGAAACAGGAGCGTGGCTCTGGAAGCTTTAGCAGAAGAAAATCTTATCCAACCAGTAAATAATAAACCAAATAGGATTCGTACTAGAGTGCACACGATTACTCTTGGTTTGTAAAGACAAGGCTGCCCAGGAATTCGAACCTAATTAATGCCAGCATATTTGATAGAACAGAGGCACCCTTTAATTTGATTCCATGAATAAAATATTGACTTGCCCCATAATTTCTTTCGCACTAGTTATTTAATCAGTTTTATACTAATTCAAATCGGATTCTTGCTAAAAAGCTGTAGTACATTGAAAAATATTCCAGTAACTTTGACCTGGGGAGAGGATACTAGGATGTTAGCAAGATAATAGGATATCCGGGCAGGATACTAGTAGCTAGGCCCGCTAGCACAACAAAGCTCCAATTTTATGTTCGGGAAATTATGCTATCGGTTTTTTGGGATTGAAAAGGTATGCTGTTTTAGCGACTGCTCAACAAAAAGCAGAAAATAAATGCTGATGTCAATGTGGAACAACTTTCAAAGTTGGTCGCAGCAGTGCGGGAGAAGCGTTCCATACTATCCGAAACCACTCAGTGTCACTCTTCTCCAGGATAATGCTCGGCCCAACACATTTTGGAGAAACTGTACAAACCACGATATCACATCCACCGTATAGCCCTGATATTGCTCCAGCGGAGTGTCATCTTTTCCGCGCCCTAGAGCAGCATCTGTGGGTGAGAAACTCTAGAGACTAGAACCAGCTCAAATGTGACCTCACCGACTTCTTTGATCGCCAGCTTCATTGTTTCGCGAGGAAAGCATCCAATCTTTGTCCAGCAAATGATTGCACATCATTGATCATAACGATGATTTTTTTGATGATTAATTGGTTTCTTCCAATACGCAAACAATGGAATTACCAAAAAGTCGAAAAACGAAAGAAATTAAGGGTCAGCACTGTACATCAATCGTTTACAAGTCAACCTTCCACCATTAATCATAGGCATTTTCACACTGTTTGTGTGAGACTTCGATGAACATCGACTTTCCTTTTAGATCGATGAAAATTCAGCTTACCAGCAGGATTCGTATTAGCTAGTAGCTTGTTCGGTAATAATTTTGCACTCTCCACACGTTTTGCAACAGCATCGGCAGGCTGAAGCGATAACTTGGATTATTTTGAGGAATTGACATCAAAAAACAAAATTCCTTTTTTTTTCCAAGATTTTTGCGGTAGTTCTTTTGGTTACATCTTTTATAATTGAACACAGCTTCTCCAATACAGATGTAGTTTCAGATGTATACTATGAAAAGTTCTTATGCACAGCTTATCATTAACAGGAAGAAAACACTTCGAAGCCACCTAGTTCGTCCCGCCAAAGATTTCCCAGTGAAGTGAGATCGGATAATTCCTGTGATATTGAGAATACCACAAATTAGGATAATGTTGGTACATTTCTGTTGCGAATATAGAAATCCATGAGACCCTCGATAAATTTTAGTCCTTTCTAGTAAGAAGCACAAGTACTGCTACCGATAATGACAGTAACTAAAATTCTTTAAGCTCGGGTACGATGAGCAGTATGCATCGAGTTCAGTACGTATAATAACCGCAAAAATAGATCCATTTCGTGTGTTAAATCATAAGCAACTAAAGAGGAGGAACAAAGTGAATAAGAATATTCTCTAACAGATACTCTGCATGACTTACCGTACGACCTAATCGAGGTATGAGTGAGATGCGTGGTGGATAGTCGGACTTAGGCATCACATCCACAACCTAGAGTAAAATACGTCGTTATCGCAAGAAAAACGACCATATTTGATGTTCAATTCAGTCTACACACAACTTTCACGATTCTAAACTTAACACTGTGTTCGAAATCCTCTGAGAATTTCAAAACTTCGAGATTACACGCTGAATATCGCTGACGAGATCTTGGAAGTATGGTATAAAAGCATTCACAAGCGCTTAATTGGTAATATTCACCACGAGTACAAAGGATGTTTAATATATCTACCGACAACCGGGATCGACGCGAAAGATACAATATAGTTTCAAAGGATTATTTGCACGGTACTGCCAGTATGCCAACAGACCACGTTAGTTTGAACATGAGATCTCTCATGATGGTAGCGTAAAAAAGCAAGAGACAGAGACACTGTGATGCGAAAGCATTTTATAGTGAAGAATAAAGCTTTGCCTAATGGGCCATTCATTTCCTAGAACCTGACTCAAAAATGCAAAGACAAACTCAATATAAGTCAATATTGACTGAAAAAAATTGATATAACAGAGCGAAACTTCAGAGAAGGACCGGTGGTATCGAAAATCTATTGCATTTCTTGCGGTCATTCTGGCTCGAACCACTGAAACAAACCTGCGTCTGGTGTGCAGAATCTTGACCTTCCTTGTTATGAGAAAAGTCGACGAGTAAACAGGAGTACAACAACTGAAAAACACTATTTCAAGTTTTTACTTGTCAACGAAGACGTATGGAATGGGAGATCGAGTTAGACAATGACCCTCGCCAAATCAACTAATCGCGACGATACATGTCACACATAACCCACTACCATTCTTTCCTCCAAAAGACAGAGCTTTTACATTCTAATGGATTGTCTCATGATTTCTTTCGCATTTCGACATTTTGGTTGATACAATTACGTAAAGTTCATCTGTTATGGTGATACAGAGTTAGATTTCGCGGCATATATCTATGAAACACCATTATAATAGAACATTAAAGAGAGTTAAGTGCTTTTCAAACACGACGTTATGTCCATTCCTAGCTTCTACCAAAACCAATCAATTTTCTTTGTGGGGAACGGCTCTACTCCTTCAAGTAACTTATGAAGCGATGCAAAACGTTATTATCGCGACAGTATGAGGATATTTCCGGTGGCCGCTGAAAAGCCCAAGGTTCTATTACCAACGACTTAAATCGATTTATTTTAGACGATCCGTTATCACAATTTATTGTGAAGATACCAGCACATCTTGCATTCGACTGCTTTCCCAGCATTCTTCGTCTACAAAAGTCTTCGAACAAGCGACTGATTACTGCTTGGAGAATCCGCCTTTTTTATAAATGTCATAGAATGCTCGCCGAATTGCCTCTTCTGGCAATCCTGCAGACAGTCGAGCTAAGGCGTCCTCACGTGATCGCAAGAGGGTGTTTATATAAAGGGCTATAGAGGGTATAACCAGCACCTTGGTTCGTAATGATTTTCATTACTGATTGCTGAGTCACTGTCGTTTTACCCCTCCCAGCCTCCGCTGGTAACATTTGCTCCTCTAAACAGAACTTTGATGTGATATTTTTAGAACCTTTCATGATGCCTATTATGGAGCTTATACAGTGCAAGAACGAATTTTGGCATTACAGCCTCGTTAGTTGCAAAGTGAGTTTTCTGCGGAAAGATATCCTCTATATAGAGGAGCCGACGCCGAAATATCTACACTTGCCCTAAGGCGATAAAATCACTCAACGGCTAGCTTTGCAGAGCCGATGGCCCGTGGCTAGTAATACTTATATTATCATACCTTTCTTTTCGACTATTTTTGAGATCCGAAAAACAACATAATCTGATGCATTTTTTGAGCCATGCGACTCAGTTCAGTCAGTTTTTTGGGGACATACCCCCTTTATAGAGGAATCGACATAAAACTATTTACACTTGCCGCAAGGTGAGCCGAAAAGCACCGTGCAACTGATGAGTGTCTTGCACTGTATAAGTGCCATAATAGACCTCATGAAAGACTCAAAATGTTTGATTACATTGCTTTGAGCGAAGTCTTAAAAAAGTCGAAAAGAAGGATAGAATTTTGTTCACCATATGCCGTACAGTCAGAAAAAAGTACATCTAAGATGACACTGTCACCAATAACTCACCAATGATTTGCAAATGCTCATCCGTACATTTCTTCTAAGATGCGTGGAAAGAAGACTCAGATCAAACGGATCAATCCGGCTCTCAATTTGTGGAATAAGATTTTTCAGCCTGAATTATTCAAAATGATATCAACCAGACATTAATGAAGATGCTTACTGGGTTCACCCATAATATAATAGACAAAATAATTTCTCAGCTCATACGAAAATGAAACACAAGACAAAGTTAGCGAAATAAAATAACCTTAGATCGTCATCAGATTTATGACGGATTTTATACTATTTCCTCATTTTTGACCACTAAGTTAAATTCTAATGAAAACAATCAGATCAGGAGCAATTGATCAAAGAGGAAAGCCTGTCGTATCAGAATTTTTGAATTAGGTTAGTAATAATCAGTTCATTCAGAAATTTCTCGTGATTTCATCACATTTTCGAAATTTGTTTCAAAACACCACATCTAGAAGATACAGAGACACACTTCTCGTCAGGAAACATCGTATTGAGGACCAGACAGTCGAATAGTAATTGAATCCAGGTTCTCTGTACACTGTCCGCTCTATCAATGATTTCTTGTATCGTAGCTGCGAGAAGCTCAGCAATCTAAACCAGTTACTGTTAATTGTCGACAAAAACGAGGTTAAAAAACTTAACGCAAAATCACTTCTTAAATCAAGTGTAATTTTATACTCTCTCTATGCTTGGAAGCCTAATAGCATTGTTAGTATTACCAGTATTCACTTGCTATTATAAATAAATAGAGAACTAAGTGGGAACGTACTTGAGAGGCGATTCGTTTTCGTACAGATCGAGTCAGTAGATGAGCCACACAGGCGTCGCCAAAGCGGCTCGACAGTGTGAACAAAGCTGATTGGAGAGGTGGCGATAGCACTATCGGTACCTCCACCACACCAACTTCACTCAACTCCAGTCTTTGCCACTCCTACGAATAATGACATGGTGGGGAGGAACCCAAAAAAAGGAGGAATATGAATAACAAACTAGCGCAATCTGCAGCCCAGAAGCCGGATCAGTGAACGCGTCCACATAGGTACGCAGCGTTTGCTGTGACAAGCACTCCTTGGTTACCTCATAGGCAAAGTTACTAAAAGAAATCGAAGTGAATTTGTGGTGTGAGGTGATTTTTTAAGTGAGAGAAATATGCTGCAACATGAAAACTGCAGTGACCACTTCAGTATTAAAAGGATAAAAGGATAAAGCTCTTGGCGTTGATCAATCCCTGAGGGGATGCGCCATGCATTCGACTTCAATTTTTCACCTCGTTTGAAGTGATTGAATGCATATCTGGCCTTTACAATGACTCGCGGTGGCCTCCCGCTTAACCGAGTCAGTGCTGCTCATCCTCCCAGACAAGTCTGAGACCTGTCTGATACCAATTTGCCGACCCCGGAGGGATGGATGGCTTGGTGAGTCATGAGCGCGATATCGAACCATTGACCTCATGTGCGACGCAGAGCACCTCTAACCACTGCAGCACATGCGCTCTCCTTCAGTATTATCACTTATAAATTACCTAAGAACAAATACCTCTATTGTAGATGATCTGATAGCATATACTATACCTTTCAGGGCCTAGTATGGCATCTCTAATGCTAGACATACGTTACGGTTTTCTAGCAAGCCTCATCAATAGCACATGCCCTTCAATTCAATCGAGCGCCATCTCCTCAACTAACATAGATAATTACAACGCCCCGACTTTCTACTAAAAAATTCTCGATATTTGATTACGCACGGACTGTATTTCTAACCGAATACTATTTCATCCGTAGTAACCTATCACATTCAGAATGTTAGAAGTTCGTAACACGAGCTTATAATCAAACTGGAATTATAGTGAAGAGATGATCAATTCGACAACTCAATGTGCATTTAACAACACCTGATGGAACAAAATTAATAGAACACTGGAAAGCACCCCTCACTTCAACTTATACGACATAGTACTCAAATCGTCTCATGAAAATGTGACGTATGTCATGAAAGTTTTTCTCCAAAAATGTACTCGATCAGAATTTCTAATCAACCGCTGTTTTAGTAGTGATAAGATGTTATAGCTCAATATTAGGTCGTTAAATAAATTCTGGCAGTGGAGCGATAACCACCAAATTTATTCAACAGAAGTAATCAAAATTGCACAAATTTGGTATCGTTCAATTGACCATTTTCTTGCGAACATTCAGGTATACAACTTGTCTATACTTCGCTTAACATGGTGCTGTCCTGGGAAAATTTGCTTGTTATTCATGCACGAATGACGCGTAGAGGAAAATGCCAGTGAAGCGGCGCGCAAGATCAGTGGAGTCTGGGGCGATGATACGGTTGCAAAAAGGAAAGCTAGAATGTGATTCGCCAAGTTCCAAGCTGGAGAGAACAGCCTCGAGGATCAGTTGCGCTCGGGCCGTCCACAGGAAGCTTCGTTAATCTTGCGCGCCGCCTCACTAGCATTTTCCCTTACGCGCCACTCCTGTATGAATAGCAGGCAATTCGTTCCCGGACAATTCCATCTTATAGCAAATATAGGAAAGTTGTTCATAAAGATGTTTATAAGAGAATGAGCAATTGAACGATACCTTGATCATGCAATTTTAATCATTTTCGGTTGAAAAATTTGGTGTTTATTGCTCTAGTGTCAAAACTTACGGAACGACCGAATATCAACAATGTCAAAGGGATTGCAAAACTTTGACTTCGAGCGGGAACTGAACCCGTGTCTTGCCTTAAAAGGTGTTCCAAAATAGTAAAAAAGATCATCTAATGCGAAATATATTCATGCAAAACAAAAGTATCAGAGAGAGCCGCGAGCTTTCACTATATCATCAAGACCAGCCTTCTTCTACCACTCTTATTTCGATGGTGAAGTGGTAGTACGCGCCTCACTAATGAGTGGAAGATGGGTTCAACTTTCGCCTGAGCTTCGAAACTTTGCAAATCACTTATGCTCCTCCTTCAGCATGTTAAGACATATTAAAGATTTAGACTTGTTACAAGAACAAACGAAATTCTTTTTATTTAATAGCTTCTAGCGGTGTTAAGATGTTTCAAATAGATATCCACTGATGTAGAGCGATGTGCAAAACTTCCCCGTCAAGCGGGATTAGAACCCGCACCTCACTCTTTCAGGGAATGCGTGCTCTATCCGTTACACTACTGACGCCCATTTTGCACATCGCTCTTTCTACGCTACAGCGCATCTATCTGTCAGCCGCCAGCTGTCAACGGCCTGGCCCGGGTAGTCAATCTCGACATTGAACCCAGTACGCTGACAGATATTGGGTATTGAAGATCAAACGAACTCAGCGCTTCTCTCACCATAGTGACGACAATCGACTAATATTTACTCGTACTTTCGTATTTAGTTTCTATAAAAAAAAAAGGAAGAGGACCTCTCACATCGCAAAATGTGCGCCAGCGCGAACACGTGCGCCGCGGGCGGCCGCCGGTGGGCGCGCACTGTCGTCGCAGTTCGCATCTCGCGCGACAGACGATCATCGGTCGCGTTGCCGTCGCCGAGCATTCCAGTTTCGATGGTCCGGTGGCCGCCGCGCGCGATCGATAACCGCAAGGCCCAATGGCCGCGCGCGCCGCCGCGACCCAGCTCGCCCCCGCCACGACAGCGGCCGCCGTTGCGCCAGTAGGCTGTCACCATAACGACCACCACCTTAGTCGCCGTACGGCTCGCCAGCCTCGTCCAAGGTTTGTCGTCTCTGTCATTTCGTTCCTTCCTTCCTTCTTTCCTTCGCTCGTCTTCTTTCTTTCCACTTCTACCCCAAAACCATCATGAATTCATTCTCTGTCAGTTCATCGATCGATAAATGATAGTGTCGGTCCCATTAAAGGCTATCGTAGATCATGGCAGGGTCTCCAAAATCGGGTCAAACACGTGAGCGTGTACTTCGTTTTTGAACGATAGCAACCCAGAAATTGTGCTTTGCACAGCGCTGAAATACCCCGCAGACATGAGCATAGGGGTCAAAACCCACGGGGCCCATAGGGCCCATGGGCCTCTATCCAGATATCATCCGGTATTTCATTTACAAGCAGTCTTTTGATACCCCAAACATTCTTGGTTCTGTTGGGCAGCAGCGGGATAAACGCATATTTTGACGAATTCTTTCTAGCGAAATCTCCCTCCGTAGCCCTCTCCACGTCTCGAAATCGTTGATTTTTGAGCGAGCACATGTTCATTCCAACGATTGTCACATCTCCTCAACCATCAGCGTAAACAACGAATCCATTTTGCTCGACCAATGCGTCTTATCAGTAACCGATCAGCGTGAGACCATGACCTCAAAACGAGTTCCCTTTCCGGCCGCCAGGGTCTATTTGTTTCTGAAGTTTCCTCGTTCAAATCTGAGAACAGAAAATCTCTTTTTCTCTTATGCTCTCCACATCTAAGGTCAATGGACATCCTTGAATCGTTATTTCAAACGAAAAACGCCAACTTTATCGCGACAAATAGAGGAGCAAACGTGAAAAATGACGACGAAATCGTTGATGAGGTATTCGTCTTGACTTTTTCTTTCAAACATTATTGATTGTGTTGATTGATCGACATCACAGTGCTATCAAACCGACGATTTCAAGGCAGAATCCGGTAGTGACGAGGCGGCAGACGTTGAGGAACAGAATGGCGGCGAACCGCCACCGAGAAGGATCAAACGGGAACCAAAGCAGATCCTGGCAAATCGAAGGTGTCCTTCGTTCTACGTATTCCAATTACAAAGTCATACTTATACCACATAAAAAAGACATTTCAAGCAACAAATGCTACGAACTTATGCGTATAAGGTGAAAAACAAGTTCTTTACGTCACCAATCTCTAGAAAATGTAATAGTATTTACTCGAATTAAGTGATCTTGAGATTTTCCTAGGCGCTGCTTTCCGAATACTTGTTACCCTTGAATTGATTTCTAATCTTCCTCATGGTGCGTATCGATAGCTTATATTGCGAATAGGGAATTAGGCTAAAAAAACCTCCACTATCGCGCTGTCAACTAATGGAAAGCTTTGGTGCCGTCACAAGACTCGCTGTGGTCTCTGATTAATCCAAGCCTCAAAGCCGCAGATTTCCTTCTGATCTACAAGATTTTGCATCTATTTGTGCTGAAGATGTGCAAATGTTCCACAATTGCTATCTTGGATTTCCTCCGATAACTTCACTCCACCAACATCCAAAACGTTAATGAGGGATGAGAAGAACCATTACTCGCATTCGAAGCTAAATACGAAGTAGGCCACCATAGTTAATGGGAGTTGCAAGATAAATAAACGAATGGAAAAAGAGCTGAACCCGTATAATATGTGAAGACATAGAAGAGAAAGTTGAGTGAGATTTCCAGACCTCTAAGACACTTTTCCAGGCTATCACTCCATAAGTTTTCCAACCTAACACCCCAATCAATTGTATGTTATGGACTCAAGATCCAAAAAGGTTAATTAACTGTCGGCTAAGTTCTTTTCAGGGCGATTGCATTGGTTTACTCATAGTTGACATTTTGGATGAAAATGTCAAGCTCTTTGATTTGCATTACAACTCGCCACCTTTGCCACGTGAAACATTTAACTTGCGGAGCAGATGGTATAAAACAGATACTAAATGTCTCATCTTTTGCCGTAGAATATGAAGGACTAAATCACTTACTCTTCTACACATTAAAAGTTTTGTACTGTAGTATCTTATCCATATTTGAGCATTGGAATAAGCCGTTTTCGCCAAAAATTGTGTGAACTCACTAGGGAATCCGCCGGACTGGGAGTGTCTTACTAGGGCAGCATTTTCGATCTCTGGGATTTCGAGTTGGCGATGGTAGCCCATCACGTTGTCACCGAATTTGTTGCGGTACCTTTGCACGAGGACGGAAATCACTTGTACTGATTTGCTCCTAATAACAAACTCGGGGTGGGAGGAAACTTCTATTATGTACTGAACTTCGGCACCCAGAAACATCTCCCAACCGCTGCGATAAGGAGATTAATCATTTGAGAAAAGTTTAGCGTCTATAAAAGTCCAAAAGACATTTTTTTTAATGAACAATGGTGTATGCCATCTTCTGTTTTCAGGAGTCGGCCAGAGCGAGGTAAGTTCACAATCCTTGACGGGATCGCAGTTGCCGAGCCAGACGAAATTCTTGACATCGACTTCGATGCTGACCTACTTCAGAGAATATTTCGAGATTCCCGAGTAGGGTGCGGGTTTGTCCATGCACATGGTTCGGTGTCAATGATAAACGCCTCAAATCTCATTGAGTGCCTTACTTTCAGCATTCAGTTTCTCGCTCGATATGGGATTATTCCAAACACAAGGGAATGCAAGATCGACAGTTGCCCGAAAGAGCAATTAATGAGTTTGATAAAGCATGCCAACGGATTCGTAGTGAGTACTTAAGTACGAGATTAGCACTCTACATCCTACAAACGCTATTTCAGTGGCGTTGTCGATCATGCAGGAAACGACGAGAGCGTCGTGTTATCACCAAGATTTCCGTTTACGAGGGCACATTTTTGTTCTTTTCTCGAATGCCGATGAACAAGGTTAATTGGCTTATGTACTTTGCAAATCCCACTCTTATGGAAGCATTTTAGTTTTTCATATTCATGCTTGTATGGTGCGAAAATGCTGGTTATACTGCCTCTGAATACAACCGTCTTTTGGGAGAATTTCGACTTGTCGAGGAAACTATCCATAACACCATTGGATTTATTCGAGACCATATACAAAGCTGGTAAGATTGCTTCTGATACGAAGTTTTACCTACTAAAAAGTGACTAATTTTTGGTGCTGCTTATGGGGTCTTCATAACCAGTATTCTGTTAAAGTTCCATTAGAAGGAGGTACTCAATAAAGTCATATTTATATTTTTCATCTATCTGGAAAAGTGGAAAAATCCTCCCTTTTTGTGTAACTTCCACGCAGAAAGAACTTTCACAAGCCTAAGCCAATCCCAAGTATCTTCACCGACTTCCTGAAGGTAAAGTCGACTTTCTTTAGGTGTCTACTACAATCATCTGCGTACCCTATTGGTGGGAAAGGCATGATAGTGGAACTTCTCGAGACATTGCACACGGAAGATGTGTCTGCTAAACATCGAAGCCGGAGAGAGCGACGTTTTTCAATGCGTCTCGTTTTGATTTGCTGGAACACGAACGAAATTGTAACAGTTGAATTACCTGATCGACAGGTAATTAGCCGATTACTATGGCGATGTTGATAATCCTTGAAATCGACTACAACAAATTCAGTTTCTGCCAGAAACGTTGATCAGCGCTGTGGAGAACAACGTCAAGCAAGGTTCGACAATCGTTATGCGTGACTTACTCATGAAACGATTTGGAGAAAAGGAGAAGGTTCATGAATTTCTTGCCACGTAACGTATTTTTTCACAAACACAGTGATGATTTCAGCTCGATGCGATGCTTGAGAATCACACACTGAAGACTATAGCTGACGTATGGTGTGAAATTGATGAAGAAGAAAAAGACAAGTGCGTTTACGTTTTTTTGTATGATGTCCTCTCAATTAAATATAACAAGCTACCCAATCTAAACATGCGAATATGTTCGGAGTACACTATTCAGCTGATTGAGATGTTGGAATTGACGATGTTCAATTAAAAAAAGACAGTAGCCCTTACTGACTAGATAGGAGGAAAGCGGAGTGGTTAGTGAATAGAGAAGAGGGAATTTAGTATAACAGAGAAAAAGGTACAAAGTCAGTCACCTTCTCGAAATGGCGTATCATGGGAAAGGTTTGCAAGTGCAGTATTTCTTTGAATTTTTTATACGACCTGTCCTCATGTGCGGATTCCAGTATCCTGGCGTTCGATTCGCCTCCTCGCATTCATCACTTGTTTGAGGATCTTTCCCAAGAACAACGTCGAGTATTGGTTGAACAGATCTTGTCGTTTTGAAAATAGCGAGGCTGGGGCGTTCCTTGAGGCGTTCGTTGATTGATTGTCGTAGTGTTGAGGAAGGGGAAGGGAATCAAGCTCGCACCGAGCGTCACTAACCACTCGGCCACCGCCTTTCAAAAGTGAACGGATTGCAGTAGTGTTATACACCACTCATGATATTTCAAAACTGATTAGAGTTTGTTACCTAAACAGTGGAATGCAAACACTATAACTATCTATGGCTACCACAAATTAGCGTTATTTAGGCAATTCATGAAAACCCTGATGGAGTCGGTGCAACCATTACCAACCGAACCATTTGCGTACGAATACTATTTTCGTAGGACGTTTATCGAGAAACCGTTCAACAATCTGCTTAAAGCAATACGTGAACTCTATAGTGCTCATAACGTCGCACAGTCGGACTATACTGGACTCTGACACAAAATCTTGCCCATTTGTCACTCTTCACTGCATATCTAACTACTATACAAGTTTAGAATTCTACTACGCTTTTCTATACAGATTTCTAACTTCCCAGTAATCTTACTAGTTCGTCTACACATTGATGTTTCCGGTTTTTCCTCGCGCCTTAGCAGATTTACATATTTTTGTTGTTACCTCTCTGGCAGGTTCGCATTGTGATTCTGTACTATTGTGATCGTTACGTTGCCTTCCCAAATCCTATATATGCGACGTTTAGTTATTACGGGTTTTTCTACGCATAGAATTTTAAGTTGTTCTTATTGACACGATCCACCACCACACAGCTTTCCAGGTTCTAATTAATCAAATGCTTCAATTATGTCTTTCGTTTTGAGTTGGTAACTAGAAAAAAAAAGCTCCATGAGTTCAAAAATATGGAACGGTCATCGTACTCTATCTAAATATGCAGAAAAAATACTATGTAAACTAAGTATAGCTACTAAATTCTATTACCATAAACACCTCGCACGTAACAATTCTATACGTATTCACAAAGGAGTAACTATTGCTACTTTATGCTGTCGAATTTACGACGATCAAAGGGTTATGAACTCGGTAATTTTGATTCTAAGCTTTAGATCAAATAGAAACGACACCGTAAAACTGTTACTTCTCGAAGTCGAACGTATAAAAATTCAAAAATTTCACCTGGAAGATAAAGGTAAAGCTCTCGGCGATGATCAATCTCTGAGGGATGTACCATGACTTCGTCTTCACATAGCATCCTTTAAGGTGACTGGGTGCTTATTTGACCTTTACAATGACTTGCCGTGGCTTACGAATGTAATGAGTCAGTGCTGCTATCCTCGCAGACAAGTCTGGTACCGATTCGCCGACCCCAGAGGGACACAAGGTTTGGTGAGCCTTGAGCACCAGATTGAGCCATTGACTGATTGACCACATGCGTGTCGCAGAGCACCTTTCACCACTGCGCCACAAGCGCTCTCAAGTTTGACATTTCTCTATTTAATTTGAATCAGAAAATTTCTATGAATACTAAGTGCGATGCACTTTTAACTCCAATACAAATGTACCAAGAAATAAATCAAAACGCACGTTAAAGACTCTTCAGCGGCTGCATTGAGCAGACGACTAGCGCTGGCAATTCGTTTGCCATCCTTATTCATCGCTTGACAGAACGATATCGAATTGCATTGGAGAAGAGCAAGACAGAGACGAGCTCTGGATAATTCGCTTCCAGATTTTCCATCTTCATCAGAAAGTCGCAAGTTTGACAGCCTAGTACAATAGAAATAATTAGTCGCTTCCGAAATTCCATAATAATAAAATGAACAGTTCCAAAATCTACTGCATACCTTTCAATCACTTCAAACAACTCGGCCGCAAACGATTCCTTGACACGACCAGGTTGAAGATCCATCTCAACTTGCTCATATCGTGCACAACATTCGCGTGCGTTCTGCACTCCGACGTAGAACGCGGAAATGCATCGAAAAAGAAGAGCATTCGGGAATCCAAAATCGTTATGATATCCTTATTTAACTGCTTTTCTAGGGTGCGGTATGATATTACAACTATATATCCGACAATGCTTAGTGGTATGGCAAAACTCTGAAGCTCGAGCGACGGTTAAATTAGCTTTTACCCTTTCCAGAGGCGCGTACTAACCACCGTACCACTGAGGCTTCTGTTCTGCTGACACTCTTTTTGCATTACTGAATTCAGAGATGTTATAAAATAAGAAACATACTCTTCAAGTGCTGATGAAATTCCGGATCCAGTAAGGGGATGAAATTTATTTGAGCTTTTCTCGAACAAAGGAGGCGGTGCGGTGTTAACCGATTTCAACTGCGAGGTAAGTCGATTTTCAAGTTCACGAAGATCAGACGAGATTATGCTCTAGAATGAATTTTGAAAAAAAACAACAATAAACACAAAGTTCTGCTACCCTTAAAGTAGAATTCTTTTCATTTGACCGCTTCTAGCTGTGGTATGATCTTAGAAATAAACCCAATAATGTCGAGCGATGTGCAAAAGTGAGCGTCAGGCGAGACTCGAACTCGCATTTCACCCTATGCGGAGGAGTGTGCTCCAACCCGTTGCACTATTAACGCCCGTTTTGCAACCACTCTTTCTGCGTTACAACGCATCTATCTGTCAGCGACCAGCCCTCGACGGTTTGGCCTAGATAGATGCGTTTTAGTATTGAAAGAGTGGTGGCAAAATGCGCGTTAGTAATGCAACGAGCTAGAGCACGCACCCCCGGACAGGGTGAAATGTGGGTTCGAATCCCGCCGATGAAAGTTTTGCAAATCGCTCTACATTATTAGGTACATCCTAAAAGTACTTGCTCTTTCCACACAATTATACGTTTCCTTATGAATACCATGTTGAAAGGCTCAATTCCTCTAAATCCACAAGGGAGACCACAGAAAAGCAAGATCTTATTAGGTTTGAAACCAATTTCAGTCTAAACCCAGGTTTGTGGAGGCTTTTCAATGCACTAAATAGAGGTTTCATTTTCCTAAACCTGACTTCACAATCGTCGGCCCTTGCGGGACGAAGATCTTCATCTGTTAGGAGTCCATCATCGAATCAACGACCCTGCATTCCTCATATCAGATCAAGAAATAGAACTGGAAACTACTCAACGCTTTTCGTTGATTGGAACTTCGTAATCTAAGATGTACGACTACTGAACGGAAGGCTTCATGGAGATACAAATGTGGAGGATTAGGCTGCATGATAACACCAATATCTGCAGAAAATTAACATCAACATACCATGAATTTCTTGAACAGTACATCGCCGTATAAATTTTTATAGACCGTGGAAAAGCAACTGATTCGAGGGCAATCCTAGAAGATAAAGTAAGGGGGCACGTTGCCCATAACAGCAAAATGATTTGCACAAAAAGTCTCCAATAAAGATGTAAAAATGTTTCCCTAACCTTGGAAAGGACTTCACTCAGTGCATTAATAAACTCAATCATATCGCTTGCCTTCGTATAGAACTCACAAATCGACACCATTAGCTCTCGAACAACATCACATACCCTCAATTTCGATCTTTACAAAAAAGGTTTTTAACTACAAGTTCAGAAAACACAAGTACAAAACTTAAACGAGTACTGCTGAGAAGAAAAACTAAAGAAAACTCTGACCTGTTCGTCCAGTCCATACATTTCGAATTGATTTTCTGTAAAAGAAGTGGGCTTGCCTTCGATTCTCTGAGTTGTCTGGTGACCTTTTCAGCTTCATTGATCAACACACGACCAAATGTAAATGGTTCGTCAGCAATGAGCAAATCAATCAATTCTAAACAATAAAATCACTAAGAAGGATAGCAATACAGTACTTCTGACAAGTTCAGTGAGTTAGCATGTGCTCCCGGAAAGTGTTAAACGTGGGTTAAGCCCCGCCTGAGCTTCAAATTTTTGCATATCACTCAACATTATTGAATAAAATCACTGGCAATGTCGCTTGGGAAGATGTTATCTTACCAGGACGATATGTTGAATTGGCAGCCGCGTGAATTATTCGTACGAGCTCTCCTTGAGCAAATAGTTGTTCGACAATTGCAAGAGTCATCTTCAGTTCAGTGACGACATTCAGGAGGGAACTAGACTCATTCGTGAGGTTAACGATATACTTCTAAACACAATCAACAATTAAATTCTCTGGAAAATAGCAGGAAATGGCTGGATATAAATGAATGAAAGTCAGTGCTAAAATGAAGGCACTAATCAAAGAGCGAGGTAGCGCAATGGCTATTGAATTGATGTACCAGGAAGCAAGGTGATAAGGAAGACACTGGCTCGATGCGCTCTCCTAACGCTCTTCTACTATCAATCAACGATAACCTTAGAGGAAGCCTTAGCTCGGTTACCTCTGAGATTGCAAGGAAGATTGTCTCGCTCAGTTTTATATGACATTTATGGAGAAGACGATTCCTGAAGCAGAAGGATATGCTACACATAGGATGTTCGGAGATCAACAGACTACTGACGAGGCTGTCAAGGCCGGAACACATGTATCCGGCTGTACAAGAGCCCATAACAGACCAGATGACATGTTGGTTCAAATAATAATTATGAGATATATTAAAATTTGAGTGTGGTCTTAAGAAAACATCTGAAACAATCTGTATAGTGTTCGGTCGCCTATCGTGGAGGATGAATGCGAGGGGATGAATCAAATGAAAAAAGTGCTGGGAAACGCAGGATGAATTTTAATGGTGGGTCATTTAGAAAAAGTTAACCACCCATTCGGGACGGTGAGTAACCCTCCAGATACACCAATATTCAAAGGCCTTTCTCGCTAGACAGAATTAATCCCCTAGACTTTTAGCAACTATTTGAAAGCGTAAAACCCTATGATTTCCAGGCTGTGCCTCATTTCTGGGAATACCTGTGCGCTGTAGCAGCGAAAATAACATTACGTTTCACACTCTGGTGCAAAAAATTGCTCAGCAAAGGTTTATGGATAGCTCTCATCAAAAATAGCAACTATTTAATAGCACAAATCTTGGTAATTCTGACACTGAATTTAATTTTCAAAAAGGCCTCCATATGGCGCCGTAGAAGCGAAAAAACACCACGTCCAATGCTAAAAGTTAGGTTCGCACGTAAGAGTTATCTATGGACCAAAAAATATGAGCGTGTGTAGAGAAAATCATGGAGTATCAGAGTAACACAAAAAACCTAGAAGCTTTCCAAAACGGAAAAGAGAACTCCAGCTAAGTAACAAAAATTGCGCGCCACTTGAGCATCGCGTTGCACGAGCGATCAGTTGCCGTCATTACCGGTTTGAAGCGATGTAGTAAGAATAAAATCATACTTCTCTGCTCTTCAGATAAGTGTCCAGTAGCTTCTCATAATCAGCACCTTGAAGCAGAGCCAACGCTGTCAGTTGATTCGCCACCCAGTTCGGTTCTGATAATTGTCCGATTTCCTCTTCCAGATCCTCGAGGAGTTTTCGACGCGTCCTGATCACTCGTCCAGTGAGACCAGAGACAACAGAGTGAATCTTAAACATGGTAAAAATAGGCAACGTTTACAGCTACTGTTCAGAAAATATTTACATGGAAAGTAAAAATAGATTCTTCTACAAACACAGAATATGTGTGCATATGTGAGAGTACTTTAGGGCACCGCCCAAAATTTCGTTAAGCCAAACATGAAAATGATTTCCTGCTAAGGTAAGGAGATCTTCGGCTGGCTGGGTTATAGATAATCAGATCTTTCTACACTTTGAAGAAGGAGAAACCGCCAAAATACCAACTCTGCAAACAAATTGTATTATAAAAACCTCGTGCTTGGTTTATCAAAGAAAAGCTGTGAATTATCAAACAACGTCGACTTCAATGATTGTCGATCTTGCGAAGTGACGTGAATTACTTCACCTAAAGATTATAAAATGCACGCTAAACGTCCTATCTTACAAAAAAAGCAATTAGATTTACACATAAGCTATTTTAGGATCGCGCCTGACGTAGTGATTCAAGGTGCTTTGCGATATACATGTTGTCGATGGTTCGACTGCGCCTGCAGGGCTCACCAAGCCTTCCATCCCTCCGGGAACGGCGAATCGGTACCAAACTTGTCTGGGAAGTAACGGTACTGACTTGATACATCCGCGGGCCATCACGAGTCATCGTAAAGGCCAGATATGCATCCAGTAACCTCAGGCAATGTTCGATAAAGTGGAACGCATGGCGCATTCATCAGGAATCGATCAACGCCGCGAACTTTATTTTTTTCAACCTTATAAACTCTCGCATTTACACAGACGCAACATAAAACGTACCGACGGTGGAAGTGGTTCCGTAGTAAGTTGTTTGTGGAGCAGTTCGGCTAAGGTGAAGGCGAACGCATCGCTAAGTGCATCTCCGTCTGGTCCACCAATTACAGCCAAAAGTCTATGCAGTGCGATGAAACGTTGTATCGAAGCTTGCTGCTCCCTCGACAATGGCCTTTACAAATTTTTCCGTGTTGGGAAAATCGCGGCAAGATTAACAATCCAGTACTAATGTACCTTGGTTCAGTAGCACATTGAGTTGTTCTTGCACAAGCGACTGCTTCAGCAAGATCATCGGCCAGTTTTCTCACATGTCTCACCTGAAACTCTTCTCCTTCAAAAATCAAATAATATCGATAAAACCAAATACACACTTCGCTGGAAGCCTCAAGAACATCGCGGTATCGCCGCCCGACCATTTCACGAAGTTCTTCCTTCTTTCCTTCTACCTCAGTCCTTCAAAACAAAGAAAGCGAAGTTATAGATCTCAGAGAGAAGTTTAATTGTAAGAAATTCGATCAATACGTACTCCTCAACTTGAAATAGAGAAGACAAGGGAGAAAAGGAAACCAGGGAGCTTCAAATAATCCAACGCTAGAGACGATCTATGGCTTAACTAACTGTAAATTTCGTTGAATCTCCTGCAGTTGATCGACCTTGAGGTCCCTCATCAATCGCTCAACATCCATTTTCTCTCCGTCTTTTCTTCGAGTATCACTTTTGCAACCCGAAATGCCAAGAAAGACTAAATGAAAAGCACATGACTTAATCTATGAAGGAAGTCTGAAAGGAAACTGACAATACCTAATGTTCTGCAACAATTCTTTTAGACAGAGACGCTATGAAATCAACATTTATTCTCCCAACAATAACGACAAAAAAATGTGTATCAAAATAAAACTCGTCATGACAACACAGGCAAGGAATTCCTTCAAACGCCACCAAATCAATACGTATAAAACTCATATGCAATACGAAAAAGACAAAGACAGCGTGGTTTATAACCTCAGTGACCCACTTCTCCCTTTTTGCCGGCCACCTGTAAGTTGTCCGAATTAAAAATCACTTCATATTTAGACGATACGAAAACTTGCTGCTGGATGGACGCAAATTCTACGAAAATTGATGTAAGGTAAGAAATTCTCATATCTTCATACGATTTTATAGGCCTCTTTACCCTTTTCGTACCGTGGACCATCGGCCTCTGTGCATCACTGGCTGGCAACTTTGGACGGTCTGCTCCACCTCCTTTACATCTCTATCCACGTTATGCCATTGATAGACGCAGCACGCTGAGTTAGAGGTGCAAAGGAGATGGAGCAGACCGTTCAGACTCGTCAGTCAAAAATGCGGAGGCCGTGGGTCAGCGATCGCGATAGGGTTAATCTACACTGAACGATTTTTCTCTCCTCCTACTTCTGAAGAGTGGAGCATTTCATGTGAAATAAGCATAGCAAACGCTTATTTTCAAAATAAACAGCACTTATTAGAAGATAAATGATGTTCTGGAGAAAAATTGACTGCTTACCCGCCTAAATTCGTTCATGTTCATTCCGCTCAAAGGGGTGCCGAATATTTTCAATTTTTCGATCTCGGTGACCTGAACTGGCGAATTCAACGAAAGCAATCAAATCAACACTGTGTATGAGTAAAGTTACGAACATCACCACCACCGTGGTTATTTTCGATGAAAAGCTGAATGTTATTGACGTTCTGGAACTTGACGTACTTCAGCTGTTGAACCTCGGGTTCTAAAACTTTCGCATATAGATCAGATTTAACCGACAACGCTGAGTGATATGCAAAGCTTTTAGCCACAGGGGGAAATCGAACTCTCATTTCACCCTTTCCGAGAGCGCGTGTTAATCACTGCCCTACTGAAGTTTGAAGAAAATTCAACCAAAGAACAATGGTAGAAGCTCACCTGTCTGAGCTTTCTCAGTGAATTCCAGTACTTGCAAAGCCTCTAATGAACTCGCTCCATCGAAATCCAATGTTTTGGGAAGATTTGAAAAGATTCGTACCGACTTCGGTGTCTTGCCATCAACTCCCTTAGCCAAGTAGTCATAGTAATGATGGAAAAATAAGAGCAAAAGCGAATATAAGAGATGAATAAAAAGGCTGGCTACCTTTAACATGATAGAATGTACTTTAACAGGTTGGATAAATGGAAGAGATATGATCAGCTGCTCGTCACAGTCAGATCGAAGCACATTTTCACCTGAATTCTCATCATTGTTCATTTTAGCAATCACTCACCTTTACGTATTCAATCACTAACCTTCGAGAAATCCTACTAATGGTGTAGTATCATCTCCATTGAGACATTCCATCTGTTTCTTGTCGATCAGACTGGTGATATCCGACTGACCAGGAACATCTGTCGATTGCACTCCAGCCCATTTTTGGATCAAAGACTCCAAAGCACTGGGATTTGCACCACGAAATGAGTCCACTTTTTCTCTAAATTTCACTATAAGAAATTAAAATGAACACTTTATAATGAACAAGAGGACAACTATGATAGTCAGTCTTTGTAGTTAGATATAATTTGGCCGTCGTGAACAAAACAGGGTACTTGTTCATTGAGGCGACCACATGCGCTGAGGCGATGATCGAGCGATCCTAGACATCGCGTCAGCGGCACATGAATTGGTCGAACACAACTTGGTCGCACATGCAGATTCAACTTATTTTACCTGCTGCATTGCAGAGAAACGGTCCTTTCAGGATATAGGCACAGCGGTAGAATCAAAAACGATTACGCTGTCGAATGATTACTAATAGTCCAAAGAAAAAGCACTGTCCGGCGAGAAATATACGCGTCGAGAACGCAAGGAGTTTCCTTCTATAACAACGTCAGAAAAAGGCCTTCTCGAAAATCGGCCACGAGGGGCCCTATTCAGAACTCTAAGCTTACAAAGATCGCTAACGCTCCTATTGAAAAATCCTGCAAAAGCGACTGAGATCAGTTTTCATTTGTCGCCTTATATGAACAAGCACCCAAAATACCCTTTGTTCCCGAATCTATAGTGGTAATGAAAAGGTAAGCACTACTTCACCCCAGGAATCATCTATCGTCCTCAAAGGGTCGTTTTAGAAAAATTATGATTTTAAAAAACAAGCTCACCCGTTTATGAATATCATAAAAGTGGGCATCGCGGATACACCACTTGACGCTGCACTTTCTAAAGAAAACAGGGTACAATACTTCTATCCATCCGTTTTTCAACCCTATTAAGGACATGACCTTCTCCTCTATTTTCCAGTATTTTAGCAGTAATTCATTAGCTTAAATCTCGGCGATTTTGATACTCCGCTTAGTTTCTGGAAAATTTTTCTTACTCCACTGTAACAGCGAGAATGAGACTGAGTTCCACACTCGATGCGCAATATCACATTATCAGAAACCAAGTAAAGTATTGAAATCGTCCTAAAAGTGAGGAAAAGAAAGCTGAAATTTGAGCTATCCAAAAGCGACTCAACATCCGCAAAAAGTGGAAAAAGCCTTGCTCCCAAAGGGCTGAAAAATAAACTGCGAAGGACCGTATCAAAAAAGGCCTGATGTTGCAAAATTGATGGAAGTACCATCTATGGAACATCAAGATGTACCTTCACATTTGTCAACGTCGACCTTAATAAATGCCATGGTTAAGTATTTATTGGACAGATCCTCAAATACCGGAGCCACGATCTTACATGGTCCACACCTGTAAAGACATGAAGGATATGAAACCGATCAAAGAATCCGAGAGCTTTAGGCTCGCTCCCTCAAATACGAACCATTCGGCATAAAAATCGACAACAACAGGTTTGGCACCGGCTTCAGCTAAGGCGGCCTGGAACTCCGTATCATCCTGACATACCCTTACCGGCATTCTTCTTCTCTAAATTGATCCATAATATCAATTTGGTCAATTTTTCTCTTCATATTTAAAGGCGATAGATGACATTAAAACGTACGAGACCACGGAAATCGCTAACATAAAACCTAAACTGGATAACTTTCGAATACTTCATTTACTACCTAATCTATTTCTCAACGGTAGGATATGATGTGATATACGCACAAGAATAGTGAGCTACGGGTAAAACTTAGAACTTGATTTATTACGCTCAGTTAGCTCAAACCACGACTATCCTTACCAAGGAGAGTCACGGTCGTACTGCGCTATCGAGGTTCTCGCTCTGCCCCTTTTCTCAGTCATTTTTAACCGTTATCTGTTATTCTAACCTTGGAAATGATTGTGAATTCCGAAAAGTTGCCTCCTGGCAGCACTTAAGTGAACTATTGCGTATTAAAAGGCGAAGAATGAATCAGCGATCAGATGGCCTTATTAAAGAAAAAAAAAATCTGAAAGTTATACAGTTGAATGATAGATTTTTCATTTTTCATCTCTGCGCAAGTCGCGGATTACCAGAAACACACCATTTTCGTCTGTTAGAACGCTGTCAAAGTGAATAAGAGAGGTTATTTAATTCATTAACCACATTAGCGCAACCCGTCATCACATCTACTGTGTGGATTCCAGCTCCAAATCGGATCTACCATTTAATTCGATTCGTTACCTCCCAAACAGCCTCCACAGAACTCTGCGAACATTTAAAGTGCTTGGTAAGATTTTCTGAGCCATGCATGTGGTCTTTTACAGGGCAATTTATAGAGCCCGATGCACACGTGTTCCGGTCCTGACAGTCTCGTCAGTCGGGCAGTACCCTTCGCCTTCAACCAGTCCTCTCCGGGAAATCCAACCCATATCAAGAGTAGGCGACGACGAACATTTTCCACGTGCCATTAAGTGAAAATATGCCTAAATGGTAGTGTTTCACAGTCGCATCGTTAAATGTATCATACCTTTCCTTTCGAGTGTTTTCTTAAGACCACGCTCAACTTTCATTATGCCTGATAATCACTTTCTGAGTCATGCATGTGGCTTCATAGGGCTCTCTATAGGAGTTTGGTTCCTCGAAAGGTTTGGCCAAAGGAGAATGGTACTGCTCGACTAACGATGCTGTCAAGGCCGAAACACTTGTGTCGGGTTTGCGTGTAACTTGCCCTACAATAGACCACATGATGGCTCAGATAATTAATGTCAGGCATATTGAAATTTGAGTGCAATCTTGAGATTACACTCGAAACGAAAAGTGTGATTTCGAGTGTTGCTTGGACTGTTGCTTGAGAAGTGTCTTCTTTATGAATATCATAGAATGCTGGTCGAGACGATCATCCTCACAATCGTGAAGATAGGCGAGCTAAGGCGTCCCGAAGGTATTCGTTGACTGACTGCAAGAGTGTTTGGGCAGGGGATCACTTGACATCGTACTTCCTAAAGTAGGTAGTTGTGAAACTAAATAGTATATATCTGTAGGCCCCAGGACAGTCGTGTATTCCGCAAGACTATCAAATATTGCAAGGTCGCTTCATGATGGCCGGAGGCCTTTATAAAAGGAAAACACTGAAGACGCTATAACATTTGCGCGGTAGTCCCATCCACTCCACTCAGTTCGCGTGGTCCCGACGGCTACGAGGACCAACACCGGACAACATCTGCTGTGGACACTCGACTCGAATTATCGTAGCTTTGATGGAGGCAAAACTGTCGAAACTTAATGATAATGATACAAACCATAAAAATCTCTTGTTCGCTCGCCAATGAAGGGGGTGTATAACTACAGTCCGTTCGCCATACTTGTCACCCACACCATCCTTTTGTATAGGTGGACACATGGAAGGATAAATGACACAGTGTTGATCAGTCGCTGAAAGATGTGCCGTTCATTCGTCTTCAATTTCTGACATCCTTTGAGGTGATAGAATAAATACCTGGCCATCACAATGACTCGCAGTGGCCTCCCGCTGTATCCAGTCAGTGATGCTTATCCTCGCAGACAAGTCTGAGACCAATGGTACCATTTCATAGAGATGGATGGTTTAATGAGCCAATGCATGCAGAGAATAAAAAAAGCAAAACAGATGTCCCACCCAAAAAGCCGCTTCGATACCTGGACCATCTAAATCTACCTCAGGAAAAAGGCGATCGAAGCCCTACGATAAAAGACACAACAGATCTAGAAGTGTGGTGATGATCCTTAAAGCTCGACTCACCTATACACCCTGAAGAAAGTTAACATAAACACTGCTGATGACCCTAGTGAGTGTTCAAAAGTGCTTCGGTGAGGGCCAAGAAGACATGAAGATAAAAGAGTGACACTGTCTATCCAGAATCGCTTCGTAACAAAATGTATCCCTAAAGTTATTTCAAAGACGCTGAGTGATATGCAAAGCTCCAAGCCTCAGCTGGGAGTCGAACCCGCGTTTCCATCCTTTCGGAGAATGAGAGAAGGAGAAGGGGAAGAATGAGGAAGAGGAGGAGAGAGAACGAAGAGGCAACACACTGGAGTTCGATATATGCCCCTCACGTTTCGAACCATAAATTATTAGCACATCTGCCTAAACCTCATAATGCTGAGCGTTCGCTTTCATAGGCATCCCATAAACGCTTCACTCCATAGAAATCTTGGCTTTGAATTACGAAATTTCAGCATTTGGCTAACCATTAGAGAAAAATGAACCTACTTCCCTACTTCTTCTCTCGGATATGAACGGTAACATCGTTGGCAGTGAATTTTATAGCTATCGATAGTCGCATAAAGATAGAGAAAACAACGAAATACATTTTCAACCGATTTCTAGTCAACGATTCGAAAACTTTATGAGCGAAAAAAAAAATGCTAATTACATAATTCTGAGCTTAATCATCATGACATAGACGGAATAAGTCAAAAGGAAAACACTACGTGACGACTCGACCAGAAGACACTGAGGCGACTATGGACCGGACGACCTCCTCAAAGGTAAGGAACAAGTGAAATACACTGAAAACTGAAAAGAAATACCAGTCCAACAGTGAATAAATTGTAGGCCGTAATAGTACTTTCAGCGGCTCTATCACTGTAAAATCGGTTAGATGAGTTAATTACATTACAAGCTGGAGGGAAAATCGACAACTTAACTTACAGAGATGAAAAAACCATACAGTCTCGATGAGCTACAGAAGCATATGTAGATGACTTTGTACAGAAGCAGGCAATAGTAAGAAATTTGTTAGAGGCTTTAAACAACGATATGAATAGAGATAGGTTGCCGGAAAGCAACTGCATCTCAACTGGATAAGTAAAAAGGCATAATAAACATTTTTGAACATGAAAATACAAAGGCAATAGGACACATTTAGTTAAGTCAAATCGAATAGACCTCATTTTACGACCAAATGGAGGAATCGCAAAAGAATGTAATCTACGAAGAAGCTGAAATCGTGTAGGGGAGTATATGAAGCTTAACTTTTCTTGGTATACGCCTGCACAAAGAGCAAAAAAGGAAATTCACGGAATCAGTTGGAATTATCGTAACCGAAGGCATTCCTTTAGAAGACTCCTCACCGCCTCTCCAATTGTTCAATCCGAGCTTCCATGTTAGCTAGCCGGGCTAACAGCTCGTTATATTCACTACGAGAAACCCATTCAGCATCGACATTAGATGAGATTGACGACGTTGCTGGGCGCGATTGAGAAGCCACATGTGCTTTGATCGCTGGAAAACTCAACTCGAACACCACCAGAACAAACGAAAACGGGAAAATGACTTACTAGGTATGTATTCCCATTCTCCATCGATATTAGATGAGATGGAAGACGTGGCCGGGGGATGAGCATGAGAAGTTCCAAGTGCTTTGACAGCAGCTGGAAGAATTCGGAACGTCAACACAACGAACAACAATGGAAAGTGATGCTGTTTCCTCACCAGGCGTGTATTCCTTTTTCTCTTCCACTTTTACCTCAACAGGCGGAGGTCGTAATGGTGCTACCTTAGCTGGAGGATTACTCGACGATGAAATCATTGACGAAGACACACTCTAAAACTACATAAAATCAATGAGGTAAAAGCTATACACCAAATCCTTACTAATCTTATTTTTTAAAGTTAAAATCAGGTTCACAGAACCTAAAGTGACATAAGATGCTGTTTTTCGAGATAAAAAATACCTCGTACCTCGCGGTTAGTCGGATGAGTCGACGCAGGTGAATGTGACACCGGTGCAACACTGGCAAGTGAGGTCTTTTCCACTCCATCAGTGGAGATCGACTTGCTTGAACTTTCAAAAGAGCTCTCCGCCGCCGACTAAAGCAAATATTTCGGCTCAGAAAATGAATACGACAATCAAGAGAATAAGAGTTAACATGCCTCTTTCCTTTTACTCAATAGTAAAGTCGCAGGTCGTTTTCCTGGAGGGCGAGCACGTGTTTTTGTCACGTGACTAAGTGGACTGGTCACATCGTCTAAGCTCTCGATCTCAACACTACTCATAGGTCTTGACAGAACGACAGATTCAGTTCCGGAACTGATTATTGCCGACTTTGTCAACTTCGAAGACATCTGTCCTGGTTGGCCAACAATTAGATCCTGAAATAAATTTCTTCGTCTGTATTTCAACATATAAAGAGCATAATATTTGGCTTAAAAACGACATAATGAGATAAACCATTCTCAACAGAATATTTTAGAAATGGGAGACATAGACTAACAAACAAAAGACATTAAATGAAAAAAGGATGGAGCTCTTAGCGTTTATCAATCTCAGGGACTGCGACATGCATTTGACTTTCTCAAGCATCGCTAGTAACTGAATGCATATTTAGCCTTTACAATGAGTGACGTTGACCTAACGATGCATCATGACGGTGCAGTCGATCTGCTTGAAAAGTCCGATACCAATTAACCAACTTTGGAGAGATGAAGGGTTTAGTGCGCCTTCAGCTCGGGATCAAACCATCGACCCGATATGTGTTGCAGAGCACCTCTAGTCACTGCGTGAGATGATCCCTTACAAACAGAATAAAAGACATTACTTCAAACCATGAACTCTTACCTTCGAAATACGATCTCTTGCTGCAGCAAAAGCAGAGCTTTGATGTTTTACATTGCATGATGGCAATGTAGATGATGAGTTAGTAGCGGTGATAGTAGTCGTGGATGGGGTTAGTACACTGGAGCCATTGATTGGTATGGAACCCTCGGAAAGTTTCTGTTTCAAAGGTTTTGCCGGCACCGCGGGCGGAACGATTCCCACGGGATTTACCATAGGAGGTTTCGCCACCATTTTTACATGATGTAAGGGTGGATGGTAAATCACCCCGGACTGTGTGTTGATGGGAACCTGAAAACAAGACTAATTGTTACAAATGTCAACTTTCATCGTTTATATCAAATCACCTGAAACGTCACCTGAATCGGCTGATTTTGCATAGCTTCGAAATTGCGATGATTTAACAAATTTTATAAGCCTTTTAAATATAAACCTAGGAAAGTTGAGTGATATGCAAAACTTTCAACCTCGAGAGTTGAACTTCGTGTTTCATTTACACCGGGAGAGAAGAAAGAGTGGTAGCAAAACGCTGGTCTAGCTGGTGCAGTAGTGAGACGTGTCTCTGGTATGAGTGAAACGCGGGTTCAATTCCCGCGTGGTGTCTAAAGTCTTGCATAGCACGCTAACTTTATAGATGTCATTGGAACATCATAACGCTGCTAAAAAAACAGTAATTGAAAAATCCTTGTAGATTCTATTTGCTCTGGGTACAAAAGAAATTAATTTAACAACGACTCACCTGTACAAGCTCGACAAAGTTATCCGGAAATAAGCCGCGCCGACCGTTGATTTCGCCTTCAAACCATCCAGCATCACCACAGTCTTTCCGAATTATAGTGATTAGCTGACCGATCTCTCCGAGACGCAGTTCATCGCTATGTTGAGGCTCGTATTCGAACTTTACTCTAGCCATTTCTGAAACTTCAAAAATTTTACAAACGACGTTAATCTTTTCTGGATCGACGCACCTCCTCTGCATCTTTAAACTATTGTTGTTATGTTCCTACTTTTGACAACATAATAAATTTACATATAACTTGACATAGGAAAATAACAACAATGATTTGATGATCTGATCTGATCTGAAAGTAGTGTTGGCCAAGCAGTTACTCAAAACAGATTCGCTGGTCTTCTTGTACTTCGTCCTTACTCTTATAACCATCAAAACCATTGAAAAGGAAGCAAAAATAATCGATTACGAGTAAAAAACAAATTCCTTTCGTATTACTTCAACATAAAAAGAGCCTGAGGTCTTTTTTTTGGCCGACTACTACTCGTCAATAATGATGATAAACTGAAAACATTAGAAAAACAAAAGAATTAAATCTTCAGGGATGACTAGGCAGAGGAGGAAGCGGATGACGCTAATTCAGCACTGATTAGCCTGATCAGACTGTGCCAAACTGTCTTGTAACACTTAGTCGTCGATAATGTGAAGATCAATCAACGGAGATGATAAATCTGTGAAATAGACAATTGACGATTGGTGGCTAATGGATTCGATACCATCTATCGAAGACCGAGCAATAGAAGAACAGGAATCCGGTAGTGCAGTGGTTAAGCACGCATCTCAGAAACGACGGTGAAATGCGGGTTCGGTTCCCGACCGAGATTCAAAAATTTGCATGTCATTGAACATTGTGGGAATCGACAACTGTTACAGAATCGTTGCAGAAAAATTATCACGCATGAGCTTGCACCTCTGTTCCATTAAATCCACTAAATTGAGAGCAGGTCATCAAAGGTCATCTCTTCCATGCAAGTAACATAGACGGTCTTGAAGCTTCGACAAAACGGTAAGTGATATTTCCTGGATAAAGCGACGTTCATAGACACCATAGCTTTTCATTCTAAAAGCGATCTAGAAACTCATACGAATAGAGGACTACATTTCATATCTAAACTCCAAGGAAGGCAAAGACGCCGAAGCGTCAGCCACACATTCTTGAAAAAGATATTCCGATGCCATTAAGCTTTGAATAGAAAGATAGTTTGCGAGACTCAACAGCCCTCCTTTTGTTCAGTACTATTGAACTTCTACAGGTCAATTGGTACTAAACTCCCTAGTTAGCTGGTTGGATCCGATCGCAGAAGGTATAAAGTAATGACAAGAGTCATATTCGTTAAGACGTTGACCTCACTTCATTGGCTGAGAGCGGTGCCTATGGTTTTCAACTTTTCAGCAAAACCAATTCATTTATTAAACTAGTCGAAAAGCATTTCAAGGGAACAGAAAGATCACGTAATTTTTGCAGTTGTTCAATGGATAGAAAATGACATATCTACAATAAAATACGAATTGTTTAATAAGAAATTTCCCTTCAACGAAAATCTTCTGATAGAAAAATGTTGAAAAAGAGGAATCTTTCCTAAGCACACTATGAATAGAAGCCGAAGGATAATGAACTAACGTTGAATAGTGGTGAAAAACCTGCGAGAGTGAAAAATATCTTGACAACTGAATTCAAGATATCGTTTAAGCGCAACATCAGAAGAGAATTTCAAGAAAAAAAAAGCCCAAATCACCTTTAGTTTTCGGTTCATCTTTACCCTCAGTTTGCGTTTTGCCTGTCACAACATTCACTCCGCCGACGATCGAAGGAGTACGCCGATTTGCTTCCGGTTGATCAGCATTTGTTGTTGGTGCTCTGATTACCACTTTTTCCTCTTCTCGTATGGTTGATGGAGCAACTAAAATCTCTCATTAGATGAAGTTTCGAACGGAGAAGCCTCTTCAAACATTCAAACCGTTCGGTTTCACGAAATTCGTGGGAAACATGCCAATGATATTGGTACGTAATTGACGTCCACGGCTCCATCCATCCTCGACTTCTTCCAGTACCTGTCATTACACGATGTTATGGGGCATATAAGAGAAATAACGATTCCTGAACAACTGAGAAATGCTCAAAAACTAAAACACCTCAACAATATCACCCAATTCCAGGGTAAGTTCATCGTCCTGAGCAGCTGAGTAAGCAAACGTCGTTATGACATGTTGCAGTTGCTGAGACGGTTTGAGGCTAATGCCTAAAATAATCTTATCCTATAAAGTAAAATAAATAAACAAAAATAAATAATAATACCTCTCCATTCGACCGCTTTTTACAGACCTCGCTCAAAAGCAATAATAGTCTGATAATGATATAACATGCTTTGAGCCGTTTGCCAGGTGTGAGTGCTAAAGAGGCACCTGTTTCGTCCTCCAGGACTCTCCAGTAACACAGTCCCTCGGTTCAGTTGATCTCTTGAGGTTATACTCCTCTATGGAGGAAATACTCGGCGTCGATTCTTCAAGGAATCGGCTGAACCGAGGGACCGCGTTATTGAAGAGTCCGGTAGGACGAAACAGGTGCCTCTTTAGTACTCAGACCTGACAAACGCCTCGAAACATGTCATATCATTATCAAAGTAATAATGATTCTCTTATGGCTAGGACCCTAAAGACCCAACTCTAGAGCAAATCAAAATAAGGATGAAGTAGAAAACAAAAACTAACTCCTCCGTGACTCCTGAACGGATAGAGGTGGCTTGCTTGCTGAAAAATCTTTTGACAATCGATTGACGAGGCTTTTTACGTTGCCAACCATGACGTCACCCTGGAAAAGAGACCTAATTCAGCACAAAATGATAGATGAAAGGGCAGCAAACGCGCAGTGATACAAAAAGAACAAAAAAAAACCAAAATAAAATAAAATAGACAAAATAAGATTTAAGAAGATATCAGAAATCACCTGCGCAGTTGACATGATTGAGAGTCAGACCATCGACACACACGTACGAGTGTGATCCAGGAAAAGTCTTTGATCTGCAGAAGAAAGGCTAGAACACAAACTCTTCTCTACGCATCGAGAACTTTCCATAAGAGCACGAAGAATAGCTAATGATGGCACAAAGATCATGATAAGAAAATCAACAGAGGATCGTATATTGATCGACTATTGGTATTACGTCACGAGCAAGGACATATATCGATAATACACAAACACACGGATAGGTGAAGGATGAAATAGGTCCCCGGAAAGCATGAAACACGGGTTCGATTCCCATCTGAGATTCAATCTGACAGAAATAACGGCCGATTGATGACAAAACGGGCGCCAGTAGTGCAACGGGTTAGAGCACGTACCGCCGGATGAGATGCGGGTACGAGCCCCAGCAGACGCAGAAAAATTTTGCACATTACTCTAAATTACTGGTTATATCTGGAACAACATACCACCGATAGAAGCGGTGAAATAAAAAGAACCAGACAAAAAGAACAATTGAAGTATTTGAAAAAGGGTTCAAAAAACAAAAATAAGCGGACAACTTGGCTTGAAAACGTGCTTATACACACTCTGAAAGACACAAAAGCATTTATAATAAGACGATCAGACTACTCAAGCTCCTATTTTTACACCTATTAAATTAAAACTGTTCATTCTATGAGAAATCGCCCTTATCTTTCCTTCATAAAAAAAGGAATCGCTGAAAAAAAAGAGTTGAAATTTGTGGATTTTTGGCTGATTGCATAAACATATACAAGGCATCGCCGAGACGTTAGCCATTGAATTTGAAAAAAGAAATATTCTTCCTTAAGTAGGTTTTATTCAGAATAGAACAAAGAAAAATGGTGCAACACATTGTCACTTGCTATTACCATAGACGACGTCCCCCCCCCCCCCCCTACAAGCTATGAAGTAGGATTTAGTGTCGGGTGAGGGTTACTGACGAAACGTTCGACACAGCCGAAACGTACGTACGGCTCGGATGTATCAAGCTCAGTGAGGCTTTAACCCACTGGGGACGGCAGTTTATCGATCGATCACATAGCGCAACTTGCAAAAGGCGCGCGATTTTCGTTTTTCAATTGGTGTTTTTCCTCCATCTGAGATATAAAATCTAAGGTCTTTTGTGTTACTCTAATACTCCATGATTTTCTCTACATGGTTACATGTATTTCAGGCATACATAACTTTTCTATAAAATAAAAACTTTAAGTGTGAAACATAATCTTCTTTTCACTCTTACAGCGTTCTAATGATAACTTTTCAGAAAACCGATTATAGCCGGAATCCTCGAGATTTCGGCTACCGAATGACTTGTGAGAGTCTGGCGAAAAGTCATGCACAAGTCTCAGCAGAGAGAATATAGCAAACTGAGTGTGAAACATAACGAGGTAATAAAACGGTGTTTCCGAAAACCAGACACATTTTTGAAATCTCAGAAATTTAAGCATTCGAATAAGCACCAAGTGTCCGAAAGAAAAAATCTGTCCAGCGAGGAAGGCCTCCGAACAATCGTGTACCTCATCTGGTACACGTCGCTCGTTAGGAGTCAAACATCCTTTCAGACTAAATTAAAATAGAAAAGTTTGCAAGATTTTTTCAACATAAAAGATAAAGACTGAAGCTCTCGCTCGGCGTTGATCAATCCCTAAGGAATCCGCCATGCACTCGTCTTCAATTTTCAGCTTTATTTGAGGCGGTTAAATGCATATCTGGCCTCTACAAAGGCTCGTGGTGGACCACCGCTGCCCAGTGCTGATATCCTTCCAGACAAGTCCGGTAGCAATTTACCGACCCTAGTGAGCATGGAAAGTTTGGGAAGGAGGGCGAGATCGAACCACAGACCTCGTGTACGACGCAGAGCACTTCCACGCAGTGCTATACATGCGTCCTGATTTTTTAATATATACATAAACTTCAAATTGGAAAATCATCAACAACAGTCACCAGGAAAGAGTACTTTGCCATTGAAAGAAAAAATACCTCAATTTATGAGAAAAAAGTACTGGAAAACAGATGACGCGCACGCGAAACCCTTCATAATGAACAAAACTTTCCCGACTCATTTTTTCCCATAAATAGAACATGATCCGAGTATAATCGGAGGCTAGATATTTGAGAATAAAACGCAAGAATAAATATAGAAACAGGAAAAGTATAAAAAGTGAAGACAAAGGTCGCCACTACCGCTGAAATTGACCAAAGTTCACCCTAATCGCAGTCGGAAATTCAAGTTATTTTACCTGCTTCGTTATAGAAAAACGGTATATTCAGGATATGAGCACATCGTTGAAATCAGCAACGATTACGCTATCGAATGATTACTAATAGTCCAAAGAAAGAGCTCCGTCCGGCGAGAAATATGCACGTCTGCGACGCAAGAAATTTCCTCCTGCGGCGATGTTAAGAGAAGCCCTTTTTGAAAAACGGCGACGTGGGGCTGTAGCATGAAGTCTCAGCTTTCGAAAGGTTACTATCAATCGCATGAAAAGTTTCTCTCCCGCAAATGAGATCGCTTTTTCATTTGTTAGCTTATGATCAGAAAAAACCAAAAATAGCTCTAATTAGACTGGTCGATGATACGATGATAAAGAAAACCACAAATTAGACGGAAGAAACACCCCAATACAAAAGAAAACCGAGGCAAACCATTCGAATAAAATTTGCTGCGTTGAAAACCCGATCATTCGCTCGGTTTGCCGAATTTTCACCGTAAAAACAGGTGAAATTAATCCAACATTTTGTCACTTTTCAAAGTCTTCCGCCAGTCGGATAGATCCGAAAAAAAAAAAACCCGAGGAGGAGGGGTATCATACGGACGGAGAAGGAAGAAACGAAGGCGACGGAACGAGCGGAAGAGCGCTGGAGAGGAGGAGGACGCGGCGGTGGACCCCCACCAGTGTTATTGTGACTCATTCCCCCACATATGCTTTCGCCCACATCGATCACCGACGAGAATGAGGAGGAAGTACATTTACCGCCTCAGATACCAGAAAAGCATGACGTCATCAGCGGAGCGTTCACCGGTCATAGTAGCCCTCTGGGCTCGTTCCCTATCTTCAGTAAATAGTTCGCAAAATCTTTATCTAGTAATCAGAATGCAATAGTTGTGAGGGGAGGCACGTGGTGCAGTAATTAGAGGTGCTCTGTGTCTCACACAAATTCGATGGTTCAATCTCGCGCTCCTGGCGCACATTAAGCCATCCGTCCCTCCGCGGTCGGTAAAGCGGCACCAAGCTGGGTCTCACTCTTGTCCGGAAAGAAAAGCAGTACTGACTTCATATAGCGGTAGTCTACCACGAGCCATTGTGAAGGCCAAATATGCATTCAATCACCTCAAACGAAATTAAAAATTGAAAACAAATGCATGGCACATCCCTCAGGGATTGATCAACGCCGTGAGCTTTATCCTCTTGTAAGTAAAGAAGTAAAGAAGAAAGTTAGTAGTCTGAGTTCTCAGATAACTAGTAAGTAATTTGTAAATCTCCCTTAATTATTGCCCAACTCCGAATAGACAAACTAGACGATATTAATCTCGACATTCTTCAATAATTCCAGCCTCAAGGTAGGGTGAAATGCGGGTTCAATTCCCAGCTGACGTCAAAGTTTTGCACATCACTCAACATCATTGGGTATATTTGCAACACCAATCACCGCTAAAAGTGGTCATGTGAAAAAAATTCTGGTCGATTCACAGCTTTTTCCTATCATGTAATGCTACCCAAGACCGACTATCTGCTAACCCCAGCATTCTCCAATAGTTCTCAGTTCTTTCTCCAGTGATTAGTCTAGCCATACTCCAACCGCTCTCTATCGTCACACCCACGCTCAAAAATTTACTAGTGGGCTGAATGTCCTCGACGATGTCGGTCGCTTCGCTGCATTTTATTACCTCTTTGAAAACAAAGACATAAAATGCATGAAACGTGAAATGTTACAGAACTTTTAGTAAATCAGATATAAACTAACTGATGTGAGTACTCAATATTCAAATTCCAATTAAAACTGCAAAATTTATACACAACTTGATCTACACAAGTCATTTAAGTCGTAATCAGTACTTATCACAGGCGAGGAAGAGAATCTATAAGATAAACCTTTAAAAAGTTCACTAACTCTATAAAATCTCCTCTTAACTTTTTGAGGAGCATGAAGGTCTTTTGACGCACACCGCGCTTCGTCAAATCTCACCCAGCTACGGTAACGGCGGCGTCGTGTCTAGTGGGAAAACAGGCAGACAGCTAGACAACTATGCACAAATATGCAAATGCGGCCTACCTGACTGCCGCGCAAACGACGGCGCGACGCCATCTGCCTATCAACGCAGGTCATCAAATGGTTAAGAGAACAACCATCTCTAAGAGAATGCACTGCTTATTCCTGTAGTCGAAAAATCTGCAGCCGGCCAAAAAAATTGCTAAATCCACTTAATTCCATACTCTCTTGTCTATACAAAGTCTATATAGTACAAGACGAGTAAATATAGTATCATAGCACATCATAAGATCCTTCGGTCAAATATCTTGGCTTACGATAGTACAACAGGAGGGAAACATCAACTAAGGGAGACATTAACTGCTGAAAGAATGTGGTGGGTGGGATGTCTTGTCGACAATGCAAGTGGCTGATGAGAAAGTTAGTCCTCTACTAGGAAAGACCAGGGACGAATAACAAGTTCAAAGAAAACCACATAAGGCTCCTCAGTAGCTCAAATATCAGTATTCGGATTGATAAGTCCTATTTACAGACAAATGCTGACACAGATGCCAGAAAACATACAAGCAATATAGACCAATTTCATGAACGAAGACGACTATCCGAGTAGTATATCAGTCAACTTCATTTATGTCTCGATTTCATTGAGAACGCGGATAAAAGGAACACTAGACGTATTAGACACAAGAATGCTGATAAGTGTGCAAGGGCCACTATTTGTAAACCAACGTTACAATTACGAATCCATCTCATCGACTGTTTCCGAATCTCGTTTAAATATTCAATATTGTCGGTGAGAATGTTTAAAGCCTTTTCGACGTTGGTACGTCAATGATATAAGTACGTTTCGACGGTGTTGCCCGCTTCATCAGTGGCTCAGGCCCCAAACTCAATCCAATTTTATAATAGGGATGGGGAGAGTATTTATAGTGATAATACGTGACATTGTGCTATCACCATTCTTTCAGTCGATATATTAAGTGGATTAAGATGTCTCTGACGAACCAACGTCGAATGGGCACTAAACGTTCTCACAGACTGTGCTGCATGTTTATAAGCGAGGTTCAAAAAACATTCGATGTGTCGCATTTCTAGGTATTCACTACCGGACGTAATCCTTTGACTGAAAAATGGTGATAACGAAATTTCACGTCCTGTCACCATAAAAAGCGTCTCCCTATCCCTGCTATTAAGTAGGGTTCAGTGTGGGGCGTGGGCCACTGATGCCGTCAGCGACACCGACGAAACTTACGTATGGCTCTAACATAGCCTATCTCGAAAAGGCTCTGAACATTCACGCAGGTTGCAGTTATGGTTCAACCCTTCGAAAACTGCAAATAACCAGCGATTTGCAAACGGCGCACGATTTTCATTTTTGATGAGGGCTTTTTCTTCGTCTTGAAAAAAATTTTCACGTTTTTGTCACTTTGATGCCTCATGTTTTTCAATATACCCTCCCGTATTTTTAGTGCACATAAAACGTTTATGCATACGCCTACTCCGAATGCGAAACGTAATCTTCTCGTCGCCTCTTATAGTACACTACGAAGACATTTCGAGAAAGCAAGCCTAGTGTTTGAAACGCCATTTCTCAAGCCATGGTCTCAAAAAATAGTTTCAAAAAACCTACGCGATTCTCAAGTTTAAGTTCTTTTCAAATGAAGTCGACCAATTACGCAGGTGCACGATCGAGAAATATTAAGATTCTTTGCCGCTCCATCTTTGGCATAGAACAACAAACCTACTGAGAAAGTAAAAAACCGCCTTCCGATCCACACTGGTGCCCCTGATGAAAATCATCTGGCAACGGCTCTGTAAGATCATCTAGGAATTTCTAAACAAACCGTGCTGCAGAATAGCATTAAGCAGCAAAATCGTATAGAACATACGTTCTTCGTCAACGACGGTGGTAATACAATAGAATGAATGAATGCCGTGCTGATAGCCATGAATGTCAGGATCATTTATTCAAAGTAGAGTTCTAAGTATAGCGTCACGGTCACTGATACATGGACTCTTAGATAGCCTGTCCCCACTAAATAGGCGGATTCTAACTCAAATAGCGACGGTGCCACCACTTTTTGGGTACCTCAACATCTAAAACTGCTCTGCACCAACCATGAAATCCATTCTTAGTGATCTTAGCATCAGAATATGTCCATCGGAATTTATCCGTTGGTGGGCAGAATTGCTTATAGTCGCATTGGACATACCAATCTTATGACACATCAGAGTGGAATGTATCATTCTATTTATACAAATAAGCACGTCATGATTTATTCATAAACCCTATTGATTAAAAACTACCCCTTGGCCACAATGTTTAAGATATCTGACAGCCTTCCACACTAAGACCACTAAAGTGAACATAGACATGCGAAAATTCTTATCGATAATGTTGTGGGGTTGTTTGTGAGATAAGAAGAGTCATTACGTCTAGTTAATATGGCTTGCAAACTGACCAGCAAGAAATGGGATCGATGTTCTGAAAGGAAATCGAACTCAGGTGAAAGGGCAACGTGTGATTCCTGAGTCCTACGTCATGAAGGATTAAAAGGTGGTAGTAATGATAAAAACTAAACCTCTCTTCTTTATTTTATTTTAAACGACCCGTCTTTCACATCTATCTCATGGATCCCAGCATTCTCTCCACCCTCAAAATCTTCGAACTTCGCGTATGTGGATTCGCCTGCTGCTCGAGGATTTTCCTTTCGTCACGACTGTCGTTGAATCCGAGTTAAGTCGTTATTCCCCACAATCCTCGCATACCTGTGGTAGGCCGTTCCCACGTGAACTGGACAGAATGAGTTAGCCCAAAACGAGTTCGGCACCGATTTCCCAGAGTGAGGTAATGAGAATGTTGATGAATCCGAAGAAGAGCTGAACCAGAACATCTTTGTTATGAACGACATCAATACCACTATGCCACTAAAACAAAAATTAAGTACGTACAAACAAGCGCATTCGTGAAAGCCATTAGTGAGCGTAATGCAAAGATGTCCCATTGCATTTCATCATGAACATGTAAATGTGACAAGAAAAAATCAACATGGCAGAGATGTTTTCATAATTTTGTCATCAACAATGAAGCTCTCTCTCTTTCTTTCTCTTACTCTCTCTCTCCCTCTCCCTCTCCCTCCCTCCCCTCCCCTTCTCTTTCTTTCTCTCTCTCTCTCTCTGAGAAGCAAAATTACAGTACAACATATGTCCAGTAAGATATTGATACATGGATGATATGATATATGCAGTTCCACATCACTCGAGTACTTTTCCCCACTTGCCACTCGAGTTTTGAAAGTCAGCTAAATTCACTTCCCAGGAAAATTTACTGGTATAAAAGAACTCTTTGTAAGTGAAAATACAGTATAACATAGCCGCTTAATCCAATGATAGCTAGAAATTGCATAAAACCAAGGAAGAAATAAACGAATATTGAGCGCTTATGCAGGACGATGTGCGGCTTGTTTCCAATGAATAATTCGCAGACTAGAAAACAACGGCCTTCGTGAGGAGAGTTGTGGTCCCATCAATCGCGTCGCGTGGGAAGCATAATCTTATTACGTATGTTGCAGGCTTGTAAGTAGGCTTTTCTAAAAATCAAGAACAATTGAACTCACCGAAATGTACGCCTTTATGGGCCGTTAGAAGTCTAGAAGAAAGGCTTTACCGAGCGAAATACAAGCATGACAATTAAAGAAACGCGCAGCGCGTGAAACACGATTCTATATATTTCGGTGGACAAATTTTTTCCAAACTGTCAATGATCTTTGGAAAAGTGCAAATTTCGTTGAATTCAAAAATGCACTTGCTTTCAGAAAAGCTTTCTTACAGTCCTGTGGCATTCATAATAAGATTATGTTTCCTACGCGCTACACCTGGTGGGACCACAAGTCTCCACTAACGCCAGAACAACAAATTAGTTCTGAAGAAGGCCATTCCACCGAAACACCAGTCATCAATGCTTCACTGTGTTGAACTGTAATCTGCAATGAATTGTATTCGATGAATCAGCCATTAATAACTTTGCTTCTGCTCGTTAAAGAAAATATTGAACCGAATGGTGCCACAGTTATTTCTGTCGTAAGAAGGATACAAACTAGAACCGCATTCAGCGGATGACTTGCTGCACTGAATAGATAGCAAGCAATAGTACAATGAGAGAAGAACTGCTCTGAAGAAATAGGGAGAAACAAAACATCATACGGGCGGGTTGCGATGTAAGCATCGCTGCGTCCGCATCATCACCACATCGCGAAGAATAATCATCCGGACTAAGCAACTGTTTTTTGCCCTTCAGATGAAAACGCCATGAGTATATGAGGGTAGAGTATACCGGCCAATCAGCTAGAAACTCTGTACTGTGCACGCGAAGAAAACGATACCCCCTAAGCACAATAACTTGGGAAAATGAACAGCTGAGTTATAAATCCCTCAGCTTTCTGAAAAAAGGATCTTAGACACATAAGCAATCTTTTCAGCTGACAAAATCCTCACAAAAGTATTCACAGTAAGACCATATTTTTGTGAGAATACGGTAACCATAAAATTCGTTGGAAAAGGCCTCTGAACAGTTTGCTAAGAAGAACACAGACGGTCCTAAAAGAGTTGTATTAAGCGGGTGAATTTCAAGATAACTTTAATAAAATGCTGGAAGATATCAGTCTAAATTCCCATATATGCGTAAAAAAAACTTTATTTAGATTATAAATTCCAAATGAATGATGTGATGATGGTCAACATAACTGTATGTGAGAATACTTGATGAGTTCAAGCACTTATAGAGCAGACTTTGCTCTTAACGGGCAAAAAGTTTCTTTGTCATGATATTCTCCTTACTTTGAATACTTTGGAACGAAAATTTCAAAATCTAAGCAGTAAAAATATTTTAAATTCTCCAAAAGAATGAGAGCAATCATCAACGAGGGTACGATGGCGTTCATCTGGAAGACATCGCTGTGGTTCACTTAGCTTGATTGCTGCTTCATATACCAAGCTCGATGACAAATAAGAAGAATTAAATTTCCGGCTTTCAGTAAATTAGAAATTTGTTCTAATCAAAAATTGAGTTCCACCGCTCTGTTAAAAATCTGTAAACCCAACTTCCTTCTAGTTGGGTCAATAAAGTAACTATGAAGTTCAAGAGACTGCTCGAAGTCGTGAAAGCATTACAATTACTAACGACTAGTGTACGAGATAGCGGAACAACGGAACACCAGAAGGATTAACCACAGACAAACCTAAAGCAGACCATATAGCAGCCCCACCTCACTTACTGCTATCAAGTAAAATACACCGAAAAGATACCAAAATACCTTAGTTCTCTTGAAACAAACAATATTACTCTAATTCCAAAACCATCTATCACAAAGAAGTTACCGTAACCCCTTAAGCCCTCTAGGGTGATATTTTTTTCAAAAGAAATAAATTTGCTCAAAACCATGATACGACGGCATAACACACGAGTTGACTTCCGTTTAAATTTTAGGTGAAGTGCTGAAATGAGAGGGTCAGAAAACGTGCATACAATTCTGACTCTTAAAACTTTGACTAAACACAAGAGCGTTACAATTTAGCACGTATTACATTGAAAATAGAATTTAATTAGATATCATTCACTACACTGAATATCTGTCAATCTCAATAATACACACACCAGTCAATCCTGAATTCAAGGCAAGCGTTAGAGAGATTAATACACTACGAGATCTACAAGACTAACGAACTCTGGCAAATTCCGACATAAATTCGGTTGTCGTCGCTATTAAATTTTTCTCAGCTGAAAGGAAAAGCTGTTGGAAAAAACGAGGCTACAATGACAATGACTATAAGTATTGAGTCATTCGCCGGAGACTGGAAAACATGCCATCGAATTCCAGTCACACCGCTTTTCTTCAGTTTCATAGAGTCTCGTCGCCATTAGATCGCTGTGGGATTAGCTGTGAAATTTCTATTACCAGTTCAGAGACGTAATTGAGAAGCTAACTAGCAGTATCGCTAGGGAATTGGCTTTGAATACTCTAGTACTAGTTCATAGAAGTAATCAGAGATAGCTAACGGGTGAATGTGAATAGACTTGAGCACAGGTACATAATAGTTAATGAAATCTACATAAAACCGCATATATGATAGAAAAGCTAGTATTTCAAAAAATGGAGAGGTTGAATTGAAAACAAACAATTAGCAATGTTATGAGAACCAATAGACCGACATAACACCTCAAAAAGTCCTGATATCGAATTCGAACTTAGAAACAAAAAAATTCATTTAGCCGACTTTCAATTAACCTCGCCGTGAGAGATGTTTTTGCTAAGTTTTTCAGCTTACAAGACATTTATATGCAACTTTTAATCGGCCGAAGTTTCGACGACTTTCTTCTCATTTGTCATATCGAACGACTGTGGACTACAAACTAAGATTACATGGCGTTCTGGAGATGACTAAGACGTCGAAACGCTAGCCGATTAAATTATACAACCTCGCGTGATCCAAGAAAACTAAAAAAAATTAGAAGCCCAACATTTTTATGACCCATGTTCATTCTTTGACCCCTAAGAGACGACGTGTACCCGTTACACGATTGTTTGGAGGCCTTTTTCGTTGGAAAAAACTTCTCTTTCATGTACATGAGAGCAATCAAAAGCTTAAATCTTTGCGACTTCTACAGCATGTTTGATTTTTGAAAAAGCCTTTTATTACGTTGTAGCAGCAAAAATAAAATTATGTTTCACACTCACTGTGTAAATTTGCTCAGCTGGAGCTTGTATATGGGTATTCGCTAAACTCTTACCAGTCATTCGATAGCCCAAATCTCGAGGACTTCGACGTTGGAATTAGCTTTTTTGAAAGGTTATCATAGAACGCTGTAAGAGCGAAAAAAAGGATTATATTTAGCACTAAAAGTTTTTTCGTATAGAAAAGTGATATATATACGAGAAGTATTTGACCATGTAGAGAAAATCATGAAGTATCAGAGTAACACAAAAAATCTGAGGTTTTACTTTCCAAATGAAAGAAAAACCCTAATTGAATAACGACAATCGCGCGCCTTTTGCGAGTTGTGCTGCGCAATCAATCGATCAGCTGCTGTTCCTAGAGGGTTAGCAGATAGCCGTTCAATGTCTTTTTTCGCAAGAAAGACCAAACGACTTTGGGCTATGGACTTGGATCAATCGGCGGCTTTGAAGAGGACGAAAACACCATAACGTTAGGCGAATAAAAGTTATGTAACGACCTCGCTGGAGCAGAGAAAACCGAAGAAATCAGAGGCATAACTCAAAAAAGCGACTATGTTTAAGCATCGGCATGACTAGAGAAATGTAAAATTTCTTACGAACTTTCTTTTTCTTTAGTTGAAATTTGCACAAGACTGGTATTTCTTTTTCCTCAAAATTTGATGGCTGACGCTTCGGCGGCAACGCTTTCGTCAGAGCCCTAGTTATGCCTTTAGTTACACTTATATCATTCAAGAATTTTGGAAGATTTCCAAATTGTGTCACACAACAACGGTGACCTCTTCCATATAACTATAAATAAGGCTCTGACGAAGGTGCTACAGCCGAAACGTTACCGTCGAATTTTGAGGAGAAAGAAGTACCAATATCGTGCATGTTTTGAAATAAAGAAAAAGACAAAGGCATAACTGTTTTACGACCCAAGTTTGTTCTCTCAGCAGACAACTTTTAACGACCGTAGCGCGAAAAAGGGCATATGTATGACTCCAAAGGAGCTCTACTTATGCAAATATCGACCCCTCTGGGGGACAAGCGAAAGAGACTTATGAGAAGAAATTGGGGCTAGCTGCTGGGTCACCGGTAGTACTCGGGGCCAGACGACGACGACCCTAGCTCCTCTAGGAGATGAACGAAAGAGACTCAGGAAAAGGAATTGGGGGTCAGCTGCTGGGCGACCGGGAGCCCAACGAGGGAGGCGACGACCCTATGGGGACGAACCGATGGGGGGGGGGGGGGAGGGCTTTTCGGGGCTGTTTCATCACCGACGACGGCTTTCCTAAACACCATGTTGCTCGGGTCGGCAAAAAGACTGTGTGAAACGCTGACGTGCAAGCACACCACGCACAAATTACGCAGCCGGCGAGAGTCAGAGAACGAGAGCTGCACGAGAGAGACGCAGAGCAACCATGATCGCATTTATGAACCGCCCCCCCCCCCCCCACCCACCCTTCGGGTCTCAAGATCAATTCCAGGGGGGTTTTCGGAGGGTTTTCTGGCGGGTTGGAGCTTTGAGGTTATATACAAGCTCTCAGGACCGATTGTTCATTAACCGCGGCATTTATCGAATAATTTATTGTTTTTTTGAAGAAAGCAACAGATTCACAATTTTCCCATATGGAATGATTTGAGGGCTTGGAGGTCAATTTTGCATCCGCCCCCAGTTGTTTCGCTAAAATAACGCCTTATTTATGACCTACCACTAAATTAAGTCATGAATTATATTGAACAAAAAACAAGGTCCCGGGGAGATTTGAACTCCCGTCGCAGGATTCAGAGTCCTGAGTGCTAACCGCTACACCACGGGACCGACGAGAGGCGGCACCGAAATTGACGAGAGTAGTTGGTTATTTGACCGAATTGAACGTCCTATGAGACATCTAGTCTTAGTACGATTCAGATTTTTTCATGAACAGACACGAGGCTGTTCTTTCAAGTTTAGCAGAGGCTGACACGAGATTTAGCCTTCTTCAGAGCTTCTGAAAATCAAACTGATTTGGGATCTGCTCAGTCGAAACTTCTATATTTAAGGAGGCTGAGCTCATGAGCAGATCTTCGATGAGAGAGTTATTCGCCGTCGATTGTCCGCTGACAGTCGAAATGGTGATATTGGAGGAGACCTGAAGAACCATTTGCTGAGCAGTTGTGTTCCGGTTTCACAATCGTAAATTTCTAACTTGTCTTGTAAGGTGTCTTCTACTCGATACTCCAAAAGCTCTATCTTTTTCTTTCGAATCACAAACGAGAGATGGAATTAATCAGCAATGGATGTCCAATTTCGACATTATGCCTAGAGAAACTGGATTTGAAACTCATCTAACAGAGCAGCCTGAAAGCATACGATCAAGAGGCCCTAGAAAAACATCCTTGCCAGTTTCCAGCAACTTAACGACCACTGCCCTATCTCATATTCTTCATCGAACGGGAAGGAATCTCCGTTTAGTTCGGCTCCGTTCCTGTACATGTGGAACGATGCAGAAGAAAAAATTATCAGAACCAATGGGGGCTGGAGTAGCGCAGTGGTTAGTGGTGCAGTGTGATGGAAGGAAGCAACGTGATAAGCGAGGCGCTAGTTCAATCCCTTCCCAACACTCTTCCACCCAATCGACGAACGCCTGAGCTCGGTTGCCTCCGGATTGCCAGGAGAATCGTCTCCATCAGCATTTTACGAGTTGCCTCGGGTCGGAATTCGATAGAGGAAAGTATCGCTCGAATTAACCATCAATACTCTGTCTAAATTCTTTCTATTTTGACTGCCACTTGCAGTGGTATGATCTTAATGGTATACCCAATATGTGGAGTGCTGTGCAAAAACGTTTGCGTCAGTCGGGATTCGAACCCAGATCTCACTCTTACGGGAGCGTATGCTAACCGTTGCACTACCGACGTTCGAATCCCGGCTGACGCAAACGTTTTTGCACAGCACTCCACATATTGGGTATCAATACTCTGTTATTAGTGAACGTTGGCCAGATTTTTCTTGCAGAACATCTTGCTCAAAGTGTTCAGAAAGACATCATTACTTACTGCATTTTTTTTCGCAGCGTTATTCCTGTGTTATTAATTCTCTATTAGTTGTATATTTTAGGTGTGAAACTTTGGAAAAATTCTTATTCAGAGGTGCGCAATTTTTCAATAAAGAGCGGTAAACACCTGAATTAACTGAAAAAATGTCTCATAAATCAATTCGGCAGTCGAGAACCGCGAGCAAATGTGCTCCAATAATAAAAGTTGACATAATCACAAGGAATTATTCAAAATCATCGGAGATTTCGCATGTGATATGCCAACGAATCGTCCACGCCACGACGTCAACCCGTGACGTGGGCGCTCCACCCACGCACAGCAAGTTACCCGTAAGTTTCTTTTCCTCTAATGCTGAGGTACTCGTTTCCTTCTGAGTACGAACCTCCTCTGGTGCAATGGATAGTATGTGCCCTTATTAGAGTGGGACGCGGGTTCAACTCCCGCCTGAGTCCTACCACTATTAAAAAAGTGGTAATTTGAAGAACTCTTGTAGATTACTTCTTTTTCTCTTTACTTGTGGCCTACTACATCTCTTTGCGACTTGTTCTATTCACCTCAACGACAAAGTATTCATAAATTCCTTTTCCGAGCGAAGTTATCAGTGCTTATCAACTGCTCGTCTAGTCAGAATTCGTCGCCCTTTGTCCCCCGTTACTATCTTTCTTCCCCGTATCAGCCCTTCCAGCGATCGAATGTCGGTCCTCTATATCTTTAGATTCCTCTTTTTGACTAAAATTGTCAAAGGTTAGTGGCTGATAGCTATGATAGCAACATATCGATGAGTGGTGACAAAGCGGTGACTTCGACGGCGTAGCGGTAACACGCGCTCTCGATCTTGGTGTACGCGGGTTCAACTCCCGTCGAGGTCGAGTTTTTGCTTACCACTCAACTCCCTTCGGTGTATCTTGGACGTCATAACACTACAAAAAAAGCAGTAGGAGCATATGAAATGTTCCTCCTGTGATTTCCCATTGCATCGAAGAATCTGCGGCTTTTTCATCATGTCATCCTTGCGATATACCCATTGATGTTGAGTGATGCGCAAAACTTTGAAGCTTAGCTTGAATCTGAACCCACATCTCGCTTTTTCCAGGAGCGCGTGCTAACTACTGCGCTAGCGCCGCTCCTGTTTTGGCATAACTCTTTCTGCTGCATAAGATATCGATTCTGTCGATGGCAAACCGTCAACGGTTTGCTTCGGCAAGCTCAGATCGTCGCTGAACCCACTTACGCTGACAGCTATCGGATATACTCGATGCTAAGAAAAGGCATCGACGGTGCAGCGGGTTAGAGCACGCGTCCCCGAGTAGGGTGAGGTACGGGTTCGAGTCCCGCCCGACGCAAAAGTTTTGCACATCATTCTGCATCATTGAGTATATCTATAGCATCTTACCAGCGCTATAAGCAAATAAAAGGAATCCTTATAATTATTTTTGAGCGAGCATGTCATGTGGTCTGTTATGGGCTCTTGTACATCCTGATACAAGTGTTTCGGCCTTGACAGCCTTGTCAGTTGGGCAGGCACTTCGTCTTTAGCCAGTCCTCTCGGGGTATTCCAGTCCTCCAATTAGAATGGGCGACCACGAACGATTTACACTGCCGTCAAGTGAAATAAATCACCACTAAATCGACGGTGTTGTACACTCGATTGTTCTTGGCTGCTTGAAGGAATTCTGTTTGATTAGCCATTGGATGATTGATACTTGTGTACTTGACCCGTCTTCACTGATAGTGCGAGCCCCAGCAGAGGAATACTGGGCTGGTTTAAATGTTTTGCTCCCTGGAGTTCCGAAATTAGCCTAGGCGGGGGTTTCTTGAGGTCGTCACCACATTAGAGCAGTCGCCGGCGCTTGTGAATTAGAGGGAAATTACCACCTTGCGACTAGTACTTACGAAGACGACGGTCATTCTTGGTACGATTTTCTCTTAACTGGGCTTTGCGAGTGGTAACGTCAGTCTCTTTCTCAGTTTGGATGGCTCTGCAGGAGGTTGAACCGCCCGCTGTACTTTGAGTGCGACACCCAGGAACGTCTCCCAGCCACGATGAGTTGGCAAACCAGTTAGGAGGATAGATATAACATTTATAAGTCCTTGCGATGTTGAGTCGTTGTCATAGATGCCTCCTTCATAGACATTCGTAAATTGAGGGGCTTAGTTGTCATCTTTACCTCTAATTTGATGTCATATGTTCGGGCAGTTGTTCATTATCCTTGCGTTCACATTTCATGATTGAGCATCAGTACATATTTTTATGAAACAGCTGTTCTCTACGATTAATAATCTATAAGAGACCAGTATTCGAAGGTTTCTTTTTCGGCGCCCACGAAACGAAGGCTGTTCGTCAGTGAGTATCGCAGAGAGTTATAGCAGAATAGGAGCGCCGGTAGTAGTGCAGTGGTTAGCAAGTGCCCCGGAAAGAGTGGAATACGGGTTCGGTTCCCTTCTGAGGTCCAAAGTTCTGTCTATCACTTACTGACGCGGTTAAAAAAAAATTCTTGTCGGAAGTGTTGGCACATTATTGAGGGGGAGTCTATATTGCTGTAGTCTTTCCAAGTGCCGTGCAATACACTATCAGTCACTGGTTCGATCCCACCCAGTACACTCCACAAATCAAATTCTACTTCGGCGACGTCGGCAAAATAGAACCAAGTAACGTCTGAGAGAGGAAAAGTAGTGACCCAGGCTCTCACGGGTTATTCCGTAGACCGATTTGCAGTCATCTTTTCTAGATTCAGTGGTATGAGATATCTTTCAGGGAAGGGTCGGTCAACTCCGTAACCTCATTCTTTCATCCAGATTCTTAATGAGGTCTCCCTCATAGATCTACGACCACCATCGTTAGCTTTCGATAGCTTTCTGTCTTCGTCTGAGCATAAAAACATCTTTTTTCCACGATGTCTCAATTCTTATCTACTGAGAGCTGAAGATGTGTTCCTTAGTTTCAACACGTAGTGAAGCTGGGCAGTTTCAGTGTATAAGTGACAATTTCCTCCCAAGTAGTTTACCGCCTCATCATTGCTGGCAGGTGTTTTTGGGTGTCAGACTGCGAAGTACAGCGGAGGGTTCAATTCCCCAGCAGGGCCATTTAAACTGAGGAGTCCGACGTTTCCACTCGGAGAACACACTTAAGAGTAAACCGTGTCAGGAATGACCGCCGCCTTGATAGCTACTAGTCGCAGGATGGTAATCTCGCTCTAATCCACGGGGGCTGGCGACGCTTTAATGTACTAACGACTCAATGAAGCCCGGCTAGGTTTACCTCGGGACTCCAGGGAACAAAACAGCTAAGTCAGAACAGCTTCTTTGTGCTGGGGCTCGCAGTCTCAGTGAGACGGGCCATTCAAGTATCTAAGTAAGGTGTTTGTCTCTGAGTGAGGCCCCACTAAGCTTCTCAGGGTGAATTGCTACCAGATTTGTCTGGGAGGATAGCAACAGCGACGTGATACATCGGTAGGTCACTACGAGTCATTTCAAAGGCCTGATGCGCATTCAATCACCTCTAACGATGTTACGAATGGAGTCGAATGCATGACTCATCCCTCAGGGATCGAACAATGCCGAGAGCTTTGTCCTTTGGAGGATCAGCTTCTATGTTGTTGTTGCTTCCACTAGATATCTTGGAAGTCCACATTATTCAAGTATTTCTGTTTTACTTCCTCTTCTCTGTACATTGGAATCATTTAGATTTATCCTTTTTTCACAATCTCTCACCGTCATTTATCAAAATCTCTTCGACTGTTCATTAAGGTTTTTAAGAAATTGCTAAGTCGTATTGTAGCACTCGAATGGAAAACGGTGTTGTGGAAGGATGTATGAACGGAACGGTAACAAAAACAGATGATATAATAGACGATCTAGGGAATCTGCGATTACAGAAAGAAAAAAGCAAGTTCCTTTGAATTCTCATAGTTTTCCTTACCACGTTTCTAATCTTTTACACATTTTCCAGGCTCGGGAAAAAGGAATGACTATCTTTCGTGGGAAGACTATTTCATGGCTGTTGCAAAGCTTGCGTCAATGCGTAGTAAGGATCCAATCACTCAGGTACTTTACTTACTATTATGGAGTCGAGTATCATAAGTTTTGATAGTACCTAAGAAGTCGTGAATGCTCAGAAGAGCAGTCAAACATAGTCTACATTCAGCTGTCCAGTTGAGTTCCAGTAGTCCCCTACAGCCTCGGCGATTTTCACTTCATTACTAGAGAAGACCATGAGCCCTCCACCTCTTACGGCTTGATACGTAGTAGTTAAATGGATTGTGAATCATAGAACACTGGCTTTTTGGTAATTGAACCAATGTTTCCTATAGATCGACTTTCTAAAATATATCTCAAGGACATCTTTTGTTTAGCTTGAGCAACTTTAGTAGTAGTAGTACTTCGATTCTCGGACGGTCCGTCTTTATGAATTGCGTAGACCCTAACACATGAAAATGTGCTAGTTTAGCTGTTTTATTCCCTGGAGTTCCTAGGTAAGCCTAGTCGGGGCTTCTTCATGTCGCCGTCGCAATGGACCAGTCGCCGACTTATGTGGATTTGAGGGAGATTACCACTTTGCTACTGGTAGCTATCAAGACTGCGCTCATTCCTGGTGCAGTTTACTTTTAGCTGGGCTTTCTAGGTGGAAACGTCGCACTTATCAGCTTGGGTGGCCTTGCTGAGGTTGAACCCTTCTACCCCCGTTCTACTTCGCAGTCCGACACCCAGGAACACCTCCTACTTACCATGAGGTTGTAAACCATTAGAGAAGCGGAGATAGTAGTAATAGCAGCAGTTCTATGGCACCGTTCCGGCGACTTTTACTCCTTCGGATCCTAAGCATATATTACATATTAAACATTACGTTATATATGCCCGCGCTTCGAGGAAAGCTAAGTCACCCAAACATCAGCCGTTAAACTGCTATTACCTACTGTAACCACTCATACTATACTTCCACTGCAAACTTCGGATCGGCTGAACAAGACAAGTGCTTAAGATTCCCCGAATAGATTCTATTCCAGCATAAACACACCACCTCACGAGGTTTTTAACTCTCAGAATCCGACATGGACTCGTATACCCCTCAAAACAGCAATGTAGATCTCCCTTGTATCTATTCTTTTGTGAAGGATGCGACATTTCGAATGAAGATGGAAGACGTTTCTTCAGGTCGGTTGTACTATCGTAAATCGGGAGAACAAAATAATAGGAACTGGCTACAATGGTACGTCTCTTCTATTGAAACTATAGCTGTATTTGACACACATTAGATTCGAACGTTAGTTTTTTCTTGTAGAAAGTATTACGGATTCCTTTAGTTGCCTCGTGTTGTGGTTGTCTGAATTACGTTCACATACTGCAATCGTAGTTTTCCGACCGCACATTTTATCGCTATCTACCTATGTATTTTAAGGAGCATGTGGCGCAGTGGGTAGAGGTGCCTTGCGCCACACACACGGTCAATGGTGCGATCTTGCGCCCAGTTGCTAGCAAGCCTTCATCCCTTTTTAGGGTCAACGAATTGGTACCAAACTCATGTGGGAGGATAGCAGAAGTGACTTGATACGTCAGCAGGCCACCGCGAGTCATTGTGGAGGCAAGATATGCATCCAACCACCTCTAACGGTGCTTGATAAAAGCGAATGAATGGCGCGTCCTCAGTGATTGTTGAACGCCTAGAGCTTTATTCTTTATCTACATCTTATCGTGAGCTCTGTTTTCTCTTCAAAGTTATATAACGACTAACAATCGATTACGAGGACAAGTTGTTCACGTTTGGGAAGAATTCAACTCCTTAGTTCATTTTCTGTGGAATACGGTTCTATAGCGTATCCTCAACACTTTGATTACTACATGGTCACCGCGCTAGCCCTCCCCGTCGCGCGCTACGCGAGCAGTCCATTGTGCAAAGTCATTGGTGATGCAGTCCATCGGGAAGAAGGTTGATGGCTGGATCCTGTCTCACGATGCTTCAAAGCAGTTCCTTTTTTGTTTCCAGTTCAATATCCACCATATCACTAACTTTCCATTCCACACTACATCTGGTATAGTAATGCCGTAACACAAGCGGTTTATCCATTTGAACCCTTAACTCAACAGTCTGGTCGTTGTAGGGGGTTGAACCAGCAACCTTCTTCCCGATGGTCTGCATTACTAAACACGCAGCACAGTGCACTGCTCGCCGCGACCCTGTAGTACCCAAGGCGTTAAACCAAGCATTTCGTCGCTAATATTGACTAAAAAAATCAGTTTTATAGATAAGAATAGATCATATCGTATATTCCTGATTGTAGGATTTTTAATCATTCTCTCAGAACAAACTGCAAAGAGTATGCGAATTGCAGGAATATTATAACCTTTTTCATAGCTGGACAAGTAGTATTACATGGGTAATAATAGGAACCATAACTAGCACTTAGCGTAGTTGGTAAATAAGAAAAGTACAAAGCCTTTGGCGTTGATCAACCCCTGGGAATGCACCTAGTATTTCATTTCATCTACCTTATTTGAGTTGATTGTGTGTATATTTGGTCTTCAAAATGAATCGCGCTGAGCTACTTATGTATTAGATCAGTGCCATGTCTTCCCAGAAAAGTGTGGTACCAATCCATCGAACCGTGAAGGATCAAAGGCTTGGTGATCCCTGAGCGCGTAATCGAACCATCAAGTGATCGACCACGTGTGTGTCGCAGAGTATCTCTAAACCAGTGCGCTACACGCACTCAGGTCACACGAAGAGGAGGAAAAATTCAAAAGTTCTACACATGAACTTGTTTTGATAGCATACTTGCCTATCAAGCGGTCTTCTAAATTTCATGGTAACTCATGTACTTGAGAAGGAAATAGACATAACTAAATCATTACTTAGGTTTTCCTGTGGGGATCAGTGATGACGATCTGCCTTGGACAAAGGGCAATGCGAATCCATTAGAGAACAAGCACACGTACGTGGTACACGCTGAGATGAACGCTATTATCAACAAAATCATGAACAATATTGAAGGTTGTACTCTGTACACTACTCTGATGCCTTGTAATGAATGCGCGAAGATGATCATACAGGTGATTTTTTGACTGTAAGGTTTGTCCGTTCCATTAATGTTTAAGTGAATAGTAAATTTGTTGGAAGGGAAAAAAGTAGCAGAGTGGTGACTTCAGTGGTGTATGGTATCACGTGCCTCCGGTATATGTGTTCGCATACGCGAGTTCAACTCCAGCCTGAGGTCGAATGTTTTGCAAATCCCTTTGAGAGCCACACGGCTGCTTTCGTGCCGTGCCGCACAACGTCAAACCTCACCTAGCTACTGTAGTGGAGGCGTCTCGTGGGAAAGCGGGCGCAAACGGCATGACATCCCTGCGCAGACACGAAGGTGCCGATCCATGCGAGCACCGCGGGGACGGCGGACGCAACGCCACCTCCTGTCAAGACTGTTCCCAACGGGATATCATTGAACATTTTCATTTGTAAATTTCTTACATGATAATACTAACAAGCTGCACAACATAGAATTCGTATAGATCATACATATCTAAAAGCTGTTTGCCTGCTGAGTTCAACGCCGACAAAAGGTTGCCGACACATACGATAAGATTATTGTAGGAAGGAGCGGTGGCAAGCGGTGGCGTTGCTGGTGTAGTGGTAGCATTCGCTTCCGCTGTAGGTGAAACGCAGGTTTGACCCTTACCTGAGGTTGAAAGTCTTGCATATCGTCAGCGTTATAGGATGTTGAAACAGTGTCTGAAGGATGCCATGTGGAATTACAAAGAGTGGCTTCAATCTTTATATCAAAATAGGTGTTTTGAGTGATATGCTTGTTTTCAATAGCTGTATCACCATTCACGCTCTGTTCCCATTCATTTCCATTCACGCAGAATGTTTTACTTCTGATTTTGTAAAATAACCGAAGCGTTGTCTTCTTCTTCGCAGATAAACTAGAGAGCTCTATTTCTGGTTGAAGATAGCTTAGCATCTTCATCTAAAATTCTCATCAGCACAATTTTTGTGTCGTCAATCGGAAAAAAAAAGAGTGGAAGCAAGAAAGGAGCCCTGGTAGGTGAAGTGGTGAGAACGCGCCCTGAGAAAGGGTGAGCCGCGAGTTCAAGTCCGCTCGAGGTTTAAAGTCTTGAATATTGCTGAAAATTATTGGATATATAGCTATGCGTCATACCACTGCTAAGAAGCGGCTAAATAGAAAACTCATCGACTATATGCTTCACTTTACAGTCACGTTTGGCTGAGGTGGTGTTCCTTCACGATCGCCAAGGATCATGGCAATTTGACGCCACTAAAAGAATGTTTGATCTTGCTGGAGTGAAATATCGTCGATTTGAGACGAAACGAGAATCTGTTACTGTCAAATTTTCATGATGAATGTCAGTCTAGTAAGGAATTATTTATTGTTTTTTTCATCTTTCAGATTTTAGCTCACTATGTTGCCTTCTAGGTACTGTTCTTGTGTGTTCTAGTTCTTTGTGATACTAATTATTTTGTCCGTAGTAGGACACAAATGTTAAATACTTTTTCATCTGAGGTATAACCTTTGCCTTCAAGCCTTTCTTAAGCTCAAAATTCGCTTTCATTTTGAAAATTTATACGTGTAGATTATGAACATTGACAGTACATATGTATGAAATTGTCAGGATAGCCAAGGTTTTTGCCTAAGTAAGTCAAGGGTGTTTTCATTGGAAGATTGATACTAAATATTGATATATTTCGTTCTGTAACAAATCAGAAGAGAGCGAGTTCAGTGCACTGTACAGAGTTCGGGGTTCTTCGTTCCCATCAAATGGTGCTTGTTGAATCTAAAACTCAGATCTGATAGACTGTTGGTGTACACACTTTCTCCGTTCTCAAAGAGATTTTGTAAATGGCAGACACCTGTCTGAACGATTTGCCGATGGTATAGAGCTTTATAGGAATGTGATGGAATGGTCGTTCATCGGTACATTCCATAAGAAGTTGATTTACGCTCCAGAAATCATAGAAACGATCTGAAAATATGAGGGGTAAGGAAGGAAGAAAGCAAAATTAGTGTTTGCGTAGATATCATGCACGAGACTCCACCAAAGTCTCTTCATTGTGCTAACAATCGGTAACATGCACACATAGTAGTCAGTATAGACAACGAGCACAACGGGCTCATAAGACGAGTTGGTACGTCAGTGGCTTACGCATATTTCGGCGTAATCGCCCGCTTCATCAAAGCGACACGCCCCATACTGAACGCTACTTCACAAGAGCGATAGGGTGACGTGCTATCATCAAAACGTCTCCCCATCCCTGCTTTATATAGGATTACTGTGGGGCTTGTGGCCCTGATGAAGGAGATGATAACGCCAAAACGTACCTAAACTACTGACGTACCAACCTCGAAAAGGCTCTAAACATTCTTACAGATTATATTGGTTGTTTATAGCGAGGTTTAAAAACAGTCGACTGGAAGGTTTTGTTATCATATAGGTTCGGAAACCTCCTGATAAGTCAGGAGTTTCTCAAGATAGTATTCATCTCATTACTTGATTTTACAGAGTTTGTGAGTACAAACCACATTAACCCCGCGACGAAGTAGATTACAATCATGAGGTAAATTATTAGGTTTCTATTTATGCGTAAATAAAAGATAGTCCAGTCGCTACCAACCGGATTTCTGACGATGGCAACGCAGCAGAAAAAGGCTGCCAACTCAATAGTCCGACTTCTACACGAAAAGCCTACAGGAAGGATATGATGCTCAACGAATCTCCACACCGAAGAGGACCCACTGGGCTACTTGTGTAAACGATGAGAGGATAAAGGATAAAGCTCTTGGCGTTGATCAATCCTCAAGGGATGCGCCATGCATTCGTTTTCAATTTTTGACTTTGTTTGAGGTGACTGAATGTATATGTGGCCCCTCACAATGACTCGCGTTGGCCTACCGCTGTACCGAGTCAGGTGTAAACGATAGGGCAATAAAAAGTTTACTATTCGCCGCTTGAGTCACTCGACAGTCAATGGGGTGACGGTATTACAGTATCAGTAAAAGGCAATCATGCCTGTATAAATAAAGCACAATGATATTTATGCTCTTTACTGTTCTTTTCCGTTAGGCGCGATGGTATGAAGAAACTACGCCACTCTGTGAACAAGAATTTTTCTTGTGCGTGTTAGTGATCATTTGAAAGCTTGAATTTCTGGCTATCGCGTAACGTGACCGTTTTTTTTTTTTTGAGAATTTTTATACTTTTGTAGCAGAAAAAAAAGCATTTATGCTTCAAACACACATGTTTCTCGTAGAACAGAAATCTTCCAGAAATTATGAGTAACCATTCGATAGCGTTTCGAAGTTTAGGCAAGTCCAACGCTGTGCTTATTTTCTGGAAAAAACCGTTTCATTGCGATATAGCAGGGTAAATAAGATAAAGTTTCCCATAAACGGCACATTTGCTTGCCGGCCAGTGTTTGGGCTTGGTGTGGATTTGACGCGACGATTAATCGATCGCGCTGGTGTGACTCACACACGGAGTGCAATTTTTGTTTCTTTGGAGTCGAATTTTTTCTCCGTTCTGAAGGAAACATTCAGACAAAACCTATGACTCTGATAATACAAGATTTCTTGTACACATTCATATGCTTTTCGTGCTCCCAGCAAACAGTAAAACACGCGGGCGGTGTAAAAAATAATTTTATTTTAGATGTTACATCATTATGAAGTGGTCTTTTCGAAAAAGGAGAACGTAACGCAGTAGCCAGAGATTTGAGCTTTTGAATGATTACTGACACTTCAGACGAAAATTTCTAGTCCAGAGAAAGGAGTCGTTTCTTCATACCGTGTCCTCTTACAAAACTGTTTCCTCTTTACGAATTTGAGATACTGCTTTTGACGCTGAAGTTCATGAACATTCGACATTTAAGTGGAGAGAGAAAATAGAAGGTCGCAACCAGACTTGTGCAGAGACACCCAACTACCTCAATGCATGGCGGGCATGTGGCTCAGGGAGTTTGGAGAGTTCTGCATTCTGTGTGGAAAAGAGCCGTCTATGTATCGATACAAGAAATGTACACCGGTATAGGGTTCGAACAAAAGAACTTATGAAGTAGAATTTCCAAAGAACACACCCCATTTCTGCAATATTTCAAATAGTTCGCCTCTTTTACGGATTGCATAAACATCGCCTCCGCAGTATCTTTCGCAACAAACTGTAATGTTTCGGGACGAGAACTCGTTGCGAAGTACGGTGGTCAACGAAGAACTACTGAACTGTAGAATAATCGTATATCAATGATTATTGTGACTGTTAGTGTAGGAGAGTCCACAGATGTAAGTTAAATAGTACTCCAATCGGATAGTAAATCTTCAGTTATATTCTATTGCTTTCTAACCATACTTTCTCTATTTCTAGCTTTAAGACATATTCACGAGCTCCCATTTGGTCCAATATCTGTAACTTTGAGTCGTGCAATTTTTTCTAAAGCTTATCGGACAACGGAAAAGAAACCTATCCTTGGTAAATGTACATGAAAATAGATACATCTTGGAAGCATGGGATAGCACGGCTGGCATGAGTTCACTGAGTCGTCTTCTCGTTCTCAATGGATCTCTACCGGTACTGCTGCTTCCCATAGTTTACGAGAAACTTCATAGTTGAACTCTCCCGCCATAAGTTACGCAGTGTAAAACAAAGCCTAGAGATCAATAGATAAGCAATCTCAACGTGACAACACCTTCCAATCGACAATGTTAAGAACTCGTTTAAGAACTCAATATAGTGGAATAAAATATTTTAGGTCTTCTAGAAGGTCTGATACGGTATTTCGAGTGCTATACGTACGTTTCGGCGTTATTCGCACGCGTCATCAGTAAAACATGCCTTTCGGTTTACTCCTACAACCATTAGAAGCGGCGCCGAAGATGTACTACTTCTCGTCAGGTGAAAAGATCTTTTGATGTGGCGTTCTTTCAGAGTAATTGATTGTGGATTGCATGGCGTGCGGCTGTTAAGAGGCAGATGTAACAGTACTATTTGTTGTGGGGGTGAACCGAAATGCATGTTCTACTGCTGAGGCTGTGAGTAACACGAAACCTACGTGTAGCATTTAGAGATGATGTACCAGACATCATGAAAGGCTCAAAATACCCTGTGAGACTAATCTTAACATGATCACCACAAAAATCATTGAGGTTTTTTTCAGTCTAAATGCTATATCAAACCTAAGATGACTGGAAATAGAACTGATGATAATCTTAATTTGTCAGTGATGTTCTAAACGATTCTAGTTGACGTTCATTTCGAGTTTTTTCTTGAGACCACTCTAAAATTTCAACATATCTCATAATTGCGATCTGAGCCAACTTGCCATGTGGTCTGTTAAATGGGCTCTTCTACATATTCTAAATGATTCTCTTTGCGAGGAGGATCCACTCAATATGTCTATGATAACTACTTCTCCGTACTTAGAGAAGTGCGAAAGCCTTCTGATGCCGAGAGCGAAATGCTGATTTCCACTCAATCGAAAACAATATTGAACTTCATATCACCTGCAAGAAACCAAGATCGACGACTTCTACTTTACATAAGTTGTCATCGTATTTATTGTACAGATCTCAGTACTTCTTGCATCTGATTCATTTCCTTGCATCCATTTCACGAAGGCCTTCGTAAGTTCCGTGCGTTGTTGTGGGTTCTGCTCATAGATTTTGTCCTTCGAAATTTTGTTTTCCTTCGATGGTCGACAATTACACCATCTTGACTTCGCTGATGATACTGTACTTATTGTACAAAGCATGAGCCAAATGGGAGGGATGGTGACAGATTTTGACAACGCCTGTGGAAAGATTGGTCTCCGACTAAATCCAAACGAAAACGATGTTTATGAGGAACAAATCGGTTGTGAATCCCCATTCAGGCACAGCGAAACGAACTTCTTCGAATACTCCAGTTATGTTTCTATAGGTCGTGAAATCAACATGCTGAACGATCTAGCTCCAGGATTGAGCAGGACGAAACGATCGGCTTGAGGAGCGTACAAGAGCATCTTTAAGAGCATAAGATCAAGATATTCTATGAGACTAATCTTAACAACGTCACCATGAAAATCGTTGAGTTGTTTTATATTTTGAATGCTCTGTCAGGTCTTAGAAGGCTGGAAACACAATTAAGGATCAAGTCAAATTGTTAATGATATCCTGAAGAATTCTGGTTGCTATGAAGACCCACAAAATGTGTCTATGATAACTACTTGTCCGTACTTAGAGAAGTGCGAAAGCCTTCCGAAATGCTGATTTCCACTTGATCCAAAACAATGTTGAGCTTCATTCACCTGCAAGAGACCCAGATCAACGTTTTTTCCTGCTTTACATGACACTTCATCAAATTTCTTGTACAGATCCGAGCACTTCTTGCGTTTAATTCATTCCCTTACATCCATCTTTTACGAAGGCCTTCGTAGATTCCGTGTGTTCTTTTGCGTTCTGTTTAAAGAGTTTGTCTTTGGAAATTTTGTTTTCTTTCAATGGTCGACAGTTACACCATCTTGACTTCGCTGATGATATCGTCCTTTTAACACCAAGCATGAGCCAGTTGGGACGAAAGCTGACCTATTCCGACAACGCCTGTGGAACGATTGGTCTTGGACTGAAACTAAGGCAAACGATGTTCATGAGGGACGGATGGGTTATGAATGCCCCATTCATGCTCAACGGAACGAAAATCTCTAAATGCTCCAGCTACGTCTAAGTCGTGACATCAACATGATGAACGACTTAGCTCCAGAGTTGAGCAGGGGAACCGAGTGGCTTGGGGAGCATCTAAGGCCACCGAAGACGAAGTGAAGAGAACGAAGGGCATACGACTCCGCGCCCACCTTTTCGTGTGAACAACGATTATCTCTCCCTCAACACATCCATCAGATACCTGGCCGTTACGTAAGCAGGATGAAAGATCACTTGGCATTACTGAACGCGCAGTCGAAAGGTCGACGCTAGGAGTATCCCATATCTCGCAAATGAGAGAAAGGATCCGAAATTCTGACCTACGTCATCGATCGAAGATCAAATACGCCGTTTAACATGCCCGGCCATCGAGAATAAGGTGGGCTGGACGCGTGCTGCGCTTTGACGACAACCGATGGACGAAAGCCGTTACCGGCCGGATTCATCGGGATATCAAGCGCTCTACAGGAAGACCACCGACCCGATGGTCCGATTTCTTCACGAAAGGCAGAGAAGAAAGATATGATGCTCGATGAGTTCCTAGAGCGAGGAGGATCCACTGGGCTACTCTTGCACGCGACGGGGAAAAATGGAAATGTTGCTGGTACCCGCTTGAGTCACTCGACGACCAACGGGACAACAGGTCATACAGGTGGTAATTAAAGGCATATGGACACTCAACGACTAAATGTAACAGTCACTCTTCTTATTCCTTTACAGCTTTATTTGGTTTTTTTTGGTTATAAGGGAACAAATGAATATTCGACCTCACTCGCAGTCAAAAATTTTTTCATAAGAAAAATAGTAATCATTCGAAAGCTTGAATCTCTGGCTAGAGCCGTACGTGGGCGCTAATCAAAAAGACCCTTTTATGACGCTGTAACGTTCAAAATAAAATTATGTTTTACATTGGCTGCGCAATTTAACAATAGTTTCGCTGGAAGCACGAAAAGCACATTAACGTGTAGAGAAAATCTTTCAGTATCGAAGTCAGACCTTTAATCTGGAGTTTCGAGAAACCATCACAATTTGAATAGCAAAATTTATACCGTTCTATGGCCCGCGGGAGAGCCAGTCGATCGAGCGGCGTGTTGAAAAGGCTACATCCAACCTGCGCCCCACCCCCGCTCCTCTTCCCCCTCCCCTTACCCCGTAGAAAAGCCAAAACCCCTTACCCACGATCACTCGATCTTACATTCCCTGTTGCACTACAGAGAAACGGTCCTTCCAGAAAATAATCATAGCGTTGAAATCCTTGAATCCTTCGCTATCGAATGACTACTAATAGCCTAAAAAAAGAGTTCTATCCGACGAGAAATACGCGCATGTGAAACATAAATTTTATTTTGAACTTTACAGCGTTATTAAAGTCTTTTCGAAAACCGTCCGCGTTGGGCTCTAGCCAGATATCTGAGTTTTCGAATATGTACTAACACTCCTATGAGAAATTCTTTTACAGCAAGTGAGATCGAATATTCATTTATTCCCTTATACCGAAAAGTACCATTTGCTTTTCTTAGAAGCATCAGCTGTGTCAAGTGAGGAGCTGAAAGAGAAAGTTCCTCAACTAATTAACGAGAAGACAAATACAGACGCTTGAACCTCTATATGTTTGAGAAAAAAAGTCCGGAACGTAACGAAAGCTCACTTAAAAAACCTCATTCTCTTTAGAATGCCGTTGAGCTTGGCTCAGCTCAAATGTTCTCATATTCAATATGCCTTGCAATCATTTTCACCACTGACATGCGTGGCTCCAAAATGATTGCAAGGCATATTGAATTTTGAGCTGTGGTCTTGAGAAAACACTCGAAACGAAGGTTATGATATATTGTTCTCAGATTGTATAAATCCTCTCCAAAAATCTGAAACTTTCGAAGAATTCATATTCAGAAGCCACATATTTTGAAGTAAAGACCACTAAACAGCCCTATATAACCGAAAAAATGTCTCGAAAATCATTTCGGCAATCGAAAACCCCAAGCAAACTTGCTGTAGTCATAAAAGCTGACATAATCACAAGGAACTATTCAACATCACAGGTGATTTCGCATCTGAGACGCGAAAGATTCGCGCACACCACCACATCCACAAATCGCCTGGGCGCTCCACACACGCACGACAAATTACTCATAAGTTTCTTGCTCTGTAGGTTAGAGTTCTTACTTCTTTTTGATCAAGAACTCCCGTGGTGCAGTGGTTAGCGCGCATCCTGGAAGACTCGGATGCGGGTTCAATTCCCGCCCGAGTCGTAACACCGCTATCAAAGCGGTAAAATAAAGGACTCTTTTGGATTACTTCTTTTTTTTTAATCTGGCCTACTACCTCATCTTACTAGTTGCTCTGCTCACCTGAATCGCCAGGTACTCATAAATCCCTTTCCGAACGAAGTTATCACTGCTTATCAGCTGCATGTCAGGTCAGAATTCGTCGCTCTTTGTCCACCCTTCTTATCGTTCTTCCCCATATCACCCCTTCCAGTAGTCGAAATCGGCCCTCCACATCTTTCTGTTCCTCCTCTTGACCAAATCTATCGAAGGTTGGTGGCTGGCAGCTATGGTAGCAATATATCGAAGAAATACTGATGGCAAACAGGTGACCTCGGCTGCGTCGTGGATGCACGTGCCCCGATATGGGTAGAATACGGGTTCGGATCCCGTCGAGGTCGAGTTTTTGTTCACCACTCAATTCTCTTAGGTGTATTTGGAAGATCAAAACAGAAAAACACAAAAATCTAATTTTTGTTATTCCCCATTGCATTGGAGAACCTGCTGTTATTTATTTTCGCCATTTCATCTTTGCGATATATCCATCAAGGCTTCTTTCTGATTAGGAGGTAACAAATAAAAAATCGATCTTATTCGCTGGAGAAGAATTTTTCATGGGAGTATTAGCAACCATTGGAAAGCTGAGACTTGTGGCTACAGCCCCACGTCGCCGGTATTTCAAAACACTCCTTCATAACATTGTAACATTTAAAATAAATTCATGTTTCAAAAGACCATGTCTTTTTTTTCCCTATCTCGCTTATATTTCGCTGGACAAAACTCCTACACATTGATGTGGTTTTCAGCTCGATCTGAATGCTACAACGTCATAAAAGGGTTTTTGAAAACCGGCGAAGTGGGGCGGTAGCCTCAAGTCTTAGATTTCGAATGGTTACTTGCACTCCTACGAATAACTCTTCTTCAGCGAATGAGATCGGTTTTTCATTTGTTCCCTCCTATTCAGAAAGAACCCCATTGATGTTGAGCGATACGCAGAGCTCTGAAGCTCAGGTATGGATTGAACCTGCATCTCACCCTTTCCGAGAGCGCGTGCAACCACTGCATTATCGCGGCTCCTGTGCTGACACAACTTTTTCTGCAGTACAAGGTATAGATTCTGTCGGTAACAGAATGTAAACGGTTTGGTCTGGCAGGCTCAGATCGGCATTGAACCCAATTACGCTGACAGCCATCAGATATACTCAGTGATAGAAAAAATGGTGACAAAACAGGCGTCGATTGTGCAACGGGTTAGAGCACGCGTTCCCGGATAGGGTTGGATGCGGGTGTGAGTCCCGCTGATGCAAAGGTCTTGCACATCACTCTACATCATTGGGTATATTTATAGCATCATACCAACGCTAAAAAACAGTTAAATCAAAGGAATTCTCATAGTTATTATATATATATGTATATCTATATATATATCTATCTATATATATATATATATATATATATATATAATATATATATTATATATATATATATATATATATATATATATATAATATATATATATATATATATATAGCTTAGCTGGGCTTTGCGAGTGGTAACATCGAACTCTTTCTCAGATTGGGTGGCTCTGCAGGGGTTGAACCGCCCGCTGTACTTTTCAGTGCGATACACAGAAACATCTCCCAGCCACGATGAGCCGGTAAAACACTGGGGAGGATATAATATGTATATGTATGTGTATATATATACATATATATTTACATCTATATATGTATAGATATACATCTATAAATGTATATATATATTTATATATATATGTATATATATATATAATATATATATATATATATAACATCTATAAATTCTTCTGATGTTGACTCGTTGTCATAGATGCCTCCTCAAAACATTCGTAAATTAGAGGGCTTACTTTTCATCTTTATCCTCTATATTGGTGTCATGTGTTCGGAGAAGAGCGCATGTGGCGCAGTGGTTAGAGCTGCCCTGCGTCGCACACGAGGTCACTGGTTCGATCTCGCGCTCATGGCTCACCAAGCCATCCATCCCTCCGGGGTCGGTAAATTGGTACCAGACAGGTCTCAGACTTGTCTGGGAGGATAAGCAGCACTGACTTGGTTCAGCGGGAGGCCATTGCGAGTCATTGTAAAGGCCAGATGTGCATTCAATCACCTCAAACGAAGTTAAAAATTGAAGTCGATTGCATGGCGCATCCATCAGGGATTGATCAACGCCGAGATCTTTTATCTTTTCAAAGCTTTATGTTCGGAGAGTTCACTATCCATTCATTCACCTCCATGATTGAACATCAGTACAAATTTTTTTCGAACCAGTTATTCTTCGCATTTAATATTCTGAAAAGGACCTCTATTCGTAGGTTTTTCTCTGTTTTTCAGGCGCCCACGAAACGAATGCTGTAAGTTAATATGAGTATCGCAGAAAGAGCCATATCAGAAGAGCAGAATAGGAGCACCGGCGGTAGTGCAGTAGTCAGCAAATGCCCCGGAAAGAGGGAAATACGAGTTCGGTTCTCGTCTGAGGTTCAAAGTTTTGCCTATCACTTACTGACGCGGTTAGAGCGAATTCTTGTAGAAAGTATTACTTGTCGTCCCGTTGATCGTCTAGTAATTTGAGCGGGCACCAGGAACACCTCCATTCTTCTCTATCGCGTGCCAGAGTTGCCCAGCGGGTCCTCGTCCTCCTCGCTCTAGGTATTCGTTGAGTATCATGTCTTTTTTCTGTCTTTTCGTGGAGAAATCGGACCATCAGGTCGGTGGTCTTCCTGGAGAGCGTTTGATATCCGGAGTAATGCAGTCGCAACGGCTCTCGTCTATCGGTTGTCCTTGAAGCGCATCACGTGTCCGGCCCACCTTATTATCGATATCGTGACGTGTAGAGTGGTGTCTTTGATCTTTGATCGTTGACGTGCGTCGGAACTTTGGACTTTTCCTCTCATTTGCGAGATGTGGGATACTCCTAGCATCGACCTTTCGACTGCGCGTTCAATACGGCAAGTGATTTTTTATCCTGCATACGTAGCGATCCAGTTTGTGCTGCATACGTTAGGGCAGGGATAATTGTCGAGTCGAAAAGGATGGGCACGAAGTCGGATGTTCTTTGTCCTCTTCACAACATCTTCGATACTCTCAAGCGATCTCCACGCCGCTCGTTTCCTCCTGCTCAAACTCTGGAGCTAGGTCGTTCATTATGTTGATTTTACGACCTAAACAGTTGTTACTAGAGCATTTGGAGATGTTCGTTTTGTTGAGCGTGAATGGGTAATTAAAACCCATCCGTTCCTCATAAACATCGTTTTCGTTAGATTTAGTTGAAAGCGAATCTTTCCACAGGGGTTGTCGAAATTGGTCAACATTCGTTCCGCTTGACTGATGCTTGGTGTCATAAGGACGATATCATCAGCTAAGCGGAGATGTTTTAATGTCAACCGTCAATTTACACCACCATTCCGTCCCATTCTAATGCTCGCATGACATTTTGGAGGGTGGCAGTGAATGATTTTTGCAAAATGTATCGTCTTGTCGAAACCCCCTTCTTGTGTCGATGGTGATATCGTTGTAATGGAGACATTTTGGTTGTGATATCTTTCTTCTATTGTTGTTCAAAAAGGGAGACCTTCACGACATAGGCAATTATCGCCCAATCTGCTTGCTGTCCGTTGTCTATAAACTCTTTACTCGAGTCATCCTGAACAGGATTGACAGAACACTGGACGAAGGACAGCCATGCGAACAAGCAGGGTTCAGAAAAGGATTTAGTACCATGGACCACATCCACACGATCACAAGACTCATTGAAGTTTCGCGAGAGTACAAACAACCACTCTGTCTCACTTTTATCGATCTGAAGAAAAGCCTTTGACTCAGTGGAAACAGAAGCGGTTATAGAGGCTCTGGATAACCAGGGCGTCCCTACTCGGTACATAATGATCCTTCGTGAGCTTTATAAAGATTTCACGACCAGAATATCTCCATTCTACAATAATATCACCATTGACGTAAGAAGAGGGGTTCGACAAGGCGATACAATATCGCCAAAACTATTCACTGCCACCCTACAAAACGTCATGCGAACATTAGAATGGGACGAAATGGGAGTGAAAATTGACGGTCGACAATTAAACCATCTTCGCTTTGCTGACGATATCGTTCTCATAACACCAAACATCAGCCAAGCGGAACGAATGTTGACTGATTTCGACAACGCCTGTGGAAAGATCGGTCTTCAACTGAATCTAACGAAAACAATGTTCATGAGGAACGGATGGGTTTCTAATGCCCCATTCACGCTCAACGGAACGACAATTTCCGAATGCTCCAGTTACATCTATCTAGGTCGTGAAATCAACATGATGAACGACCTAGCCCCAGAGTTGAGCAGGAGGAAACGAGCGGCTTGGGGAACGTTTAAGAGCATCGAAGATGTAGTGAAGAGGACAAAGAACATCCGACTCCGTGCCCACCTTTTCGACTCGACAATTATCCCTGCCCTAACGTATGCAGCAGAAACCTGGTCGCTACGTAAGCAGAATGAAAGATCACTTGCCGTTATCGAACGCGCAGTCGAAAGGTCGATGCTAGGAGTATCTCGTATTTCGCAAATGAGACAAAGGATCCGAACTTCCGACCTACGTCAACGATCGAAAATCAGAGACGCCGTTCTACACGCCAGGATATCGAAAATAAGGTGGGCCGGACACGTGATGCGCTTCAACGACAACCGATGGACGAGAGCCGTTACCGACTGGATTCCTCGGGACGTCAAGCGCTCTAAAGGAAGACCACTGACCCGTTGGTCCGATTTCTTCACGAAAGCGATAGAAGAAAGATATGATGCTCAGCGAATTCCTAGAGCAAGGAGGACCCACTGGGCTACTCTTGCACGCGATAGGGAAAAATGGAAGAGTTGCTGGTACCCGCTCGAGTCACTCGACGATCAACGGGACGACAGGTGATACAGGTGATCTTTCTACAGCTCACAAAGAACCACTATGTACCGAGTGGGGACGCTCTAATTATTCAGAGCCTCTATAACCGCTTCTGTTTACACTGAATCAAAGGCTTTCTTCAAATCGATGAAAGTGAGACAGAGTGGTTGCTTGTACTCTCGTGAAACTTCAATGAGTCTTGTAATCGTGTGGATGTGGTCTGTGGTACCAAATCCTTTTCGGAACCCTGCTTGTTCGCATGACTGTCTTTCGTCCAGTGTTCTGTCAATCCTGTTTAGGATGACTCGAGTGAAAAGTTTATTGACAGCGGACAGGAAGCAGATTGAGCAATAATTGCATATGGCTTGAAGGTCTTCCTTTTCAAACAATAAAACGCTCTTTCTGGTTTTCCATTGATTGGGAACCTTGCATTCTGACAGGTAGCGAGTGAAGAGCCGAACCAAGGTGTTGATGAGAACTGGCGTTGGGTTCTTCAGGTGTTCTAGTCTAATTCTGTCTGGACCAGGTGTTTTTCACCGACGATATGGCATGCCTGATTTCGGCAGGCAACTTATATGACGGTAAGAAAGTGTTGCCACATTATTGAGGGAAGTTTGTAGTGCTGTAGTCTTCCCGACAAACAGTCATTGGTTCGACTCCGCTCCGCGCACTCCAGTCAAGTTCCACTTCGACGAACACGCAAGGTGGAACCGAATGAAGTCTGAGAGATGAAAAATAGTGACCCAGGTTTTCATGGGCTGTTTCTGTAGACCGAACTTGCAGTCATCGTTTTTAGATTCAGTGGTATGAGACACCTTTCAAGGAATGGTTGGTCAACTCCTCATTCTGTCCTCCAGATTCTTAATGAGGTTCTCGTGGATTTACGACCACCATCGCTAGCTTTCGATAACTTCCTTGCTCTGCCTGAGCATAAAAATATCATTTTCTCTACGATCTTACAAATCTAATCCAGTGAGAGCTAAGAATGTGTTCCGATTTTTCCCCCAGTTCAACACGTAGCGAAGCGGGGCAGTTTCGTTACATAGGTGATAACTTCCTTTCAAATGCTTTACCGCTTAATCGTGGCTGGGAAGTGTTCCTGAGTGTCGGACTGCGAAGTACAGCAGAGGGTCCAATTTCCTAGCCGGGCCACCGATGCTGCGAGGAATGCGACGGTTTCACCCGGAAAGTCCCGCTAAGGGTAAAGCGTACCATGAATCACCGTGGTCTTGGTAGCTACTAGTAGCAAGATGGTAATCTCGCTCTGATCCAGAAGAGCTGGCGACATTCTTATGTAATAACGACCTGGGCAAGACCCGGCTAGGCTTGCCCTGGGACTCCAGGAAACAAAACAACTAAACTAACACATAATTTTTGTGCTGGGCTCGCAGTCTCAGTGAAGACGGGCCATCGCCATCCAAGTATCCCACCAAGGTGATACCTCTAAGTCAAGTCTCACTGTGCGTTTCATGGTGAATTGGTACCAGACTTGTCTGGGAAGATACTAGCTGTGACGTGGTACATCGCTAGCTCACTATGAGTCATTTCAAAGGCCTGATGTGCATTCAATCACCTCTAACGATGCTACGACTAGAGTCGAATGCATGGCTCATCTCTCAGAGATTAACCAACACCGAGAGCTTTGTCCTTTGGAGCTTCAACCACTAAGTTTTTGTTATCAATGCTAGATGTCTTTGAAATCCGCGATATCAGAATATCTCTGCTTTACTTCCTTGCCTGTTTTTCCACTGTACATTCAGATCTATCTTTTTTTTTCTACAATCCTTCACCGTCATCAAAATCTCTTTAATTGTTCCCTGAAATCTTCAAAAAATTGCTAATTCGCATTGTAGCACTCCAATGGAAAACGGTGTTGTGGAACAATGTATGAACGGAATGGGAGCAAAAACAGATGATATATCGGACGATTTAGGGAATCTGCCGTTACAGAAAGAAAAAAGCAAGTTTCCTATGAATCCTCATTGTCTTCCTTACCAGGTTTCTAATCTTTTGCACATTCTCCAGGCTCGAGAAAAAGGAATGATTATCTTTCGTGGGAAGACTATTTATTGAGTTCGACGACGACAAAAGGTTGGTTGCTGACACGTACGATAGGATATATCTAAGAAAGAGTGCTTGCAAAGCGGTGAACTCTGGGATGTAGTGGTAGCATGCGCCTCCGCTGTAGCTAATACGCGGGTTCAACCCCTATTTGGGATTAAAGGTTTTGGATACCAGTCAGCATTACTGGACGATGTAACAGTTTTGTCTGGAGAATGCCATGTTAAAATAAAACTAATGGCACTAGACTTCATATTGATATAGGTGTTTTGAGTGATGTGCGTTGTCCTCAGTGGTAATCTAATACCTTCTCGTTTTGTGATACGCATAAGGTATTCTGATTTTGTGGAGAATCGGAGCATTGTTTTCCACTTTGCGTAGAAAAACCAGAAAACTCGATTACCAATTGGAGATAGTTCAGTATCCCCATTTAAAATCCTCATCGGCATAGTTTCGTGCGCTAAATCAGAGAAAAGAGTGACAGCAGAAGAGAAGCCCTGGTATGTGCGGTGGTAAAAAAGCGCCTCTGGAAAGGGTGAGACGCGAGTTAAACTCCCGCCCAAGGTTCAAAGTCTTGCATATCACTCAGAATTAATGAATATATGGCTATAGTCATACCTCTGCTAAGGGAGCGCTTTGACAGGAAAATTCTCATCGATTATATGTCTCTTTACAGTCACATTTGGCTGAAGTGGTGTTCCTTAACGTACGCCAAGGATCGTGGGAAGTTGACGCCACTAAGAGAATGTTCGATCTTGCTGGAGTAAAATATCGTCGATTCGAGACGAAGCTAGAATCTGTTACTATCGAATTTTCGTAACGAGTGTTAATCTAGTAAGAACTTATTTATTGCTGTTTTTCGCCGTTCATATTACAGCTCACTATGTTGCCTTCTAGGTGCTGTTCCTGTTTGTTCTGGTTCTTTTTTTTACTAATTGTTCTGTTCATTGTGGAACACGGTAATAGATGTTTAGTAACTTCTCTTAGGTCTAATTTTCGCCTTTAGACCTTTCTTGAGCTCAAGATTCACTTTCGTTCTGAAGATTTATACATGTGGATTATGAACAGTGACAGTACATATATGTACAAAATTATCAGGATAGGCAAGATTTTTACCTAAATATGTTAAAGGTGTTTCCATTGGAAGAATGACACCATGTGATATAAATTGGTATTTTTCGTCCTGTAACAAATCAGAGGACAGCGAGTTCAGTGCATTGTACAAAGTTCGAGGTTCTCCATTCTCATGGAATGGTGGTTGTAGAATCTAGAACTGCGATCTGATCGACTGTTAATGTTGCACTTTCCTGATTCTTTGAAGAAACTTGCAGAACATACCTGTCTAAATGGTTTGCCGATAGTATAGAGCCTTACAGGAATGTCATGGAATGGTCGTTCATCGGTAAATTCCATAAGACGTCGATTTACGCTCCAGAAGTCATCGAAACGATCTAAAAATGTAGGGAGTGAAGCACGAAAAAAAAATCGGTGTCGTTTGCCTAGATACCATGCACGAGACTCCCCCATAGTTGCTTGTGTTCATCCATCTTCATTGTGCTAACAATCTGTAACACACACATATAGTAGTCAATATGACAATGAGCACAATGGACTCATCAGACAGGTCGGTACGTCGGTTTCTCACATAAGTTCCGGCGAAATTGTCCGCCTCATCAGAGCCAAACGCCCCTTACTGAACGGTACTTTAGAAGAGGGAAAGGGAAACGTGCTTTCACCAAAACGTCTCCCCATAACTGCTGTAAAAGGGTTCAGTGTGAGGCTTGTGGCTCTGATGAAGCTGGCGATACCGCCAAAACTACGTAGCCACTGAAGTATTAACCTCAAAAACGGTGCGAACATTCTCACAAACTTCATTGAATAATTATAACGAGGTTTAAACACAGTCGATTGGAAGACAATGTCACAAGCGGGTTCGGAAACCCCTCTGATAAACCAAGAGTTTCTCAAAATAGCAATTATCTCGCTGCTTGTTCTTACAGAGTTTGTGGGTACGAACTACACTGACTATGTAACCAAGCAAATTATGACCGCGGAATAAGTTATTAGATCCTCATTCATGCCTAAACAAAAGACAATCCAGTCGATACCGACTGAAGTCCTGGAGATGTTAAACGCATCACAGAATGACCACCACTCCGGTAGTTTGACTTCCACACGAAAAGCTGGAAGAAAGATATGATGCTCAAGGAGTCTCGTCATCGAGGGAGACCCATTGGGTTCCCCTTGCAAGCGGAAAAATGGAAGGTTTGCAGGTGTTCACTCGAGTAACTCGACGATGAGTGGGATGACAGTGTTACAACATCAGTAAGAGCCAATCATATTTGCATGAATAAAACGCATTTAACTTTAAGCTTTTTACTATGTCTAAAATTTTGCTCCAAAAGCTGTGGATCATGGACATTCGGCACTTAACATGGTAACATGTTTGTTCCTGCTATGGGGTCTGATATGGCACTTATACAGTACTAAACAGCTACTGACTGTTTCGTCGTTCCAGACTCATCAACAGCACAGTGCCTACATGATCAGCCGATCCCTTGAGGGAGGGGGACTCGTACATTAAAGTACGGACGCCGACTGCCAGATCGCCGCAAGTCAAGTGACAAAACCTCCCGACACTGCAGTGACCACTTTCGAGTACTTGTGGCTGGTAAAATGAATAACACATCGACTCTCGACTATTTATATAGACCTCACGATAGCCATAAGCGCTCGACTATAGTCACTGCAATGTCGAGGATTTTGTCAAGTCACTTGCGGTGATCTGGTATTCGACGTCGATTCCTTTATGTGAACGAGTATATGGTATCATCTGTCGTCCAGTTGATCGTCGAGTGACTCGAGCAGGTACCACCAACACTTCCATCCTTAACGCGTGCAAGAATGGGCCACTGGGTCCTCCTCGCTCTAGGGATTCGCTGAGCATTATATTTTTTTCTATACCTTTCGTGAAGAAATCGGACCAACGGGTCGCTGGTCTTCCTGTAGAGCGCATGATGTCCCGAGGAATCCAGTCGGTAACGGCTCTCGACCATTGGTTGTCGTTGATGCGCATCACGTATCCGGCCCACCTTATTTCGATATCTTGGAGTGTAGAACGGCGTTCCTGATCTTCGATCGTTGACGTAGGTCGGAACTTCGGATCCCTTCTCTCATTTGCGAGATACGGGTACTCGTAGCATCGACCTTCCGACTGCGCGTTCAATAACGCCATGTGATCCTTCATCCTGCTTCCGTAACTACCAGGTTTCTGCTGCATACGTTAGAGCAGGGATAAACCGTCGAGCCGAAAAGGTGGGCACGGAGTCGGATATTCTTTGTCTCTTCACTACACCTTCAATGCTCTTAAACGTTCCCCAAGCCGCTGGTTTCCTCCTGCTCAACTCTGGAGCTAGGTCGTTCATCATGTTTATTTCACGGCCTAGACAGGCTCAACTGGAGCACTCGGAGATTGTCGTTCCGTTGAGCGTGAATGGGGCATTCAAAACCCATCCGTTCCTCATGAAGATCGTTTTCGTTAGATTTAGTTGAAGACCAATCTTTCCACAGCTGTTATCGAAATCGGTCAACATTGCTTCCGCTTGGCTGATGTTTGGTGTTATGAGAACGATATCGTCAGCAAAGCGAAGATGGTTTAATTGTCGACCGTCAATTTTCACTCCCGTTTCTTCCCATTCTAATGTTCACATGATGTTTTGTAGGGTGGCAGTGAATAGTTTTGGCGATATTGTATCGCCTTGTCGAACCCCTCTTTTTATGTCAATGGTGATATTCTTGTAGAATGGAGATATTTTGGTCGTGAAATCTTTATAAAGCTCACGAAGAATCATTATGTACAGAGTAGGGACACCCTGGTTATCCAGAGGCTCTACAAGTACGAATATATAGTATGTGCCCAAGAAATCAGTTGAACGGAAAGGCACTGTACTACTGATGAGCCTGGAAGAGCGTAACAGCAACTGTCTAGTATTGTATAAGTGCCGTTCCAGACCTCATAACAGGCTCGAGCATGTTATCACATTACCAGGTAATCACTGTTTTGAGCGAAGTCTTTATAAATAGTCGAGAGAAGAGGTGTGATTCGGCACTTAGTCGGGGAAAGGAAATAACAGGTCGCAACCCAACTCGTGCACAGATACCTCCATGCATGGCGGGTGTATGGCTCAGGAGGTTTGGAGAATTCTTTAAACCTGCACTCTGTATGGAGATGAGCCATCTATGTATAAATACTGAAAATGGTACAGCGTTATGAAGGCTCAAATTTTTGGAGAACAGACCTCATTTTTTCGATATTTCAAATAATTCGCCTCCTTTACAGATTGCATAAACATTGCCTCCATGGTGTCTTTCGAAACAAACTGTAATTCTTCTGGACGAGAACTCGTTCTGAAATATGGTAGTCAATGAAGAAAAATGTTGCACCCTAGAATGATCGGCATATTACTGACTTTATTGTAACTGTTAGCGTAGGAGAGTCCACAGATCTATGTAAGTCAAATAGTACTCCAATCGGATAGTAAATCTTCAGTGGTATTCCATTGCTTTCTAGCCATACTTTCTCTATTTCTAGCTTTACGCCATGTTCACGAGCTCCCATTTGTTCCAATATCTGTAACTTTGAGGTACGAGGTTTTTCTGAAGTTTATTGGACAGCAAAGAGGAACATACCCTCGGAAGATGAATAGGAAAATAGCTACACCTTGGAAGCATGACATAGCACGGCTGGCATGCGTCTATTGAGTCGTCTTCTCGTTCGGAATAGATCTCCACCGGTACTGCTGCTTCCCATAGTTTACGAGAAACTTCGTAGTCGAACTCACCCGCCATATGTTACCAGTGCAAAAGAAAACCTAGAGATCAATAGATAAGCAATCTCAACGTGACAGCACCTCCAATCGACAATGTTGAGACTTCGATTAAAAATTCAATATAGTAGGATAAAACATTTTAGGTCTTTTAAAAGGTCTGCAACGGCATTTCGAGTGCTATACGTACGTTTCGACGTTATTCGCACGAGTCATTAGCAGCACATGCCTTTCGGTTTACTCCTATAACTATTAGAAGCGGCGCCGAAGATGCACTACTTCTCGTCAGGTGAAAAGATTTTTTGATGTGGCGTTCTTTCACAGTGATTGATTGTGGTTTGCATGGAGTGCGGCTGTTACGGAGCATATGTGATAATAGTATAAGTTGTAGAAGTTAGGTGTTTCCATAGTCTGAATGCTCTGTCAGGTCTTCGAAGGCTGGAAACACAATCAAGGATCAACTCAAATTGTCAATGATGTCCTAAAGAACTCTGGTTGCTATGAAGACCACAAAATGTGTCTATGATGACTACTTGTCCGTGCTTAGAGAAGTACGAAAGCCTTCCGAAGTGCTGATTTCCACTTGACCGAAAACAATATTGAGCTTCGTGTCACCTGCAAGAGACCCAGATCGACGTTTTTTCCTCCTTTACATGACACTTCATCACATTTGTTGTACAGATCCGCGTACTTCTCCCGTTTGATTCATTTCCTAGCATCCATCTTTTACGAAAGCCTTCGTAAATTCCGCGTGATCATTTGCGTTCCGCTTAAAGATTTTCTCTTCTTTAAGAACGTTGCTCTTTTTCGATGGTCGACAAATACACATCTTCACTTCGCTGACGATGTTGTCCTTATAATGCCAAGCATGAGACAGTTAATCCGAATGCTGATCGATTTCGACAAAGCCTGTGGAAAGATTGGTCTCCGATTGAAAATAAGGAGAACGTTGTTTATGAGGTACGGATGGGTTTTGAATGCCCCAATCACGCTTAACGAAACTAGCTAAAATGAAAGCTCCCGTTAAATCTATCAAGGTCGTAAAATCGACAAGACGAACGACCAAGTTCCAGAGTTGATCAGGAGGAACCGAGCGGCATGGGGAGCATTTAAGACCATCGAAGATGTAGTGAAGAGAACGAGGAACGTACGACTCTGTGCCCACCTTATCGAGTAAACAACGGTCATCTCTCCCTCAACATATCCATCAGATACCTGGCCGCTACGTAAGCATGAAAGATCACTTGGCGTAATTGAACGCCCAGTCGAAAAGACGATTCTAAGAGTATTCCATATCTCGCAGGTGAAAAGAAGGATCCGAAGTTCTGACCTCCGTGAACGATCAAATTAAGGATGGCGCTCTACAAGCCAAGCTACCGAGAACAAGGTGAGCTGGACACGTACTGCGTTTTCATGGCAGCTGATGGGCGATCATCGTTATGTCAAGCGCAGTACAAGAAGACCACCGACCCGATGGTTTGATTTCAACACGGATAGTCTTAGAGAAGATTTGATGCTGAACGACTTTCTAGAGCGAGGACGATCCATTGGGCTGCTCTTCCATGCAATAGGAGGAAAATGGAAGTTTAACTAGTGTCGGCTCGAGTCAATCATTTATCAACGAGATGACAGCTGATACGAACCATTAATGTTGTAGAATGCTGGCCGGCTCGAATTTCTTTGCAGTATTGGAGATATCCTAGCAACGTGTGCAAGAGTGTAGGAGAGGGGATCGAGTCAGCAACTTGCTCCTTGAAAGGCTGCATCACTAACCACTCCGCTATTCCCCCTCGAAAGTCGCTATCACCACTTATTATTTGCCAACGTGTGTGATAATTAGAGCGAATTCAATCACTCTGTGATCGAAGGAAGTCGTGCGCAACATAAAGTCCTATGGAATTTACTTATTCTCCAGCATTCCATCGATAGAGCGGAAGGGATCAATGAAATGGGACATGGAGTTTTTTATTTTGATTAGCATACTAATACGACAGCTGAGACCTCGTCATCATCCTGCCCATATCCGGAGTATTTCATAGAAGGAAGGAAAAACCAATGCTGGACATCGACATCGCCTACAGGAAGATCAAACATATCAATCCAATTTGGAAACAGCTCTCCACTAAAATCACCATAATCTCCAGTTTCAGTACGAGTTCTCACAATGTGTGCTTCCTGTGAAGACTTGGTTCAACTAGGAAATAGACTTCCAATGCTCAGAGATAGATAGGCAGCAGCTTAACTTTGGTCGGGAGGTTTTTTTTTCCATGGAATTCTCCCTAAGATGACTGAAATGCCGAAAAAAACCCATACACCCAAGCACTCGATGTTGAAGACTCCGAACAATCCCACACAAGAACTTCTCACCAGACAATCCTGCTCGGAAGGAGCGATCGAAACGATCTTTACAACTAAAGTAATTTTTTCTTCTGTGCTCAACATTTCCATGGAGACCACCTCTGTACTCTATGCTCCGTCAGATAGGTAAATATGATTTCCATAGAGATTCTGCTGGAAAAAAAGATAATCGTAATAAGAGTGACAGTGATATAGAACTCCTCGAGCTGGTTACACCGTAAGAAAACTCGACAGAATACGGATAAGAGGGGAGATATCAGAGGTAAAACAATTTCGCTGACCACATTTGTAAGTGAACAGAGGGAACAAGAATTGTTCTACACCCTGAAGCAAATTTGTTGGTTGAAAAGTGGTCACAACCCAAATCGATCCTTCGTTACATCATAAGCATATATGCTTTTTAAGCTACTTACTATTACTATGAGAATCATGAACAACATATATTAATTCCATTAATTCCACAAGTTAACAGTAGGATGGATTAACCGAATAATCTCCATGTGCCTACAGATTTCATTTATTCAAGTGGTAGAAATCGATCGGACAACTGTAAAGTTGTTTAAGCTTAGGGCATGACAGCATTGACGTAAAACAAAAACAATATTATATAACATCCTAACCATCAGATGTAACGCTGTGAAACATAATATTTACAAGAATCGCTAGTTGTTAGTAGATAAGATCATCAAAGAGACCAAATTCGATATCTACAATGCTCTGCGTGTCAGAGTGTAAATCGTCATCAGAATCCGTGCCACGTGAAGTTAGTTGCCCTTCACAGATACGAGACTCCGTACGATTACCCAGGATCGCTTCAGAAACGTCTTCTCTACTATTTGGATATGCGGACGCTAGGGACAACAGTTCGTCGTCCACGTGGCAAGCATCAGCTGAGGTCGTTCCATCCACATTTGGTGGTAAGGAATCTTGAGCACAAGTTGGCTGCAAATCTTGCTGCATTAGCCGCTGTATTCGTTTTTGTCGATATGCACGGCGTCTTGCAGCTGAGTTTGCAATTTGTGTACGTACCTAAACATAAGAATAACGGTTTGAATAATATATTTGATTAGATTTAGTAGATGAATATATGTTTAATGAACAATTGTCAAAGACTGTACTGACCCTATTTTCAACGATAGCATTTAGTCGTTCCTGCTCAGTCGAAGGAGTTATAGCATTGTGACTAGACGCCATTTCCGTTGACGTTGACGGCCCATTTCCCTCATCATACCACTCTCCAGTTTCCGATGAATTGACGTCCGATGATGCTGTATCAGCGGTTGCGCTAACCTCATTTTGGTTATCACGTCTGCTCTCAGCCAACGTCTTCTGGAAAATACAAGCAACACCTGCAAATTCTCTCGAATGATCATCAACATGCGAAACATTCAGTGATCTGAGACAATGTTTCGAATAATTTTCGAAAAGTAAAATGGTACAATTCAAGTGCAAGTGATCGCTTGAAAATCACAGCTGATTAGTGTCATTTGATGGCATTTTACCATACACCCGTCATCTTTAACATTTCTTAGCCATCTTCACCTTCCCCCACGTATAACGTTTTCTTGTTACATGATTGTTCTGAGAACGAAAACTGAACTTACTAATACGGCGTCGACCCGTTTTCTCAATTCCTGCATAATCACCGCCGTTCTTGGTCGCTTCACTGGAGGGGCAGGTATCGATAAATTCCCACCTATTGCATCCAACATGGTTTCTACGTTACAACCAGAACGCAACACCGCATAATCATGCTGCAAACGAAAAACGACTATGAAGTAAGCATTAGATATCTGTATTGAATAAATACTATATTCAACTAAGATACCGTCATGTCAGTAGAGCAAACTCCAAGTCTACGCTTAATGGGTGTTACGTCCAAGTTATAGAGGTAGTCAACTGAGACGCGGTACTCCGACGGACTCACATGTCGCGAACTAAAACGAATGATTTACGAACAAAAACATATCGAAATATTAAAAAAAGTATTGGGATAGGGAAATGAGTAAAACCCACTAACTGAAACCACGACGGCCGCCGTCTTCCAATTTTTTCACTATTTGTGCCATTTTCTTCAAAAGTTCCTCGTCCTAAGATAACAATTCGTATCAGCAAAAACTAGAATTTTTACATGTAAAACATCTATACCTCTAGTCGACATATATCCACACCCATTTCATGCAACTGATCACAAATAAGATCGCTAAGTGTTTCCCCTGCATGCCCATCAGAGGCTTCGGTAGAAGAATAAGTCCCTTCCGCATTCATGTCAGTCGATGTGCTTTGCTCATCTGAATAATTGAATACTCAGTCATAATTCTCGAAATGAACGTAGGAATTACAAATCCTAACCGCCGATGATGCTGGCCGAAGGTGTGCTCGGTTTGTATGAAATTATCTTTTCTCCACTTGACGTGGGGTCACAGCAACCCGACACTCCTGGGTCTTGATGTGAAATCTAAAGAATAGATATCACATTGTGAAATGGACAAAAATGAACTTTGTTCTGCTGAGAGGAAAACCATAATTACTGAATAATGCATTATACAATGTCACTTGAAAGCCCACTACTGGAAAACAATAATGACGAAATACTCGTACGCCCAAAGCACATACCATAGGTGTATGCGGCTAATAATCATACTTTCCTAGTGTTGGCGTCACTCAATAAAAAATTCGTACACTTGAAATTGCTAATGTGAGGAGAGTGCACCAATATATAGGAAGCAATGATAGGAGAAATATTAAAGTCTATATCTTTTCTCAGCAGCTCTATGAGACAGACATACACAAGTGCATAGCATAGTGCGTCTCTAAGAAATTGAATTGGATATTGCACTCTGAAGAAGTAAGAGAACCACTTTTCACTTTCTTTGTCAATATGAAAGAAACCTCGCCTGAGTAGTAACAACGACGAATCATTGCGCTAAACACTAGAAGCACACGGTATTACTGCTATTGTTCGAAACCCAATAATAATTGGCTATCAGGTAATCTGAGCATGACGAAAATTCCTCTGTGCCGTTAAGTCAACGAGTAAGGAACGACGATATCGAAGTCTCACATATTTCTGATCATTGTTCACTCTCAAAATCATTGCAAAATGTTGGTCGAAAAGGAAGACAAGTAAAAACAACACGATTGCGTAGTTGAAGTGATCAAAAACGTGCTGCCAATATTTGGAAGGATATGAAGTGACACTGTGAAGCCTCTTCACTAAAATTCATAAGCTGCGAAGCAAAAGCAAAGGTGATTATGGTGCAAAAGTTGTACTACACACGAATTCCTCCAAAATAGTGTAACTCCTTAGGAAAAAGAGCGACCCTTCAACTTTTATCCTGCAGCGATATTACTCTTGAACGATGAGAGAAAATACTGAGATAGAATCAGTCCAAAGAAGACAGATAAGTGTAAAAAGAATGAGCTAAGATGTAAATCTTTATGAATGAGATTTACTATACCCTCAACGTCGCGTGTGGTCAACCACTGCGTGTTCAATACGGAAATCTGAAGAATTAAATAGAAAAGGAAACAATAGTGAACGATCTCCGATCGCTCATGCAATCACTCACCCACGATACGAAAATTTTTAATTATATTCTCAACCGAGCGCTCACATAGCGGAAACGAAAGCTACCCTTTTGACAAAGAAGAGTACGTGAAAGTGATGACTGACGTTCCAACAATTTCGTCATAGCAGAGCTTAGGACATACTACACCGTACCATATCCGATCATTTGATTGAATCTTCTATTTGTTACTGTTTATGGCACTTTGATACCCAACATAGCTTGCCAGGCTCTAAACGTGGGGGCTGGGTCGCATCAGCTACCAAATTATCAACTTATTAACATACCTTACTCTCCCGAACCTGTTGTACCAGACGACCACCAGATGTGTTATCAGAAGAAACTGATGATCGCGACGTTGTTGGCGACTGAACAGAAGAAGGGTATGACCATGCGTCAGCAGTACGTGTTGACATCGATGTTCCACAACGAGAACTAGTATTGGTTCTTTGGTTATCAGCAAAGAAAGCAGGATAGAGTTTTCTGTAAATAAGTACTTGACAATGCAACGACAGATGAAAGTAAATGACATAGATCTATGACTTAAAGAAAGTGATCAGTGGTAGCTAGGGATGAAAATAGTTGAAAATTACGTTACTTCAAGTGTGAAACACCGCTAAAGAAAAGATGGAAAACTACAATGATGCTGGGATATAAGCAAAACTCCAAACCACAATTGGTATTCAAATCCACGACTACTCCGATTTGATAATGTACACCAGACCAGTTTCTGAGTTTTGCTATCTCATTATATCCGTGGTTATACTCCATATAGCCCACTAAGATGGAAAAAAAAGTAAAAAGAGTAGACAGTAAACAGGTTAAAAAAGGGGGAGGGACACTTCTTCTTAGGAAAAACGATAAAGTTCGAAATTCCAAGTACCGATATTTAGCAGGGAGCATGTCAATATTAGGCTTCGGAATAAACCCTCGCGCTTTCTCAGCAGCAGTTCGAGTGACGTAGAAGACCTGATTCGGCAATCCCATGGGAAAAAAACACCTCTAAATAAGAACACATTAGAAATGTTAGAAAAAAAAAATGGTTTCGCACACTAGCATTACCAACAAGAACTCACCTTTTTCTTCATATTTCTGCAGGCCCATAAGATACGTTGCTCACCCGTAAAATCATTCGTGTTCAGCATAAGTGGCTCTAGCGAAGCACCACAATAGCAACACGAAAGTAGCTCCCTGTCTTTCTTAAACCAGCATCATAGAGAGAAAGAGAACAGACTCGAAAATTCCACAGATTTCAATCTCTGAGAACGGTCGATCAGCCCGACATATCATCGGTTAGTATGTGTAATGAAACTACAAACATGCCTACGTACAGCTTGTTCGCGCTCGTAAGCACGATCGATGCTAAATTCATCGTCACCATCGCGATCAGTGTAGCGAATGGACATTGTGTGTCAGGCATTGAGTCCCTCAATTCAACAATCGCTGCAAACACCCCAATCTTATTCGATCGACAATCACACTATCGCTCTGCGACTCAGTGGAGACAATCGCCAACTGAATCGCTTCATCGCCGTGTGACACCGACAACACTGCCCTTATCGTCATCACACACTCAAGTGCTCAGTGAAAATTTAAGACAAAAAGTCACTGTGTAGTGTTTCTGTTTCCCTAACGACTAACCATGTACGCAAGAACTGACCAAACTGCAATGCTTAGCGGCCTGGAAACACAAATACATACCTGATTTCTTTTGGTGATGCATATATTTCGGTAATCAATCGTCATGGAGCCAATAATCTCAACCACTTCACAGAGAAGGGATAGCACACACTAAACAGATATATAAAATGTATACATGTACTGTACACAACTATATGCACATATGTAAATGTATGCCTACATATACACATGTATGTGCGTATGTAAATGCATATATACGCATCATGCAAATATAGATACACCTATATACATTTATGTACGCAAATACAGACCAAAGAGATATCACGAAGGTATTCGTAACGTGAGAAATTGGTCAGATTAAAGCCTAAAATTTCTCTGGAAACATTTTCCGAAAGAAAGACCAATCCTCGCGGTGATCGCTACTTTTCGAAGATTGTACTGTAAAAATAGTGTTAACGGTACGCAGTAATAGCAAAGCACAAATTCCCTTAAGCAAAAAAAGTAACTACGAAGTTACCTAGGATATCTAATAAAACAAGTGGGACGAATACGGCGAATGGAAATAGCTATCTTCGATGGACCAGATTGAATTCTCTCACTGACGAGATTTGCAGTACTGGGCAATATTTCGATAGTTCATAACATTCGTTTCGAGTGTTTTCTTAAAACTACAGCTCAAAATTCAATATGCTTTGCAATCATTTTTGAGCCACGCATGTCAGTGGTCTGTTAAAGGAGGGCTGACTTATAGAGCCCGATACACGTGTTTCGATTTTGCGATCTCGTCAGTCGGGCAGCTACCCTTTCTCGTCTCTTGCTAATCTCTGTGGGTGCTCCAGTCCCCTCAAGATCGAAACACGTGTATCGGGCTCTATAAGTCAGCCCTCATTGACAGACCACTGACATGCGTGGCTCAAAAATGATTGCAAGGCATTTCGATAGTTATCTTATAACTAGAGTCCATCAAAGATCTATAGCAAATTGGAGCCGTAACCAAACATCTGGGATTTACTAGGAGAAGAAGTATGTAGAACAGCTAGCCAAATAGAACACGTATTGCCAGCCTCATGTTACAGGTTTGATCTACAGACTGGAAATTAGAAGATCGAGTCTCGGCGTTGATCAATCCCTCAGAGATGCACCATGCATTCCCTTCAATTCTTAGCTTCGTTCGAGGCGAATCAATGCATATCCGGCCTTCACAATGACTCACGGCGGGCTGGCCTACCGATGTAGGAAGTCACCAATCTATCCTCCTAGAGAAGTCTGGGAACAGTCTGATTCCAATTTATAGAACCCAAAGGGATGAAAGGCTTGGTGAGCCATGAGCGCGAGATTGATCCATCGACCTACTGTGCGACGCAGAACACCTCTAACCACTGCGCCACCTGCGCTCTACAGAGATAACACACAAGTACCAGTAAAGACATAAACAAACAAATTTTAAAAAGGAATTAGAGAACTCTCTAACTGGAAAATCTCGACAAACTTCGGTCAATTATTAACGATCATGAATAAATTGCAGCAGAACGGCATTAAATAAACCCGCACAAACTCACATTTCGAAAAGTGAATGAGCGAATTCTTCTCAGGACCAGCAACAAGATACAGTCCCTGCCTGCACACTTCACGCTGCGGTTGGGCACGTCGACGCCAGATCAATAGTGTTAGTCAGAGTACTCTTTCCGCAATGGAGCACGTTATTCACAAAGTCTCCCAGCAGATGATCGAATGACTAGGCATAATTAAGGATGAGAATCACATCGTCAATGATTCATGACAGAAAACAGACAAGTAACAGTTTATTCTATGAGATCGGAAAGCCCCGATGTCTCTCATATACGCTCACGATCCACACTGAGAGGAAACGTCTGTCTATTGAAATGAGTGCGAGAGTTCCTCACAAATATATTCCTTTTTACAATTAATCAAGTTATTACAGATTGCCCTCAATATTTATTGACCCTACAGACCATACATAAATCATAGCGCGAGAACAAAAGAGAACAACAAAACAATCAACGACTCTGGGCTGGATCGAGCAAGAACAAGAGCTTAATCGATGAGCAGAATAGATCCGTACATGCTGTCACCTGCAGCTCTCTTCGATCTACCGTTTCAGCGTCGAGATGTACAACACGTTGTTACCCCGAATGAACGCGTCACCGTACTTGTTCTGCAACTGACCATTGTTGTACTCCTCCGTCTGCTCGAGTGCAATGTTCATAAATCTGCAAAAGAAACGTTGTCAGCTTGATCATACTCCATGAAATGGTAAATCATTGAATTTTCGATATACAATCCTTACATTTACTACTTACTTAGCAGTTTTGAATATTCCTAAGAGATTTCACAATTACTATTTAAGACAACATGTCATGTGGTCTGATAGGAGCTCTTGCGCAGCCCGATACACGTGTCTCAGCCTTAACAGTCTCGTTTGTCGAGTAGACCCTTCGTATACTACTTCTATATTTCGGAGTGCTCCAGTCCCCTTACTTAGAGTAGCCGACGACGAACGATTTACACTGCCGTCAAGTGGTCTCGAGAAAACATTCGCAACAAACCAGAAAGTTTCGAAAATTACAGCCAGGAGTAACCGGGTACACAACATTGCCGATATTCATTTCACTTGGCGGCACGTGTAAATCGCTCGTCGTTGCCTACTCTTCATAGGGGGATGTAGGGGCTTCCGAGAGAAGTGGCTATAGACGAAGTGCCTGCTCGACTGACGAGGCTGCCAAGGCCGAAACATATGCAACGGGCTGTACAAGAGCACATAACAGACCACATGGCACATTTGCTTGAATATTAAATATAATTTATCAAAATTTGAGCTTGGTCTTCGAAAAGATTTGGAACAAACGGCATACCTAAAGAATTGAGTAGTGAGCAAGAAATCGACCTCAGACGAGAGTTAAACCCGCGTTTCATCCATACTGGAGACGCGTGCTACCACTACACGCCGAGGTCACCGCTCACTCATGTCATTGCGAAAAAGCATTGATACATAAGAAATCTTGTAACTATATAAGCAGAATGGCTGGCGGTTTAACTGGATTTATAGAGCTATATTGCTTACCTAATCGAACGCCTTGGTGGGTCACTGATTGCTATGATAGAGAGGTAGTAAAGAACGGGTGGTCAGTAATCGTTAGCCTCGGTGGTGTAGTGGCAGTACGCATCCCCGGTGAGATGAAACCAGGGTTCAACTCCCGCCTCAGGTCGAATTTTTGCTCACCACTCAATTCTCCTAGATATATTCAAAACATCATAACACTGCAAAAAAGCAGTAAAAAGCAAAAGAAATCTTGGAATTGTTTAGCAGTGTTACGATGTTATAAATATACATATAAGAGTACTCAGGGGTATGCATAACATTCGACTCGGTTGAAAGTTGAACCCAGGCCTCGGGCCTCACCCATATCGGGCCGCTTGCCACTACTACACCACCAAGGTCACTGCCTTTGTACCACTCTTTCCTTATAGTTTTCGACTTTCACTTCTATAATATGAAGATCAATGAAACTTATACGGAATAACCTTTCATCCTATCACTTATAACTATCAGGTAGCGAAGAACCACTGAAAACACAATGAAAGCTCACCTTATAATGGACACACATGGAAAAGCTTAGTAGAAATCCATCTCATTGACTGCTTCTAAACTTCGCTTCAAATACTGAATACGATCTGTAAGAATCTTTAAAGCTCTTTCGAGGTTGGTACGGCAATGCCATACGTAAGTCCCGGCGTATCGCCCGCTTCATCAGTGGCACACGTTCCACCCTGGCCTCTACTTTATAGCAATTAGTCAACATGTCGTAATCCGTCGACTCAAAAAATGATGATGCACAACATCACCTGCTATCACCATAACGTCCCCTCATCACTGTTATAAAGTAAGGTTGACTGTAGGGCGTATGCCACTGGTGAAGCGGGCGATACCGTCAAAACGTACGTATGGCACTGACGTACCCATCTCGAAAAGGCTCTAAACATTCCCACAGATTATATTGAAGAGTTTAATATCGTCATAATAATCCGCAAAATTCGAACTTGATTATGAAACTCTTCGTCAATATTACGATATCAAGCTGCAATAAACTAGAACTTCTGAGAATGAAGTCGCTTCTGAATGAAGAGCTCTATACATACAGAAGTTGCACCAAATCGTGCTAACATGTGGGCCAAGATTTGCAGAATTGGTTACGCCCCTATAGTGCATCATAAATAACACATTAAGACAACCGTTTCCTACTCTTGATTCTCTCTCAACTGTAAGGCTCAAGAAAATCGCAAAAACTGGAATACTGTCTTGTCCATCAATACGTACCACAAAAAAGGCTTGTAAATAAGTGGCGCCCAAGATGTTAAGGTACTTTGGAAGCAGTGAAATACTTAGTGAACCTTAAGAATGAGATGTATTGCACAATCGCGGACAAATAAAAGCTACTCATATTAGCAAACTCTGTCATTTTTGCCATCCAATCTCGAAATTTGTTGGAGTCCATAACACCCCATTCACCACAATACCAACTTCTCAGCAGATCAATGTGTCCGTACAAGATTTTTTTCTACTTTCTTCACAAATTAACCTTGCAAAACTCGAAAGCTACTGCACCTAAAGAGGAGCTATCTCGGTAGAGAGATGACCTTCAAGAGTCGCACAAAAAAAACGACAATATTATAACACCCCTGCTGGCACTTCTAACCTAACTCTGCAGTAAACCTACCACGAAGCAGAAACCTTCTAATCCAGTAACAGACATTTAGGCCAGACGCACAATTATTATGAATCTTACAAACCCACTTGATCAAAATCTTGGGTCAGTGATTCTTGACCTTGGTTAAAGAGCACTAATATCAATTATACTAATACTGAGATACGATGGTGTGATACTAGTAAGCGCCTCTCATCGGGTGAAACAGAGGTTAACTCCCGCCTGAGGTCGATTTTACTGCTTACTACTCAATACTTTTTGACCAACATAGAGCGTCTCATTGACGGACCTTTGTAACGATGTGAAATTCACTGAATGCAAAACTTCTCCATATAAAATGCTAAACAGCGACAATGAGTCATTTTCAACATCTCACTACTTGGAAACAGCTGATCATAGGTTGAGCATTGTAGACTGGCACTTTAGAAATCAAATTAGCTACAAGGAATGAAGAGCCATAACCATCAAGACATGCCAGAATTCCACGATAATCAACACCAGAGTTCAGCTTCACCACTACCGGCTTTCCGATGATTTGCTTCAAAAATCAGACGGATTTTGTCGGCGGCTCATTTCACGAAAACTAAGCACTTTCAATGGCAAGTCATAGACAAAACTCTAAAGATGGCATTAAATAAATGTACCTAGGAAATTCTGCGAAACTCAACGCATCAAGGTGACCAACAAAGACCGAAAGTAGAATGTTTACCAACGAAAGGCCATATCACTTCCTTTCCAGGTCGGAAAAAATTTACACTTCATCGAATTGAAAAAAAAAGTCCTAGTAAATACAACACGAGTAAAACTGCATAAAGAATACAAACGAGTTCAAACGAGTTGTAGAATTAGGACCACAGTGACGTTGTACTACAGGTTTGAATCTAAATTTACATACATCTTGTTCAGCAAATGGAAAATGTAGGAGCAATGAAGCTGGTGCCCAAACCGAAAATACAGTACAAACTGATAAAATCCTAAACCAGAAAAAGAAATGTCCACTTCGAAAAAAAAGTATCGAGTACGAAAACGAGAGACTGAAAGGCAATGATGCTCATGTTACATACCCAGTCGGTTGAACATATTCATGAAATACTCTAGTAAACAGCAAGTACAATGTAACCCACGATATCGGCCAAAGGGAAAAAGGTGAGTATTGGAATTGATTACAGATATTTCATCTGGAAAATCAGGTTAGTCAGTTTCACCTTGTCCACTGTCCTCGTCTTCTTCAGCATAATCATTCTCGGCGTCGCTCTCATCATCCCCGTAGTCATACATATCTTCATCTAAATCACACTTATTTACAAACATCTAAGAACGAAAACCTAGTAATCAAATTTTGATTCAAATTTGATAAAATTTGCACCTTCAGAATATGCTTTTGAACAAAACAAAGCAGAAACAAAGTTAGCACATAATGCAAAGACTTTTCTTTCAGATTTTACTGAATGTTTTTGACTAAAATATACATGAAATCAGTTCTTTCCGTTATCTGGGAACAAATGAAGAAACGACCTCTTTCGCTATACAAGAACTTTTCACAAGTGTTATTAATCATTCGGAAGCTCAAATCTCTGCTTACTAAGCTACTGGCCAATTTTTAGAAGCCCTTTTTTACAACGCCATAGCATTCAAAATGAAATCATATTTTACTCCGGCCGCGTGCCTTTTACCATTAGTTCTCTCGAAGCACGAAAAGCATGTGAACGTGTAGAGGAAATCTTGTAATACCAGAGCCGTATGTTCTATCTGGAGTTCCTTTCGGAGGAGAAAGAATCCGACATTAAAAAACAAAAATTGCACTCCATATATGGGTCACGTCAGTGCGATCGACTAATTGCCGTATCAAGTTGGTACCCAGCCCACAAACTAGCCGAGAAACAAATGCGTCGCTTATGTTAGACTCGATCTTATTTTCCTACTACACCGCAGTGAAACGGCCTTTCCGGAAAATAAGCGCAGCGTTTAAAATCGTGAAACTTACGCTTTCTCATGGAATACTTAGATTTTCAGGGAACAATTCTGTCCTGCGAGAAATGTGGGGTGTGAGTAACACAAATGCTTCCCTTCCGCTAGTGTGAGAAAGATGTTTTTCAAAAAAACAACCACTCAACGCAGTAGTCAGAGATTTAAGCTTTCAAATGGTTAGTGAAAGTGCAATGGAAAGTCTTTGCCAGCAAAAGGGCTCGCTTCTTCAGGTGCTCCTAGATAATGGAAAAGAACCACAAAATCTTTGTTCTTCCTGTTTTTAGAAGTGTTAAAACGTTATAAATATACAACCAGGAAAATCGAGTGGTATGCAAACCATGGTACTTTTGTACTACACCCCCATATATGGACGGAACGAAGGTTCAACTCCCGGCTAGGGTCGGTGTTTCGCCCACTTTGCAATACTCTATTTTCCTGGTATGTTTGGAACTAACCTAGATCAAGCATATCCATTGTCTGGTCGTCATAACAATGAGGGTGAAATTTTATGCAATATTCCTCTAACGTCTCAGGTACAGTAACACCATCTTTCCGTGCTTCCTCTTTTGATAGTTCAACTTGCTTCCTTGAAAAAGATAGGATTCTTTGTTATCATACAAACATAATAAAAGAATGACACGTGAATTCTATAAGAAATCTCACCTGATAATGTCCGCATAGTTCATGTCCGAGCCTTCTTTCCATTTTCGATACATAATAGAGGCGTCAACATTTGCAGGTGAAGAAGTATTCGGTTCGTTAAGAAGTGATATGACGGAAAGCAAGATTGTTCTGAAACAAACACACTCGAGACACTCACAGTGCTGAGGAGTCGGCATACACGAAAACAACAGTCTCGTTTAGCTTTGATCTAACATAATTCAGTCCAAAGTGGTTTTTATTTATTAGAGGATTTGCTCCAAATTACAGAAACTTACTTTTAAGACGAAAATCTCTTCTTCTGTCACATTGGGATGCTGACTTTATTTTCATATTTCACACTTTTGCCGCTTTTTTACAAAGATAGTTCTATCTGTGTGTTTGCGCCACTAAACCTACGTCAGTCACTATTAGCTAATTCTATGAGTTTTGACACTAAAGCAATAAACACCAAACTCGTTGGAGCTGTCTTAGGAGCTAATCCGCTTGCTACTCATGCACGAATGGATCGTAGGGGAACGATGGTAGTGAAGCGGCGCGCAGAGTTAATGGAGCTTCCTGTGGACGGCCCGACTGCGAGACCCTCAAACTATTCTCTCCAGCTTTGAACTTCGCCAACCACTTCCTAGCCTTCCTTACTGCAACCGTACCCAAGCTCCATTAACCTTGAGCGCCGCTTCACAAGTATCGTTCCCCTACGCGCCATTTGTGCATGAGTAGCAAGCAAATTTGTTCCCATGACAGCTCCTTTTACAGAAAGTATAGGCAAGTAGTATGCCAAAAATGTTCACAAGAAAATATTCAAGTAAGCGATACCATTAACATGCATTTTTCAATACTTCTAGGTCATAAATTTGGTGTTTATTGTTCTGGTGCTAAAACTTATGGAAAAACCTAATAATCAAGAAATGTTCAACTGTTTTCTCCCTCTAACCTAATCCTAAAGAACTTTGAAGATGAAAGGACATTGTGAAAAACAAATCTAGTTCTCAAAACCAAATTATCAAGTCTCTTCCATTCTTTTCCTAGATTTTCGCGCTACTGAAAAAACCTCAACTGTTTTCGAAACACTGAAACCGGACTTTGTGAGCTAATTGAATGCTACTTTGGCTGACCTCACGCTTTGTGTTGGATTCCACCGTTCGCATGGCAACTCGCCGCTATGAGGATCGTCAACCGGAGGATGGAGAATACTAATGCATAGATCTCCATTCTGAACAAACAAATGTGAGTGATTCAAATATCGGAAATGATTTTAGCACAGCACGTTACAAACCACAAGTGCACTTGCCTTCCACGGCCTCCACATGTGAATTCAGACAGTGGAGAAATATCTGATAATTGCTTAACTAGGTTGACAACGATCTGAACTTGTACGTAACACGAACCTCATAAACGTTCGGATGCCAGACTTTTGTTAGGAACTTCATTGACGGCGGTGAATACGGATAGTTTGGTGGAAAACGTATTATGGCTTTAAAATATCCTCCCTGAAAGAAAAAAACGAACTACAAAGAAAATAATGCTACACCATGCATCAGCTCAAAAGATCGACCCTCTCCATACATCGGCATGAGTAATAAATAAAACTTGCACAGGAAAAGTATTTCTCTTTTCAAAATCGATGGTTAACGTACTGCCGATTTAGCCTTCGTGAAGGCCTGGACGTATTCATCACACCATACCTAGTTATAGGGATAAAGGATAAAGCTCTCGGCATTAATCAATCCTTAAAAGATGCGCCATGCAATCGCCTTCAAATTTAATTTCGCTTGAGGTGGCTGAATGCATACTTCGCCTTTATAATGACTCACGGTGGCCTACCGCTGAACAGAGTCAGTGCTGCTTGATAAATTTCCAGATAAATCTGATTTAATTGATACACTCCGGAGGGATGGATGGTTTGGTGAGCCATGAGCGCGAGATCGAACCATCGGCCCTTTATGCGACGCACTACACCTCTAACCATTGCGGTATATATGTTACCGATTATCCGGTTGAGATTGTGTACATAGTACAGATTCAACCCAAAACAAATCCAATTTCCATAGTGTGTCATATCACACAAGCGATCTCTAAGCTATAAGGTTCTAGCGGTAAGTTCTTGATACAGTAGCTTGGTGAACTACATCGATTTAACATTGAACTTTAACTTTACACTTTACTTTAGACACTTTATTGATCTGTCGTCACAGTGTTTCTTTTTCACTGTGCGGATCCCAGTACTTTTAGCATTCGATTCGGTTTTTGTCATTCTTCCTAAATGACGTAGAATACTGGACGAGCATGTCTCCTTGCAATCCCGAGGACAGACTGGCTGTGGCGTTCCATAGGGCGCTCGTAGTTGACTTCCGAAGTGTTGGTGGGCAGGTTTAGCCCGCGCGCCGCGACGAGCATCACAACCACTTGGTCACGGCATACCCCAAACTTTTACTGCACATACGAAATATTAGTTGAAGAATTAGATCTAGTCCTATATAATACGTCTAGGCTCTGACTTGCGAAATCGTTGAAACGTTAGCCATCGAATCGGAAGGGGACATATGCGTGTGATTTACATTGAGGAAGAGGATTCTTGCTACATCTTCAAACCGACCACATCTAGTCAATTTATTCACTGTCTTCTTTATGAAAGAGCGCATGTGGCGCAGTGGTTAGAGGTGCTCTGCGTCGCACACTAGGTCAATGGTTCGATCTCGCGCTCATGGCTCACTAAGCCATCCATCCCTTCGGGGTCGGTAAATTGGTACCAGATAGGTCTCAGACTTGTCTGGGAGGATAAGCAGCACTGACTCGGTTCAGCGGGAGGCCACCGCGAGTCATTGTAAAGGCCAGATATGCAATCAATCACCTCAAACGAGGTTAAAAATTGAAGTCGAATGCATAACGCATTACTAAGGGATTGATCAACGCCGAGAGCTTTATCCTTTTTTTTTTATCCTTCTTTATGAAAACAATTCGGTTCGCTTCGACTAGTGGATTTTCAGAGGCCGACCTCCGAACAGCCGAAGGGAGTAACAAAAACTCGTTGGTAAACAACGAACTCACCTGATACAAGGTGTTCGGCGGTCCATAGATTCCTACTGTCCAGACGAACAGGTTATCGTCGTTCACTGAGATGGTGAAGCCCTCGAGAGGTTGCGACTCGATATTCTTCAACTCCATCGCCAATGCTCGGAGCGCGCCAGCGGACGTCGATGCCATTTCAGTCATCCCTGGAAATTCATTGATCAACGATGATAATGTCAGCAGTGATTCAATGGGAAAAATCGGGACTTCTCCGTTATCTCAAGCCAAAATTCAACCACGTGGGAACAAGCCTTCTTCGCTTTTTTCCCAGAATTTCAGTAGTCAATCGATAGCTCAAATCTCGGTGACTCTAATGATATGCTTATTTGCCGAAAAGGCCTCCTTAATGCGCTGTAGCAACGAAAATGAAGTTGAGTTTCACACTCGGCGCGTTTTTCACTGGCCAGAGAGCTTTTCTCTTAGACTTTTAGCAGTCATTCGACAGCTAAAATCTTGGCGATTTTTATACCGTGCTTAGTTTATGAGTCTTAGCTATTCTACTGGAATTATAGGGGAAAAAAAGGGAGAAAGCGTTTCGGACCCAAGAGGCTGGGACTGGATTGAGATAGAATTATATCAAAATGTCTTTACAGCGGCAGTACATCGAAAAGAACGTGACAGAAAACCTGCGACGAGCTGAAATGTTCACTAAACGAAACCGAAACTAGGTAGGAGTAGTCTCTACCGAACAGCACCACCAGCTAATCGGCCAGGAGACGGTGGCAGATCAGAAACAAAGGGCGCGAGATCCAAAAAACCAGAAAGAATCAGTAAAATTCGATATATGGATGTAAGAGGAAGTACGCCACCCACGGCCCATATGACTCCAACAGGACACCGCACACCGTCAGCTGATCGAATCGATTCACGTGCGAAGCATTCTATAATCGTTTCAGGACCAACATGCATAAGAACATTGTGGTCCTTTAATGACCTGAAGGTTTTTCCATGCGCTGTGGTGCTTCACTGGGCTAAGCAGCTACCCATTGGTAGACAAGGGAACCCTTAGGGATGGAAATGACGAGGCTACTTATGGTGTAGTGGTAGCACGCGCCATCGCCTAGGTGGATCACAGGTTCAACTCCCAAACCGGCTCGAATGCATTGTGTCCAGTTGGTAGCCCTCGGGCTATAAAGATCTCACCGTGGATTTATCCTTGAGGAATGGGTTATGCATTTAATCTACACGCGTCGATGGGGGTGAGTGAATGCCTGTCTGGCATTTACAATCACTCGCGTTGGCGTGCTGATGTGTCAAGTCAGTGCTGTTATCCTCCTAGACAAGTTTGGCGCCAAATCACCGCAACAGGAGGGATAGAAGGCTTGTGAGCCTTGTGTACGGGATCGAACAATTGACCACGCGTGTGACGCTGAGCTTTTCTAACCACTAGGCCATGCGCGCCCTTGCTTTTTTGATTTGAGCTTCTATAAAATGAATTTGGTTGAAAAGGACCTCGACGGACCATATATTTCAATGTCAGGTTTGTAATGCGAATGACACTTTTCATGCTTTATGGAGGCATTCATCTACGGTTCGTCTTCTAATTCTTTTGAAAATACCTTCAAAAGTTGGCTCTCCATTGATCTACCGAACAGAGGGTTCTCTGCCCAGTTAGTCGCGAGGGTCACGTGGCGCATCCCCAGATGATAAAGAGTAGAACTGAACGCGAACCAAGAGCGGCATGTGCTTTCCAAAGATGCAGATGAATTCAGTTAATGGACCCCCTCTTTTTGTAGCACTAATCAGACATAACTTTGTTTCTATGGAACCAACTGGTCATAAGCGAGCTATCAAGCAGCTGGGAAGTAAGTAGAATATAACATAATGAACGATGTAGCCAACCTATATACAACCTGAAGTCCTACTTGTCCCCTTCTAACTCGGTCGTACCCTAGCGAAAATTCTCCCTTGAGTTATTGAATGAACTTGCTGGAGACTGAGACTTCAATATCAGACTAGGAAGAGTAAGAGAAAACTGATTTAGGTGCAGCCTAGTGTGGTGTACTGCTAGCTCGACGGGTGCAAACAAGATAGAATTTTGTTAATTAACCCTCCAACGACCATAGAAGTCATTTTGGTGCTCACCGCGCGACGTCAAGTCTTACTCAGCTACTGTAATGGCGGCGGCGCGCCTCGTGGGAAGGCAGGTAGACAGCCAGACAAGTACGCAAAGAAATGAAGAGCCGCTTGTCTGACTGCCGCGCAAGTGACGGCACGACGCCCCCTGCCTATCAACGCTGGTCCTTAAAGGGTTAAGCCCTCAATTTTTGATATTGCGGACGGAAAGCTAGTCAAGGTTAGATTGCCGGTGTCTCTCATGATAGATTTAGAATTACTCTTAACTGAGTCTCTGAACGAAAATGTCAAACTTGTTTCCAACTCAGGTAAACATACTACTGTATAAGCTTTTAGTCTATAAGATAGCGCGGAACTAGCGAACATTCTCAGTCATAAGGGCTGAGCACTAAGAAGAAATGTAGGCATATTATTAAAAAAATTTAAGTAAATATGTGAAACCAAGTGAGTTGATGAGGAGGACACAGAAGAAATTAGACTTCTTGACGAGCAATAAAAGCAAAAGACTTTCTAGGAGATTAAGACGATGTGCGACATTTATTAAGAGGGGTAGCCAGGACCGTACAAGACGCAGTAATTACTGAAGAGTAGATAGCTACTACGTATTAAGGATTCCGTTTCTTAGTGAGTCAAGGGCGCTTTTCCAAAGTGGAAAAGATGACGGAGAATATCCGAACACCGTCATCGATGGTGATAGCAACGCTTGTAGCGTGTTTTCTCGAAGACACAGCTGACTGGCCAGCCGTCCACATCCATACTCCTGACGCTCAGTGTGGGTCATATGATGGCAGAGTAATGACGTACGAGGGGAGGTATCTCTTGAAGCACGTGATTGTAGGGAGTTTAAGGACTTGGTCCTTGTCAATGCAAGCATAGAAACGAACATCGACTCATCTAAACAAAATTGATACGATTTTGATGTTAAAGTTTAAAAAGGTGTGAACCTATGCCGGTTTTCTACCCACGATCCAACATCAAGTTACTTCGATAGCGAAGTCAAATTATCTCGTGTTGACCTCTAAAGTTCTGCTGAAAAGCCCTCTAAACAGCCATTGTTGGCAGCTTCAATGTCAAGCATGGCTTCAGGAGAACGTTTAGAGTGATTGAATTTGAGATCTATTGAATGGAATGGGATTAGCACGCACACACACGTTTGAGTACGTCATGACGATCAGACTGTCCATAGTACTAACAAGTTCTGAAGTTCTGCTAAACTGATATCGCTGGCCCCTTTTTAGTATAGTAGGGGTACAATGTTACTTCAACAATAATGCCAAATGAAAGGAAGTCTCAAAATCTGCTTTCTCAAAGCACCACGTGGGCGTAGCCATCGCTTCTTTGACCCAAATTCCTCATTTCATTTATCAGTTTTTCCTTAAGCAAGGCGACAATGCCATAGAATCTAAGAGACAAAGTCATCGTGCTTGAGACTCGCATTCTTAGCCGAATTTTAGGATCAAGTCATCAAGTTCCTGCAGAAACCTATGGTAAACCAACATGGAGTCGCCCTAGTCACAGGCAACGCATCAAAACGCGCAGGGTCCTGTATAGTGGTGCAGAAACGTTCGGGTGCGAGGAACCGGTCAAATTCTACGAGCTGGCAATGAGAGATGCGTTGGAGTTGATTGTGCAGCAAACGAATATCTAAGGCAGACAGAGGAACGCCGACTGGCAAAAGACCACTGTGGAATGGATGAAAAGATTTAAGCCTTGTGTCTGCTAACGAATGTTATCAAACTGCTAAATCTGAAAGATTACTGGAGCTGAGAACCGGCTTTTGTAGGCCTCCTTTTGGGGTCGCGTTTCTTGGCGAGGAATAGATTTCTGAAGATCATAGGGAAATTGCATTTTCCGACACTTCGAGATGCCAGGGAGATGGCAGATTGTACAACATCAATGGACTGCTGGAACTTGTCAATAGGAACTGCAAATCTGTAGACCTAAAGGAAAAAAGGGGTGGGAGGCTAGGGGAAAGGCATGCATCAAAGAGCCACTCATTGGCAGGAAGGATTGTATTTCGATAGTACAACCCAAACAAAATGCACAAATAGGCAATGGAACTGTTCAGATTGTGCAGTAAAGGAGAGTACACTTACAATACGATATTGTTTGCAGGTGCAGCCACAGCTCCCAGACACTCGCTATGTACTGTATGTTGTGTCGCGATGAACACAATGAACAACATGGTCCATGAAAGTAGACACCTCTACATGGACGACTAACTAATCACTAGAATTCCCTTTAACTAAGAGTCTACCACAAAAGGAAACATACTTGACCGCGACGTGCAGAAAGAATGGGATCGAATTCTCCAGAAAACCTCTAAAAAGAAACTACTTAGCCGACAACGGAGAGCTATGCGCGATAAGAGTGCTGTAATGATACTCTTACTTGCCCGGTTAGTGGCGGGAGCACGTAGCGTGCTTTTAAGTAGTGAATAAGGGAATAAACGTAGAACCACAAGCGACCATGTGCTTTCCAAAGAAACAACTGGATTCAAGGGATGGAACCTCTATTTCTGCAGCTTCGTTTTGACATACTTTCTCTTCTGTAAGTCCGAATGGCCGACAACCTCAATCAAGCGGCCAACAAGTAAGTGAGTGCGGTCAGGGGTAGCCTTAAATAAATAAGCCCCATCCTATATCACCGGGAGAGGCTAGCAAGCTACCCGTGATTACTAGTCTCCACGTTCAAAGCTCAGCAAGCTATACGTCGGATATAAAAAGCGATACACTGTAGTCATTTTGGGCTTCATTTTGCTGACTCTGAAAGAGTCTCCGTTACGACAGCGTTGGAGATGACGAGTACGAAGAGGTTGCTGAAATCTCAAGGACATACTATGCTGCCAAAATCGCAACGGACTACTGCGACGAGTCTGTGAGGCTGTTCCTATAGTGCATTTACACTTTCATACAGACGCTTTATGGTGGATCTAGCAATACAGATAAGAAGGATAACGATACGAAGCTATCGATCTAGCCGAGACCAGAGGGCTCCGCCCATTTTATACTGTCTAGGACGCCAAAGAAGAACTTCTTCTGAGAACATGCTATAGTAGAGGAATCCCTGGGAGTGGGTAAAGGGGGGGGGGGGTTCTTGATAGAACGAGTTTTGCCATGAACAACGATTATTCGAGCCACTAACAAGTTGGATGGGACTCTTACGATGCAAACGATAGGGCTCAATGCCAATTTTAACCACCTTCCTTGCCAACGCACCAACATCAAGTTATGACTATGATGTCAAAACGTTTCTGTAATCCTTTTCAGGGCTTTCGTTCATTTAAGGTGACAAATGAAAAATCGATCTCATTCGCTAGGCAGAAATTTTCATAGGAGTGTTCGTTATCATTCGAAAGCAAATCTTTGGCAAGCGCGGTATATGGCCGGTTTTCTGAGAGACCCTTTTATAACGGTGTGAAATTCAAAATCAAATTACGTTTCACATCGGCTTCGCAATTCAACTATCACTTCGCTGGAAGCACGAAAAGCATATGAACATATGGAGAAAGTCTTTTACTATCAGAGTTATACGTTTGATCTGGAGTTCTTTTCAGAGCGGAGGAAAAATTCCTAACCAAATAAGAGAAATCGCACTTTTCCGAAGCTACAATCGATCGATTGTGGACGGCCACTATCTCAAGTCTGCGACCACAAGACCTCCGACCGTGAATTAACCTGTAAACAAGCAGTCTTGGTGGACTTAATTTTTTTCCTCTGCTACAATTCAGAGAAACGCTCCTTTCTGAAAATATGCGCAGTGTTGGAATTCTTGAATCTTGCGCTATCGAATGAATACTAATAATCCAAAGAAGGAGCTGTGTCTTGTGAGAAAAATACGTGTGTGGAACATATAAGTTTTTTTTTCTGTAACAATGTCAAAAAAGGCTTTTTTGAAAAACGGGTATGTGGGGCTGTAGCCAAAAATTCGAGCTTTCTAGTGATTATTAACTTTTTTCTTTGAAGAATTCCTGTCCAACGAGTGAGATCCGTTTTTTATTTGCCGCCTTGTAATGGACAAGTACCTCTTTCATAGCAAACTACACTCATCGAAGTCATTATCAGAAATTTTAACGTGGCGTCGGAGCTAAAAGGTAGCCTAAAGAACGTTTCATTGAACCCTATGAATTAGAATGAGACGAACAGAGTGAGAGGGTGCGTGAGTTCACTAATAATGATCGTAACCAATCATAGTAATTCACATTTTGAGAAGTCACACTCGCAATGGTGGACGAGTAAGTCTCCCGGTGGACACTATCACAACAATTTCTATTTCAACAAGACACTATTTTGGTTCAAACAGAGAGATTTTCACGACTTTGGCATCTATCATCCAATGTGCTTGCAAATTGTCCTTTACAACCCTCTCCCTCGAGTCATCCTGAAAGGATTGGCAAAATACAGAACTAGGATTAGCCGAACGAACAAGAAGGGTTCGACAAGAATTTACTACTATGGACCTCATCCATGCGATAACAAGGATTGTGGAAGAATTACGAGAGTACAGGAGAGTACTCTGTTTTATGTTCATCGAACTGAAGAAACCTTTCCGCTCCAAAACAATGTACACGATGAGGGGATCAGTTTCGAATGTCTCATTCATGATCAAGGATTGAATATCTCCAAATCTTCCCGTCACGTTTGTCTTGGTTGTGGAAAGTCGATATAGAGAACATCCTAGCTCCATAACTGAGCAGGAGGAAGTGAACGGCTAGGACAGCGTTTGGAAACATGGGGAATTAGTGAAGAAAGCAAAAAAAAGTTTGATTCCGTGACCACCTGTACTCAACACATTAATTATCAATAGCTTTACATGCGTCAGAAATCTGGTGGCTCGCTATTTGTGTAGAATGAAGGATCACTTGACCTTACTAAACGAACAACCGAAAGATCGATGCTGGAGATATTCTGTATCCCTTGCGTGAGAGAAAAGATCCGAAATTCTAACTTGCGTTAACTAACAAGAATCAGCGACGACGTTCCATACGCCAGGATGTCTAAGATAAAGTGAGTCGAACACGTAATATGTTTAACGGCGGCCGATGGACGAAAGTCGCTAGCGGCTGGATTCATTGAGATGCCCAACACACTCCAGGAAGATGCCGACCTCATGGTCTGACTTCCAAACGAAAATTCTAGAAGAAAGATATTATGATCGCAAATCCACACAGGGAATGGCATTCCGTGAACTACTCTCGTATACGATAGGGAAAAATGAAGGTTCTATTACTATGCTCTAGTAACTCTTTAAACTACAGGACAAAAATAATACAGGTGAATGGCACCAGTATGGAAGCAAAAGGATGTTAATATGGTATCCACATTGCACACTTTGGTTATCCATTGGAAATCGGGATTGTTTGAAGTTGTTCAGAGTTACAACAAGTGAAAATTGTTCGTGGATTTCACCGACCAGATGGCTGCCTACTACTCATATTCTTGGAAGATATGTAAATGTTACGTGCATTGTGCTGCTTCTTTCCTTCGTAGTATCTAATTTTACACTTTAGCTACGTAACGACTGCTCCTCCACTTGGTCGTGCATATATGGTTAACGAACGTCTAGAGATCCTGCAAAGATTTCGTGCAGAAAATCCATATTACTGACATCAAGAAGCAGGTGTATACCGGCAACTTCTCAGAGAACACCACTCTTCAGTCGGAAGTTAACTGCGTTCTCGAAAGAATCTCCTCCGCTTTAAAAAAAATTAAGCGTTGTTTGATTGCTAAAGAAGATTGGGAGAAGATGAATGTGCTGCATATATTTGGAGCAGAGCTAAGTTAATACGTATGAGGTGCAGCCAATGTAAGCATTCATCAACAACGTAATCGTGAGCCTTTTAAGCTTCCAATACAGGGATTCTATAATATAGGTCGAACTTTCAATATTGTATATGGTTAGTAATGGTTTAGGATGTATAAAATAAAATCTTAGTAATATACTACATGGTGTCAAGGAATGTAAAAGGGTGCAAGTGGCGCAGTGGTTAAATGTGCTCTGCACCGCGCACAATGTTGATGGTTCGACCTCGCGCTCATGTCTCACCGAGCCATCTATCCCACCGGAGTCGGTAAATTGATACCAGGTAGGTCCAGAATTGTCTGAAAGAATAAGCAGCGCTGACTGACTCGATACAGCGGTAAGCCACCGAGTGATTATTCGTGTAAAGGCGAATTGTTGTTGATCGTTGATGGTTACGGTAATTTGTTTACTCTCAAGAAATATTCCGACTTATAAGTTTGCATTCTCAGTAAGGCGTAACATATGGATTAGGAACATTCATTAAATGCCAAAAGTGCATCAGTAATGATGAATGCACACTCCATCCACTCTCAGTTCAGCTACTAGAAGTGTAGAAGGCTTAAAGCAGAACAACACCACTATTAAAATCTGAGTTTCTTAAGCTGTCGAATTGGCACTAAAAGTCCAATGAAGAAATTTCTCCGGCAAGAAGAAGATCATACAATTCACGTGTGGTCCATACATCGCAAATGTTCCAAGGGATCAAATGTCTAATATAATAGTGCCAGCTGCAAACACAAACAATGAATATCATGCTTACTGTGCGCGCTTCTGGTAAAGATATAGAGCGGGTTCAATTCTCGTTTTAGGTTCAGAGTCTTACATATCACTTAGCACTCTTAAATGACCAATATGAACCTACTTCTCAATTCAAAAACAAACCTTAAAGACCTTGAAGCGATATGGTGGCATGAATATAACTTGTTTACTTGCGCATTTATTTACTTATTTATTTGATTATTTAACGCTAGCGGACCCCAAGTAATAGTACGCACAGCGCGATTTTATTATTTATCAAGTATTTTTTCATCGCCCACATAGAAACTCCAGGTTTTCTGTATTACTGCTATAAAACATATTTTCTCCACGCGCTCATATACTTCGTGCGCAAATATTACTCTCACGTGCGAATAAAACTCCGAAGGTGAAACGTAGTTTTGTTTGCGCTCTTACAAAGCTTTTTAGAGAACTTCTGCAGAATCAAATTTTGCTTCAAAATTGTCTAGATTCGCACTATCGAATGAACAGTAGTATAGTCTAATAAAAGCGATCCGCAAACGCTAACCAAGCAAAGAAAGCAAACCGAGTGTGAAATATAATTTCATTTTCGCTGCTACAGAATACTAGAGCCATTTCAGAAGGCAAGTTGATGCATTTTACTTTTCTTCGCAGAAAGAGTGACAACAGTGCAAGGACCTCGGTGGTGTACTGGAAGCACGCAACCCCTGGCATGGATGAAATACGGGTTAAACTCCCACATAAGAGCTCAAGTTTTCTATATCACTCATCATTCTATATATATATATATATATATATATATGGCATCATAAGTGCTAAGAGGCAGTGAAATAAAAATTCTCATAGATTTCACACTTTTGCTAATTAACATATACATGTATATATATTTGTATATGTGTATATGTGTATACACATATACATATACATATATATATGTATATATATATCATTGGATCCGAGAAGTCAAATTTGTAATTCGATGGAGGCAATCAACTTAAACCGTTTAGCGCTAAAATCCTTCACTCGCACCATTTTTGTTGTAGTTAATATGGGTTTACTATGCTTGAGATATGGTGGTGAAAGGACCCAATTTTGGAATGAATGGTACCACTCTTGAGAGAAGTCATGCTGCCGCCCAAGTGTAAGAAAATTTTCATAAAAGAAGAGCAAAAAATTTGCATGAACACTTGACAACTGGAAATGGGTTATACATGAATCAGAAGTACTTTTTTTTATTCGTGTCGATTGAAAACATGGGGAATCGTCGACGATGTCTTCTGGATGATGTTGAACTCGGGAAGAAGGGAAGGCGTTTGAGATTCGGTTCAATCAAAAATGTCCTTGGTCGGCGTGGACTCCTTTGCACTACTAGGCGACACCCTTCGTGTCCTCGTGACAAGTTCCCTCGATGATGCCTCATGTGAGAGAGATTCATTCGTCAAGCGTCATATCGCCCTATGTCAATTTGTGCCGGAATGTGACTCATAGGTGTGACGCTCGGCTTTTGCGGCGTTTTCAGCATTCTATTTATGAACTGGGAAGGCATGTTCATCGGTTTCATAACTTTAGAATTTTATGTTGGCGGGATGAGATTGCGGGTAAACAAGCAATGTCCTTAATTGCCATGCGGCATTTCCATTCACTCTCATTCTTCAGCTTTTTCATCATCATATTAATTCCATCGTATCCTCTCCTACGCCAAACAGTTTGCACTCGCATTTATTTACCTTAACTTTCGTGTTATTCGTACTAAGATCTTTGATGCGTATCTCAGAAAGATCTTCTGTATAATTTTCCCGATAGATTCCTTATCGATCACTTGCTTGTTCAGCTCTGAAAGCGACGTCCATTTTCTTCGTTCTTTGAGAATCTTAAGCAATCAAATGCTTGATTTCACACAAAATTGTAGTTTGGTAAATCAGTTACTGACTATAGTGGTCGTCATATTGTTACACGTACCGTATATCTTTGGCATTTGGGGGGTCACTATTTCAACGATTGACGTTTCCAGAATAAGTGAAAAACGTATTTCTACATTTATCCCTTTCAAAACCTAAAGGAACGTTTACGTAAGAGGCTTAGGACGAAGTGGGACAATAGAAGAGTGTCGATGGTGTCAAGTCAGCCGATATGCTTCACAACACCAAACATCGTTTCGGCAGCACATTCACGCTGTAGCAGACCTCCTGGCGACGCAGAACCACTCCCATTTTCCGGCAATGCTTCACACCCATTCCTTTGCGGCTTATTGCCCCCTGACAGGCCTCTAACGAGGTTGATTTCTGGGCCTGGGTGACAATCCACTGATCTAGTGCGCCGACCGCGTAAGAGCAACTGTTCACATGCAGGTTTACCCACTCGATTTCTATTTGATTCGGCATCATTCGACCGAGGTGTAAATCGAATTTGCTGCTTGTTCGGTCGCTCAGTGTTGTTGGTAGTGCTCTTGTGTTTATGGGAGCATTCAAGGCTTTATCTGGTCACTGATCTTTTAACGAACATTTCGACATCGAAGCCTGATGTTTTGTTTACTTCTGTCCGCACTGAACGAGTCATCGCTAACGGCAATCGATCGGCGCTATGTGATAGCGCTGAGAACTGATCAAATATTCCGTTCTAATAATCAAGCTTCATGGCGCTTGCTTGGGAAATTCTATTTACTAGCTCAGGTAAAAAACAGCTAGACTCAGCATTCTGCATTCGAGATGAAGTTTCATGAAAATTCCTATGAATTAGGTTACGTCTCAGATTCCTTGTCATGGGGAACTGGATTTTTTTTCACCATCATCGCTTCACCGCCAACACGTGCCGATTGGCCGCTTATCGGATTTGTCGGGGATCGAGACAAACGGCGATGTCGAAATGGAGATTGTTCGTGATTCTGCCATTTGGAGGAGTCTTGCCGCTTAGATGATCCTCTTTTAGTCAATTCACATATGATTCCTAGTAATGAACGGCGCTTGCTTTGAGCAACAACACCATCGCTCTTTTTCAACATTTGTGCGAGTTTGCGGTGGTAATGAGATGACAGTCGTCCATCTGGTTCTATGTGCTGTTTGACTTTCTAACTCCGTTACCCTCACCCCATGTTTTCCAGCTCCGAAATAGAATCATAATCTTATGAGCCTCACCACTTCTCGTTGTTAAATTTAATTCGTTAATCAATGCCCAAAAAAGGTCTTTTTTTTGCTCAATTTTCGTGCGTACAGTGACATGACTATATCTAAATTTTCTAGTCTCCACGTGGACGTTCTTCTAAAAAAGTTTCATTCCCATCCAATCTCAAAATTATTTGAGATCAACTTTCACTATCGTGGCATACTAGCAACTTTACCATTGGAGTATTGCTCCCTCTTCTGAAAATTACTGTTCTCAACTTGATTTCAATTGAAAGTGTTCTCAATTTACAAGTGCAGATGATATGAGGACTTGATTTCCCCTGTCCTTTGTACATTTCCATACTTCTACACCAAAGGTATCTGTATAATTTAATGAATCTAATCCGTGACGAAAATCTTTCAATTACAATGCACTCAATTCATGTTTCACTTCTTTGTGAATTTCTCAAAAGGGCATCAGATAATCTTGACGTGAAATTATGGTATTGAAGACTCTCGGCGCTGTTATTCGTCACACAATGCAAATACAGAAATAGAATTTCCTATTGATGATATTTTTGTAAAAATAATACGCAATTTTTATGTCTTATTGGCACTGAGCTCTTGTTGGACTGTAGTCGCCTTGAGCATATTTGTGTATTCCGTACACCAGTCGATCGTCTTCGTCAACAATTGACCAGAATCTCATTGTCTGTTCGCCACAGCTGTTGTCATCTACAACGTTCTCCGATCAGGAGCCGTTCAAATTGAAAGTGCCATTATTGATGCGAATTCCGTGATGATAGTTCTAATGAATGCTCTCAACGGTGCAACATTACGCTCGATTTTGTTTTGCTACAGCGGCTCGTATTTATTGCGTTTTCGCAAAGAAACGTAGAGCACTTGTTGTCAACACATGTCAATCCTACTAGCATCTTTTACACGCTATCATTGTACCATGTTGAAAAACGTGAAAAATACGTCCACTTGTTGAGTGATATGCAGGATTTCGGACATCAGAAAAAATTCGAACCTGCATTTCACCCTTTCCGGAGGCACGTGCCTGCAACTATTGCACCAGTGACGGTTTCGTTCTATCATCACTCTCTCCATTATATTGGAAAACCTTTTCGATGATGCTCTCGTCAAAAACACATAATAATCCGTCATTGCGCAATACTCAGCCGCTATTTGTACATCAAATTATTACATTCGCCGCCGAATCGTAGCATAGATTTGACATTGCATCCGTTTTCGACTCTTTCGATCCCCCGAAAAACTCGTCCCTCTAGTTTCCAGTTTTCCTCTACACTTCCAGTTACTTGAATTTACCATAGCGAATTCATCAGCTCCAAGAAAAGTAGTGATAATGTTTCGTTTTCACTGATCACTCTAGCACGCTACTTGTTATGCAGTATTATAGATTTTTCCTACTGATATTGCTTATCATGTTTACCTTTTAGAAATTTCTTCGTATTGCTTTAATTGTTTTCTGAAATCTTATTGATTGTAGTTCTGGTCCAAAATTGGTATTGTTGTGAAGAAGCTCATCGGTCTGCCTTCTCTGTTTTTTTGCCCCTTCATCGTACTTTCACCTCTGCCTTTGTTCAATCGTTATTGTGGGGCTGGTTGAAAGAACTTCACAGCAGGGTTGAGCTTCATTTCATGAAGGTTTCGTCCAGTTGAGTGGTATTTAATCTTTAAAGAATAAAATCTATACAGAAAAATCGAATCGTTCATAGTAAAAAACTGTACCAAGACTTAACTGATTATTGTCATCTTAGCCTAACTGAAATTATCGTTTTTGTCAAAGGGTGAAGTCGTTGGTCAGGGATCTAAGGGACTTAATTTTTGTGAGGAGTTTTAGCATCTTGTCAAGTAGGAAGTAAGCCTTTTCGCTCGATCCCTGCAGATCAGATCAACATCAATTACCTCGTCTAAATGAAGTCTCTATCGGAGAGGCACGGAGGAGGAGACGTCTCTACCTCCATCGACTCCATCAACTCTATCCATGGATACCGCTCGGTTTAGTTATACTATAGTTACCACTTTATTTTTAGTTACTACCAGCTACTACTTTAGTCACACTGTAGTTTCTCAAGGAAAAAGATCATTTTTCTAGTATAATAGAATTTATTATATTCTGCTTTGTTTAAATGTTTTTCAAAAAAGCAATAAAAAATGCAAACAAAAAATTAATTACGTTATGGTGAAAAGTCGACAGAGCCCTCGACCGAGATGCGGCTGTGATGACAGTGTAACCAAGTACTTGTCCAGCCACCAGACGGTTGTAATTTTTTCCCGAATCTTTGCGAATGTTGTTATTTACTTGACATCGTGCAAGGTTTTCCGTCCCCGTAACGAGTAATGCGTTAATTTAATTAACCAAGGTCGGACTTTTTTGTTGAATTCATCTAAGCGCCAATGTGAAATGTGTATTGACCTAAAAATAATTTTCATATCTATTTTCATTCTGGTCAAAAAATTTGCCACGTCCTTCCAGGTCGTTAGACAGCGAACTTATGCATCTCTATGTGTCAAGCCCATTAACTCTATTATGAGCGTACAGAATTTCTGCACACCTCTTTTTCTCATCACTTGTTTACTCATTCGATTAGATGGCTGTTATGTTAGCTTATATCACAAATTTTGCTCCGTTTGCCTACCTGATTCAAGTGCACGTTTTCAACTTTTTCCGCTCTTTTTTCTTCTTTTTCATTTCTTTTTTCAATATATTTTGTTCGAACGTCGTACTGATCATTTATTTTGTCTTCGTGTCTTGTGTCTTCAGTCGTTCACGAGTTGCTGCTTATCCTCATGACATAAACAGTCATCAGTATCAGCTGCATCAGTCTCGGGAACTACAATGAATCCCTCTGATTCTTCATTTTCATTCATGATGGATCGATTTTCATCGTTTATTTTCCAATAATTCTATTCCAATCACCATCCCCCCACCTTCGCATCGTGTGCTGTTGTCGGTGTTCTGCTGAGATACGTGTCATTTTGTGTGCCTGCCTTCACAGAAACGAGCGACGATAGGTACCTTTCTGTGAACATGCCCCCAGTGTGGGTAAAATACGGGTTCAACCCTTTCGAGACCATGACTCAGCCATGTGCTTCTCTAACCCCATCAGCACGCTGGGGTTAGGGACGCAGAGAGTTGAGTCCATGATCCCAATGGAGTTAATTCCCGTCTCAGGTTACAGGTTTTGCGTAACAGTCAGCATTGTTTGATGCTATGAGTAATTCAAGTTCTACACTTTTTGTGTTTTTGACCTAATCTGAAAATCATGTTCACTGGAGCTATAATTTCAACCTAATGTTTATCTTCTTTTATTTTTTTTTCTATTCCAATACTCCGGTTTCTGATTGTGGTTCTTTTTGCCCGAATAATAGTGGGTCTAGTGTGATGTCTTAGGGCTTTCAGTCAGTTAGTAATGTCGATTTTTAGATCAATTTGTAGGTTCTCGAGATTTCTACATGGCTCTTTAATTTTCTCAAATAAATGATCGTTTTAGGAGTTTTATAGATGAGATTCATCCACTTTCTACGTTTTTTCTTTCTGACATCTCGGGGTACTCATGAAATAAGCGGAAGATCGTCCAGAATTTGATCATAAAACAGCTTTACAGTGATGACAACGTCTTCACTCGTTCCTGATTTCACATTTTTTTAGCCACATAACTTGTATTTTCACGAGGATTTTCAGCTCGTTTTGCTTTCCGTCACCATACAATTCATCCTTATGGCTTACTGAGAACTTGGCGAATTCGAATCGAATCGATTCCAGATGAAAGGTTACGTTGATTATGTGCACGCGAAAAGGTGAAAACTTATCATGCTCGAAGGTAAGTAAAAGAGGGTGGAAAATCCAGGAAGGTAAGCATGAGAGTATGTCTCATCGTCTCTCTATATGTGTGTGATGGTTGTGATAATTGATTGAACAATAAAAACTGAACTACGCAACCCTACTATCTTTCCGGCTGTTTTTAATAAACTTGGTAATTGTTTATTCTGAGTGCGGGATACCGCAATAGCTAATGGTGCGGTGTACGAGGAAGCTATCTGATAAGCAATGCACTAGTTGGTTCCCCTCTTTAAACATTCACTTACAATCAGCCGACTGAACGCCTAGGAACGCTTTAGAGCGACTATCTCCGAGATTGCAAAGAAAGTCGTTTGGATCACCATTCTACATCATTTATAAAAGATACGAAATCGTCAAGCATCAGCCAAAGCAACTTGTAAAATGTGTGAAGAATTTGCGGCAAGTGAATGCATAGAAACGTATTGAATGCAAGAAGTACTGGGATCGGCACTGTCAATTGGGACGACAGGTGTTTCAAATTAAAACACATTATTTGTTTGTTGTTGTTAAAATATCATAAACCGCCTTTACTGAGGGATTTTTGGCCAACTAGTCCCGGATTACGTATCTTATCTCGTCCTCAGATTTCGGATATGAGGTTAACACGTTGACAACGATCTGAGTTGTTTTAAGAATGCCCATGTCTCGGAAAATCATCGATGTTTCAACGGGAAATTTACATTGTTGTGAGAAAAACATCTTTCCGATTATGTGATTTGTTTCTTACTTTTTCATTCATGTTTTTGTAATCATTCGATAGCTTGAGAAATGCCTATTGTCACACTGAGTTTGCTTTGCGATATGACTTTTATTTTACTTTCTGCTAACGAAAAAGCTAACGTTTTGCAAGCAGAGTTCGTTATAGTGAGTATCTGCTTTTTCCCTCGAGATCAAGGTTTTAGGAGAAAGCATCACCATTGTATCTGCAACAGATAGCTTTATCGATGTCTTTTCTACCATAGTTTAACACTTAATGGCGATGAAATTTCCTTTAGTGACAAAAAATCCACGTTCCATTAGAAAATTACCACAATTTCACCATAGGTGTCGTACTCTCCTCGCGCCCGCGGCACATGCCGCGCAGGATTCCAATGTCGTTGTCAACGTGTCAAATAAAGACCCTATGTGATTTTGGTACTTCACCAGAGGCATAGGCCTTGAAAAATAAAAATCTATATCTCTGGTGAATCGGCAACTTAGATTCGCTCGAGAGAATTCCACGTGGCATTCCTAGACTAGAGTGGAACAGATGTACATGTTTCACTGCAACAAAACAGTGGGGACTATTCGTCGCGAGCTCTATCTGACTCTCCCTTGTCGTTATTCGACGTCGAAACTTCTTAATACAGATCGGTATCATGTATATCATCACATTTGTTGCTCGGAAATATTGCTATGTCGATATTGATGTTTTTCCAAAGTTGTACTCTGTCCATAATAGAACATGGTTGTTTTTGCAAACAAGCGTAGAGGTGCATATGCACCAGAATATACTTTTTTATAAGAGACGTAGAATTGCACATGCCAGAGGCAACAACGGCGTTATGTTCGCGCTTCCGAAGGTCTGTGAACTTGTGATAAAAGGGAGCCGACAATGCTACAGAGGAGGTGTGTTGGTTGTGGCAATCGAAACTGAAAGTTGTCACAGCAGCTGCTGGAACTTCGCCATTTACAGGACTAACATAGGCGTCCAGGCGAAATGTTACTCACTACATCAGCAGTAGAAATGTTGACAATCGTCTTCAACTTCTCTGTAGGTCTAATCAACCACACTATTCACCTGCTTTTATATCAACTTAAAGAGAGTATATTGTGTCAGGTTCTCCCTTCCAATCTCGGCATACAATCTTGTAAGGGAAAGATTCAGGATCAGGTGCATACAATGAGGAAATTACCGTTGGTTTTTGTTTACATATTGGTTCAGGTGGAGGGTGATCAGATAAAGAACGGGTTTGACTGGCAGATGGCAATTATTCTATAAGTGCAACCAAATACAATTATGTATCAAAAAGATGAAGAAGCAAGGGTAGGCTATGGTTGACAATTCTAAAAGTTGTCGCTCATCCCGAGCCCAACATTGTCAACTTTAGCAAGAACTACGAGTTGTGTATCTTTCTAATTAGATACGGAATTTTTTGGTTCTTTCCGATAAGGAGGGAACAAATTAAGAACCTATCTCATTCGCTGGAGAGGAACTTTTTCCATAGGAATGTTAGCAACCACTAGAAAGCTGAGATTTGAGGCTACAGCCCTACGGCACCGGTTTTTTAAAACAAACCTATATAACGTTGTAGCATCCGGATCAAAAATCATGTTTCACTTTCGCCTTTCGCCTTCATTTTTATCACGCGTACAATTCGCTGGGAGCCGAAAAAAAGATCATTTTGTAGAGACATTTACGTAGTATCCTAGTCAATCGTTCTATCCGGAGTTTCTTCCGAAGCGGAGGAAAAAATTTCCAATTGAATAACATTATGTCAATCGTCCCACCTCGCCCCGCCCATTGTCACGTCTCCGCCACCGTGTCCTTGTAAAGAGCCTTCAAACAACGTTATCGAAAATGTAAAACTCGACACATTTTCTTCTGCTAACCCGTATTTCCGGAAAATAAACACATCACTAGAATCAGAAAACATTACGCTATCAGATGATTATTGATAGAGCTGTGTCCGGCGAGTTAACGCACAAATCAAAGGACTGGAGGAGATCTAAAGATCAAAAGACTTTTTTGAGAAGCAAACATATTTTTGAGTTTATTGAAGCTTGCGCTATAGTTTGAGTGTTACTACTCTAAGAAGAGGTCTTGTTCAGCGAAATATAAGCGAGACAAGGGAAAAAAACTTGTGATTATGTGGGACATGATTTTATCTTTGATGATACAGTGTTATGAAAAGGTGTTTTGAAAAACCGGCGACGTGGGGCTGTAGCTTGAAGGTTCTCCTCCACGAATATGATCGGTTTTTTTATTTGTTCCCTCCTAATCAGAAAGAACTTCTTTTTCGGTAAACCACAATGCATAATTTCTAAGTGTGGCAAATCCCTCGAAGGCGTTTTCTCTAACGGTGTTGATGGTAAATACTGTTTCTCGGTTAGTAATCCATGGTATATGAAATTGCTGGCTATGGACGGGTGACAATGGCCAGTGCTTTCAGCTTTTGTGGGTTCACTTGCGTCTCTTATGATCAGAGTGTGCAGTCCAGGAAGATATTCTTTTGATGTATATCATTTTATCTCATACAACACACCATTACATGTTGTGTGAATCCCTGAACATCTATCATTCCAATTTGTTGGTAATTTGTATAGCGACAAAATCCGTATTTTTTTACTGTTATTATGAACACTAACATAAATATGGATGTAAATGCCAATCACGTGCCAACTCTCTCTTCAACTGATGCTTTTCAAGCAGGCGCCATCTAAATTCCCATTTATCCTCATTATGCCCCGGGGCTATCCGCTACTAACAGTTGAGCAAAAAGTTCTGACAAAATACTGAAAGTTTCTTATTTGTGTACAAATTAACACAAAATACTGACTGTTCTTCTAAGTAAAGACCATCATTGTTCACGACTTTCTGCCACCATTTTGCAAGGTTCAGGTTCATCTGAACACAGTCAAATTGGTGGAACTTGCTGACAACGGTCAGCTGCGAAACACCAAGTTTTACAGCCACATCACGACTGCTCGAAGAAAGCTCAGCATCCAAATGGCTTACTTCACTTTCAAAACAGATGACCGGCTAGAACGAGGCATATCTCCGGGATCAGAATTGCCTTCTTTGAATCGTTCAAACAAATCTGCCCACAGCGCCTTTGTCGCAATGCCTTTTACAGCACTTTTACCCTCTTAATCTGATCGACGACTCATAGAATCGTTAAAACCCTTTCTCCAATAATAGCGGACCAATACACGCAAATCATATGATTCAATGGGCATTTTGGAGCTGAAATTAGTGAACAAGATAAAAATACATACAAAACTGTTAGTAAAAAACGACGCAAAAATGTCAAAAAATGAAAATTCAAAATTTTTAAAGAACTTTTTGCTTAGCCTAATAGTATACGAGAGCACTGGCAAATGTGTTAAATGTATATAAAAATGTAATATAAGAATATGATAAAGCGGAAACATAGGTGAACATCGAATTCGCGATCAAGCTTACAAGGGCTCACATGTCACCATAGCATCACTAAGGTTTTTTTTGTCTTTCTCTCAACCGTGTTCTAATTCTATTGGTGCTATCAGCAATCACTCGTCAACGGAAAATGATCTGAAGAAGATTGATTAAAAATTGATTCAATTGAGCTAAAACTCGTATCCGCAACAACTTGTGGTTGTTCCACATGGTATCCTGCTATGAAAGAAATATTTATCTTTATTTCATTGTACATGACCCGTCATTGTATTTTTTTAAATATGCACATTCCAGTACTTCTAGCATTCGAGTCGCTTCCTCGCATTCGCCGTCCCCAGAGTCTTTGGAAGTTTCGCATGCTTTTTCTACCGAGTAATGAATAGGCAGTAAATAATAAGCAGAACATTGTAATTTCGACTACAGCTTCATCTTCGGTGGCTTCAGAGTCGATTTCTACTCCTCAAATCGTTATCGTTAATCGATTATCTTTGATAACACTTGTAGGGTGAGAGCGTGGCTCAGGGAAGGGTAAAGGCGGGTTTTCGTGTGTGATGATAACACATGGGTTTGGAAATGATAATCATGTGTCCGAAGTTAGGTTCTGCCCATGTCTCAGCATTCTTATGTTTATATTTCACACCGGACAGTGCTGTTAAAAATGGATTGAACAATCAATAAAGTAAACCTGTAACGCATAGGTGTTAAATATTTATTTGGCTCGTATCGCAGTTTTTTCTACTGTGCAAGCTCAGTACTTCCAACATGCGATCCGTATCCTCGCTTGCTTGAGGATTTCATCTCATTCACAAACACCACAGAATACTGGTCCAAAACGTCTTTGCAGCCTCGAGTATAGCCGGGCTGGGTTGTTCTTTACTCGTTGTTGGAGAGTGCTGGTAAATCAACCCGTCGAGAACATTACTAGCCACTCGACCACCTCCTTCCCCCTCCCCCGTTTAACATCTGTAGTGTTGAAAATTCCACAGTACATTAGAATTTCTCTCAAGTACATTCACTGTTGTAGAAAATAATTGCCCATGTTGAGATGTCCTGGCATAGGTATTGAATAGTCTTAAATTTACTGCTTTTTTCCAAGTGCTATGATGCAATTTATCGGCAGACATCTCGAAGCTTTAGTGATAATAATAGCGAACACTCTTACAAATGAGTGGTTGGGCGGCCAACTTTACACTTTTGATTCCAATACGTTGAATAAAACAGCGAAGCTATTATGATTAATTTCAGCAATCGATATCGTGCTGATCTGCTTAGGCACCGCTCTTTCAATACTCGCCCTAGTAACTCTATCCCTATTATTATTCATTCGATGGCGAAATTCACGGTACCCGTCGTCGGGAGTCTCCAAAGGGTAAAGTCATCTTTACTGGGGCGAGCTTGCGAACGTCTAATATTGGTGTTGCATAGCTCTGAAGAGCGCATGTAGCGCAGTGAATTGAGGTGCTCAGCGTCGCACACGAGGGCAATAGTTCAATCTCGCGCTCGTGGCCCACCAAGTCATCTATCTCTCCGAGGTCGATAAATTGGTACCAAACTGGTCTCAGACTTGTCTGGGTGAATAAGCAGCACTGACCTGATGTAACGGGAGGCCACCTCGAGTTATGGTAAAGGCCAGATATGCATTCAATCACCTTAAACGAAGTTAAATACTGAAGACGAATGCATTGCTCATTTATCACGGATTGATCAACGCGGAAAGCTTTATCCTTTTTTTAGCTTTGTAGCTTTGAGGGGTTTCCTTGCAAACGGCCTCATTATATAAATAATTATGTGTTTATCCTCGAGAATTACCTTATTGACATCGCGTCTCTCTTTTCCTCTTGAAGCTACTGAAGCTACCCATATGAATGGAAAAGTAATTCAAACTGCTGAGTATCCATTGTGGACCTATTGGACTAGTGATTCGTCAACCTCTTCTAAAACGAGCCTGCCAATCGCAAAGCTTTGGCGGCTCCCTCTTCAATAATCTTGATTTGATAGAGTTTGCGAGAATGTTTCGAGCCTTTTCGAGGTTGATACGTTAGTGGCTCAAGTACGTTTCGACGGTACCGCCCACCTCATCAGATACGCTTCATTACTAAGCTTTATTTCATAGCAGAAATAGAAAGATGTGTTTTTGGTGTTAGCACGTGAAATGGTGGTTACACCAGTTTTCAGTTGATGGCTTACGCCTGGCAGTGAACATGTAGGCATGGCCTAACAACCGACTGTTTCTTAACCTCGCTACCGCCAAAACGTGCTTAGGCCACTGACGTATCAACCTTGAAAAGGCTTAGAACATTTTCACAGACTATACTGAATGTTTATAGCGAGGTTAAAAAGCAGTCGATCGGAAGGAAGTTGATCTTGATTTGTTTTGCTGACTATTATGGTTACTTGAACTTCCCGTCTTCAAAGGTAGGAGAGACATCAGCACATTTTTCAGTAGTTTCTTTCTCACATAATCTTTTTTCATCTCGATAAAGTGATACTAGCATGAGGGCATTTGAAGTTTCATACCGTAATCTATCAAACATCATAAAAATCTGAGTGTGGCTGATGCATGTCAGGTACGAACATGTATGTCTATCGCCCAGGTGAATGTCCCAGCGTAGTTCACTTTTTCATGGAGTCCATGAGTCCCTTTTTTCAGTTCTTTCAAGCATTTGTCGTCTATTATTCTCATGTCAAGACTGACTTATCGATGTTAAATATCAAGTCTCGTACATGGGATAGACCGAAATTCACAGCTTCGCATTCTGGTTAGATGTTGTGGTGAGTGGCGATTATATTTTGGAATCCGTCTTTCAAACTCTCTGTGTAAGTGAGCAGTATTCTTGACGTTGTTTAAGTATTAGCCCACGTCTTCGATGCCTAACAGAGTGCTGAAAGCATCGTTGAGTCGAGGAGATTAACACCTGTTTTCGAGCCCTTCACTTCGGTGGTTTTTGAGAGGCTCGAATTCGGCCCATGCTGCTCTTTCTTTCACTTTAACTTCTTCGTTATATTGCTTTGTATGTTCATTAGTCTCCTAAGCTGCATCTACAAGGTAGTCTCTAGAATTCAAAAACCATTCAGTTCAGTTTGTTTGTCTTTTCATCATGAGTTATTCATGAATTGATGAATTGGGTCCTCATCTTATTTATATATACTCAAATCATCTTATCGTTCGTTGAGCTCATTGATTAAAGCCTCTATTTCATTGGGACTTCTTTAGAAGAGACGATGTCGTCAGCAAAACGGATATTTGATAGGAATTTTCTATCGGTGCATGTGCCCTTCACGTCTCAATCAAATGACTTCGTTATCCATTGCATCATGGCTGTAAACAGCTTTGGTGATTTGTCTTAACGACCTCCATTCCGCAGCTTTACCACTAATGTAATTTGACAAGGTGCGTAAAGTAAAAATGTAATCAACAAGTAGTACAGTGTAGCCGAGTGAGATGTCGATTCTCCTTTTCTCGATATCGCCAAATATGATTTGTTGTTACCAATAAAAAGTCTTCACAGTTGATTCCCGAACACATTCACTTTTTCAGAAAGCTTATACCAACCCAAACCTTATCATCATTGGTAAACACACAGAGAACTGCATAGAACTTAGTAAAAAATCAGTCGGCTCAATTCTGTGAAGTATTCTCCACCTTAGGTTATGTCAAAAATTAAGGGATTAGGTCGATCGGTTTTCTATGGCAGCGGACGTTCTCAAGAAGGTAAGTGTGCGAAGTTACCACAGACGACACAAAACTGAATAAACTTTATTTGGCATGGAGATCTTACCATGTTACGTTTTCATAGATTTTTCGGAAAATAAAAATCATCTGTCAAATATATATCGAGGCTGATCAGTCCAGATAATGAGTAAATAAGCAGTCTGCTAATGTCCCTACTTTTCTCTCCATGAGGTGAAATAACTTGACAACCCAAAGGGTTTCACGTCCTTGGGCCAAACCGCGGCCGTAACGGACTATTGGTCTTGTCAACTATGGCAGATGGTCGCTAGGAGCCGTCGCTAGTTGCGTCATGGTAACAGATAGTGTTTTGAAGGTCAGATTATTTTAGCGACTTTGCTTCAGATACCGTTCTGGCGAACCGCCAATGCTCAACAGTTCTCTGAAAAATGGTGCTATTACAAATGTGATCGTGCCCGTGCCTCCAGCGGACAAGCCGCAAAAAGCTATTGCTAATGGCAATAGGCATCCGGAAATGAAACCGGCCCAGATTCCTACGAATATAATCGTGGGTCTAGTGAACGAGAATGTGGAGATTAAGACTAATGGTGATATCCATGATTGTCGAGCTTCACACTCTATCAAACGGCCGCACAGGTAAGCAGAAATCTCTAAGAGTAATGCTGGTGAACAGCCCAAATGTATGGGAACTCAATCTATTTCACACTTCATTGCTTTTTGTCTGACTATTTTTATCAGTAAGCGTTACGAGCCAAACTGTGCAACAGTAACTTTTGCTAAAATATCCTCATTCCAACATACTGAACATCTCAGAAAATTATTCCTTTTTCAGTGGTTGTACTATTTCAACCACCTTGTTTTTTTTTGAATGAGAATACGTTATCAACTTAAAGGGCTTTATTCTCTGTTTTAACATAAAATCTGATATGAGATGCTTTTTAGGCCAACCAGAATCAGTCTTTCACCAAATCTTGCCAAAGCTGCTCAAGTTGAAGCTGTACAGACGTAAGCGCTAGTCAGGAATTAATATTTTTGAAATGTAACTAACTAAAAACAGAATCAAGCTTTGATATATAAGACTCAGGTACTATACATAAATGAGCGAGGCATTTCCGACACATCTTAAATGGTCGGTAAGAAATAGTCTGCATGAAAAGTGTTTATGGATTTACTTTCTCATACTAGTTTCATAGAGTGTTTACGAGTCTATACGCTATAAGCTTACCCGCCTTTACAACTATAATGGTGGTTTTTTGTCTCGGAAGGAGAAAAGAAAAAGTTTCAGAAATTGGAACTCCATTGTTTTCACCTGTTATGTTCTACATCAATTTTTATATTCTACTTTGCTTTTAAGCAGTTATGATGTGATAAATATACATCTAAGAACACTGGGTGGTATGCAGAACTTCTGACCCTTAAACGGAAGATGAGCCTCTGTTTCCACTACACTACCGAAGCCATCGCTTTGCTACCACTATTTCTTCATTATAAACTATTGTGGCGATCATCAACCAACCATTAACAAGTTTGCTCTGGTATTGGCACCAAACCCACCCAAACTGGCAGTTATTGGATCTGTGTAATCTATATAGACTTTTAAGAGCGCGTGTGGCACAGTGGTTAGAGGTGCTCTGCGTCACACACGAGGTCAATGGTTCAATCTTGCACCCATGTTTCACTGAGCGATCTATCCCTCCGGGGTCGGTAAATTGTTAGCAGACTGGTCTCAGACTTATCTGGAAGGGTAAACAGCACTCACTTGATACAGCGGGAGGCCAACGCGAGTCATTGTAAAGGCCAGATATGCATTCAATCACCTCAAAAGAAATCAAAAATTGAAGACTAATGCGAGAGCTTTATCCTTTTATATGAACTTTTTTCTAACCTTCTTCTTTACTTTTTTAATTTCTTTTGATTTTTCATTTCTCAAAGATAGAATGGTATCAAAGCAGTGACCTCGATGATGTAGTTATAGCATGGCATGCACCTTTGTTATGAATAAAAGTTAAAAATTTCAATACTACTCAACAATTTCGGATTTACCATGCTAAGACTATCAAATTTCTTCACCTGCTTACAGAGAACACACTGTCGACGATTTCATTGAAGATCTCAAACGAATTCGAAGTGGAAGTGACTCAGTCCTTTATGAAGAATTTCAGGTATTCCTCTAGCCAATTTTAGTGTTTCTTCAGCATAGCATTCGGATTCACACTGTGAATGTCAGATTCTCGAATCATGGGATACGACGAGGGAGAAGAGTTGCTGCGCAGCGGAAAATGCCAGAACTCGCAATCGTTTTGCTGATATTTTACCCTGTAAGTTGAATTCTGCAAGTAGTTTCACTAACATAACATACACCACATGCATTGAAGACTTTAACTTGCAATGTCTTGCAATGTTCTAATGTCTTAGATGTTCTGCCTGAGTACTGTAGCGTAGCATAAACAATAACTAAAAGAGTAATACTTGATGACAATGGAATTTTTAGAAAAAGCTGACGTCCATTGAATTTTGTCGATACTGTTCTATGTTAATTATTATCATGTCATCCTTTGAATTATTGTATGCGGTTCGCATCACTGATAGCCGGAACCGGCACGGACAGCCGTGCCTTTGCACCACATGAATAAGCTCGGCTTGACCAATTGAAATTCTTTCTATTCAACCTCTTTTAGCCGTGGTATGATATTATAGATATACCCAAAGATGTAGAGTAATGTGCAAGACTTTTGCGTCAGGCGGGACTCGAACTCACATCTCTCTCTATCTCTCTATCTCTATAAGCTCGCTTTATTCGCAGAACTAGTCAATTGAAGTCTTTTGGTGACTGTAATGTGACTAATTTTGGTGACCACAGCCAAATGCTAACTTCAGTACATCTCGATCTTTATGAAAACCAAAGGGCCCAAACACGACTGAGTAGTTCTGCAATGCACTAATCAGTAGGCCTTTTTTTCCTTCTTCTTTTGTTTATGAGAACTGAACTTACAATGACTGCTACCACACCCAGTGAGTTTCACCTTTCAAGGTCCGATGAGGGATATAGACCTGTTTTGGTGCACAAAGATGTAGCGCTACCCATTACCATTCAAACTAGAAAAGAGTTTCAATAAGGCGGCACTATATCGTCAAATCTGTTTACCACTGCACTGCAGTGGATGATAAAATCGCTCAATTGGGACGAAAAAGGCCTACGGATTGATGGCAAACTCAAATCAGGCCTTTGTTTTGCGGACGACATCGTCATTTTTTCGAAAAGAACTCAATGAAGCGTGAGAAGATAACTGAGCTACGCATAAACAGGCGAAGATATAATTCATGAAGAATTCATTTTGCGAAGGTGAGCAAGTCGAATTGGACGGTTCTGTGATCACGGAGACCGCCTCGTACGTGTGCCTTGGACGTTCACTGAACATAACTAACAACACAAAGAAGGAACTAGACAGAATGAGAGCAGCATGGGCCGCATTTGGACTTTTCAAAGAAGCTACCGACGAGATAGCGGACCTCAAACTCCGCGTTCACTTTTTCAATACGATAGCCCTCCCAGTGCTCTGTTATGCGGCAGAGAAATAAGCCGATACCTCGACCACGCCAAGACTACTGCGAACAACTCACAGAGCGCTGGCATTAACGCCCACTGGCATTAAAGCATGTTTCTGCAGTGTGTTTGATTTTGTACCGAAATCAGTACAGATTTCCGTGGGACTCGGAAAAGTTGCGGCGAACTGCTTTTTCGACATTATCGTCCCATTTTTTAGTTCTCAAATGGTAGGAAATTCTCAGGCCAAAAAAGGCTGATTTTGAGAGGCTACATTTTGCGTCAATGATCTGGCCCATGCATGGAAATAAGAAAGACACACACGGTTGCGAAAGGTCCGGTCCGTCAGGAACACTATAGTGTCCGTGCGATCGCTAGTAGGTTGTACATTGGTAGATCATCATAAGTCATGAAGTTGTAAAAACCAGATATTCATTCCAACACCTTTAACGATGCTTGATTATTTGAAAGCGATGCTTCCCTCAGGTAATAGTCGACGCTAAAAGCCTTACCCTCTATCTTTTTTATTCCTTTCCTACAAACTCTTGAACCGTCGTGGAATCATCTGTTTCCACTGTCGTTTTCAAATTTACGTCGTTGCGAAAACTTTATTTATCTTCACTGCCGCTGTCTCTTCTTCAAAAAACCTTTAAAGTTAGCGTTTTACCAACATCTGCTGGAATTTCTCTGTCCATTCAACTTTGCTACTACAAAAAGTTCTCACTATTTTAGGCTACAGTCTGTTCATATGGAGAGTATTTGAAATTTGCTCCGTGTTTAGAATTATTATTTTGTTGGCTCAAGCTTGAGAAGAAATCAAGGTAGAAAAAATTAAGAATTCGGAGCAAAATATAGTTTCACATTCAGACAACCAATATTTTTTGTGTACAGATGAGGCTCTAAAATCTGAAAATTGATTGCGAGTTGCATTCTGGACAGTTTAGTAGGACACCAAATCTCTATTCCTCACTCAAAGTCCGAGACTCTTTAACAATTTGCTATTTCGTTTCCAACAGAGCTGTTTCAATTTCCAGTCTTCTGACATGTTAATGATGTTACAACGAGTACAGATGTCAAAAGTCTTTGAGTCCTTCGATTTAGAGGTTGTTTTTCATCAAATTTATGTTTATAGCGTCCACCTTCAGCAAAACGAATGAAAAGGCACGTAGATATGTGAATTCAAGGTGTACAGAGTGCAGATGTTTGTTATCAAAATTTCCACACTAATCTTTCGTCAACATCTCTTATTGTTGGAATTATAGATGACGACTCGAGGGTGATTCTACGTGGTCGAGACGATTACATCAATGCAAGTCTGGTAGATGTGAGTTACCAGTTCCTTTCATGAATGTTAGTTGTCTGACTACTATCGATTGATGAAGCACGTTAGAATTGTGGGGCGTGGATCACTGACGAGGGGGGCGAGACCTCCGAAACACGCATGTATTGCCCTGGCGTACTAACCTCGCGACATCCTTGAGTAGTTGCTACACAGCAAGTTCAAAATCAGAGTTTCTCCATTCCCTAACGAGACTATTGGCATAAAGATAGGGAATTAAGTGATTCATCTAGAGTCGCTCCAGACCATTGGGAAAACCAGATTGCGTTCATCGCATAATTTTGGGAAACGTTTAGTACCTAGCGCACCGCACAGCCACTATACTGTATATGTACACTATAGTTCCGTACACTACAGTTGGTTTGGCTCTTCAAAGTGATTTTTCAAGCTCTTCAACTTTATTGAGACCCTTTCACTTTTGTGAACCGAATAATAGAACGATGATCTCAAGAAGTAAGTTCACTAAATTTCAGTGATTAACATCGAATTTTGCTGAATAAATAGTGATGCCAATGTCACGCTGTGTTTAGTCACTTCATAAAGCATCAATTAGCTTCAGCTGTCATTGCTACTTTTTTCAAATCTTTTTTGCATTGTTGATTAGAGGGTGTGGAAAAGCTGACTTCTAATTGCGAACCATCTTTAGTCTCCATCCTAGAGGAAACCCAACAGAAAACTGGAGAACCTCTTTTAGATCCATGGGACTGAAAACTTCCTGCGCTGATGAACGGGGGACAGTCTGGCTCAGTTCGCTGTCTCGGGAGGAGGGGTACTGCTCCAGATCTTGCACTATTAGAGCTAAGGCAGAAATTGAGCAGTAAAGGACGAAACTCTAGTTTCATTGTGAGATAGACTACAGAAGAAGAAAATACTTCAATATTTTTTTGACTTTAGACATTGAAAAAAATTAAGTTTTCATGTGAAATTTGTTTTTTTCAACTTCGATGATCTTATTAGGGTTATCATACTTGTGGTCAGTTCATAGCAACACAAGGTCCTATCGGTCCGGAAGAAATCGGTGACGGAAAGAAGGAGAGTACTGTAAGTAAATTGATTTTGTTGGCAGTTTATTCAAACAGTTTGTAAAATGGATCTTTTTTTAAGCTAATGTATCGATTGAAAATTCTCACTATCAAAGTGAGAAGATCTTTCCTTTTTGAATAGAGTTGAATGAACAGCATTGAAAAAACTTCTGCTTGAAAGCAAACTTTGAGCTTCGTTAAGAGGCTTCTAGGGCACTAATTCGAAAGATCTGAATGGATGGTAGTTGAACTTTTATAGGGTTTTGTCCCGAAACTTTCAAACTTTCACTAAAAAAGATGACTTTCGAATATAGAAAACTGTTGTGACTCGAAGAAATGTCTATGTGAGTCTGATATGACTTACTTGGATGCTTGTTCCGCGTTGCAAGCACTCTATCTCTTTTTGTGATTGTTGGCATTTGAGAGGAAGTTGTACGAGAGCTCCTCTCTTCACTTAGCTCACTTTTGCAGGTGAACCACTTTTGGCGGATGATCTGGGAAAAAAACGTGCAATGTGTGCTGATGCTCACAGACTGTGTCGAAAACATGCGGGTAAGTTAAGCAGCAATTAATTATTTATCACTCGAGTGGCCCGTCAATATCGAATCTTATGGAATCGTAAAACCCAGGCACACAATCATAATGTAATCTGTGTTTTCTCAGTTGTGCAAGATTGTCTTTTTCCGGAGTTCTCAAAGGAGTTCTACAGCTCTTGTTGGTCGTCAACACCTGTCAACTAGTGACAGACGATGCCCGGATGGCAGGACAGTGATCGTTGCCGCGAATTTGCTCATAGCTGGGTCTTAGTTTAGGAAACTCTTTGTCACTTTGAGAAATTGTCTCCAGCGTTAAGCCCTTGCTACATATTGTAGTTCGACATCCAGTAACGCCATTCATATTGAACAATACATCAAACCATTGGGGTTCAGCCGCACCGGAACCGAATCGGTCCAACGTTGTAGTCTTCAAGTTGTGATGAGAATAAAGTCCGCACTAAAGAACGGAGCGCCGTGTCGTTGGTTTTCAATTAGTTTTGATATTTCGAAACTCTTACCTAATTTGTAGGATGGTGAGGAATTGAACCGATCGACGTTTACATTTGTAGCTTACAAAAATGAAAGCTTTGCTTAGGCTAATATTTCTTGTTTTTTTTTTTTTTGTAAAAAGGGCCGCTTTTCTTAGATCGTTGAACTATGGTATTTAAGAGAATGTGCATAGGTCCTCGGTTAACTTCTGAATTTCTTCTTGTTTTCGGCTAGCACTATTGTTGTCATTATGTTGTCTTTGATTTTTATTGTTGATAGCTTTGTACTCAAATCCTCTAAAGACCATTCAAATCATCTTTTCACCCCAAAAAGGGTCTTTTATTTCCAAGTAAAGTCTTGACAATTAATCCGCGTAAGCTCAAAAAAATGTTACTGCTCTGTTTGAACGTTTGAGACTTAATCCTTCAAGTCCGACTATCATTGTACCTTAGTGTTAATCATCAATGTACCGCTTTGAATGCTGAGCTTATATGAGATTGCCGTGAAATTTTATCATCACCACAAAAGTTTCGGCGGTTTCTCCTTTATCAAAGCCACAATAGTTCGATTCCAGTGTCCATCGAAATCATTTTTCTTACCACGTTGGTCCTCATAACCGTCGCATCGCAACGAAGCGAGTAGAGTGAAGAAGACGACAAATCAAGTAGCATTCTCAGTCTTGACTTTTTGTCCAGGACTCTCGCTAAGCTGGAGTGACCTGGCATCGTTCGACACATTTGGCAACCAAAATTATTTGCTCGTCTGGTCACAATCTATTCTGCGTCTATCGGATTAGTATTACTGATATACAGAGAAGCAAACCTTTAGTTTCGACTTTCATTAAATCTGTGTGGATGAGCAATACTTTGCTTTTATTGAAACTAGGCAAGGTTGTCGTAAATCTTTATGTTTCAAAATTTTTCGACGAGAACGATCTTAGTGTGGTGGTTAGACAAAAAGCAAATCGAGAGCGTCGCCTCCGTTGGTGGACGGCTTGACTGCATGGATTATGAATCAGACGGGATAATCGTATCTGTTCGGATTTTCTAGCATTTCTTGCTGAAGAAGTTTTCCTTCTCCCTTTTCGCTAGTTGATTTCGGAGTCTACACTATACAAGATTTTTTGAACAATCTCGAATCTTTGCAATTCAGCAGCGCTGCGCGAAATATTGGCCACCTCTGGGTGAGACACAACGATATGGTGACGTTGAAGTGGATCTTGTTTCCGAATGCGAAGACCCGGTGTGCATACAACGGGAGCTCAACATCAGCACTGCCAGCGAACGAAGACAGGCACTAATTACTTGTCAAACTCATTAGAAAGTACTTTTAGTAGTAGTGATCGAATGTAAAAGATGGGAATAACATGACAATCACGAGAGGATATACGCGCTGTTTTCGAGAGTGACTTTTGAGAGAAATAAGCGGTATTTTGAAAATGCTCTGCCCCTGAAATCATGCGCTGATTTCGGACTTACGTGAAATCTTAATGAATTAGCAACACGTCGCTAGTATAGTTCAAAACTTTTAGCCGCTATATATTACATCATAACACTCATTTTTGAGACTTTAACTAGGACAATGCCACATATTTTTTCAAGCGATTTTTTCTCATAGATTTTTCTCATTCAAAACCTTTGTAGCAGAGCATATTGATTTGCAAAGTAAACTATAAGTAGCGTTTCAATCAGAAATTTATGTTTTCCGATGTTTTGTCTGAATAAAAGTGAAACCTTCGGAAGATTCGTATTTTGCTGAATTATGCCGTATATCTGATGGGTACTGTAAATTTGTTGTAGATGCATATTTCCACAGATCTGCTGCTGCTTTTTTTTGTTTGATTGTACATTTTGAAGCGTAGCAGTTAATCCCATCCTCTATCATGGACTTTATAATCATCAGTTGCAACACTTACATCTTTTCCCAAACAGCAAACTGGTGAAACGTTGTATTAGCGGCGTCTTGCGGTAATGAATTGAAAATTGCAGATCCAGACGAGGTTTATGAGTTCGTTGCAGGTGTCGCAGTTTCACTTTCTGAACTGGAGTGACGCCCACGGACCAGAGAATACCGTACAGCTTCTCGACTTCATCGACAGAGTGGCACGTAAGCAGTTCCGTAAGCCTATCGTCGTTCACTGCAGGTGAGATCGCTGAGCATTTGAGCGTTCCTATCACACAGGCCAGTCGTGGTTACGCTTTTTAGATTAAAGAGATGTCTACAAATGAAAAGGGAAAATACTCGAAACGTGAAAATTAGTTTTCAAAATTGATTACTAAAGACAGGAAAATTTTTATTGGACAATGTCGAGGCTAATAGGTAGTCGGTGGTACAATAACTATTCTTTTTTTCGTTTCGAGTGTATATTTAAGACCGCGCTCAAATTTCGAACACTCGAAACAAAGGGTATGGTAATTCTTGAGAATGTTCAAGGCCTTACCGAGGTTTTTACGCCAGAGCCAGACACGTGTTTCGAAGGTTTGATATATATAGACGATACCAGCCAAGAGCAATCGAGTGTGCAACACTACCCATTCAGTGATGATTTCACTTAACAGACAGTGTAAAAACATTCGTCGTCGCCTAATTTTAGTATAGGGGACTGAGCGCCCCGAGAGGATTGGCAAAAGACGAAAGGTACCGCCCGACTGATGAGACTGTCAAGGTCGAAACACGTGTATCGGGCTCTATAAATCAGCCCAATTAACAGACCACATGACATGTTGGCTCAAATACTAACTATGAGATGTGTTGACACTTTTCTTCTGTTTATCTTCCTTTTTTGTGTTTTGCTCTACCTGCATAGCCCACATTTATAACACTATTTATCTATCTCGTAGCGTGGAAAAGAGTGATGCCAAAACAGGCGTCGGTGGTGCAAGGGATATACGTCCTCGGATAGAATGAAATGCACGTTCAAATCCCGCCTGACGCAAATGTTTTTACACATCACTTTACATCAATGAATATGTATATTTCGTTCGTTAACAATCATTAACGCTAGTTGTACTGTGGTGCTGGTGCCGTAGCGGACGCACCAATCACATTATTTTCCTCACCCATCGATAGAAGCTCACTTTCTTTGTTCTGAACAAAATATAAATTCATTTGAGAAACAGTCATTGGTGCGAATAAATATGACGTTCTGATTACAGTGCCGGTGTCGGTCGAACAGGCGTATTGATAGCGCTGTGGAGGCTTCTCGAACAAGCTCGACAGGATAAAGTGATCGACGTCTTCGGGTGAGTGCTATCGATCTCACTGAATCTAACAATCGCTATTTTATCAACTATTGACTGAAACTTGTTTTAAAACTTCAATATAAATCAATAGGCTTCTCTTAGGCTTTTTCGAGATTCGATTTTCATAAAGATTAGGTAAATTTTTGTTACAATCATCCCCATTCTTATTATCTTTGAACATTCCAAAAAAATTGTATGAATAATGATATAAAATGTTTTGAGCCGTCAGGTCTAGTGCTATACAGGCGCCTGTTTCGTCGTAGCGGAACTCATCAGTAGCATCCTTCTTTGGTTCAGTCGATCCCCTGAAGCTAAATAATCCTCTATAAGGGAATCGACGCCGAGTAATAAATCATCGCAAGTCACATGATGGAATTACCTAATATTGTGGTGACCGGCAGTCGAGCTTTTGGCTTTTACAATGAATCATACCTCTCTTTTGTGGCTTTTATAATGAATCATACCTCTCTTTTGTGGCTTTTACAATGAATCATAGCACAAGCTCGACTGCCGCTCACCAAAGTGTCAGGTAATTCATTATCTGACTTGGACTGATTTATTACTCAGCGTTGATTCCTTTGTAGAGGATTGTTTAGCCTTAGGGGATCGCTTGAGCCGAGGGAGGGTGCCACTGATGAGTCCCAACAGCACAAAACAGGTGCCTGCATAGCACTAGGCCGTAACGGCTCAAAACTTATCAGATTATATCGTTTTGAGCGGCTCTACAAAAAAGCGGTCGATAGGAGAGGTATTGTTAACGAATATCCATAGCACAAGAAATGTAAATGAAGTTTACACTTACGTAATTCATAAAGTCGACCTTATTCCGTTCTCCCTTTTTTCAGGACCGTCGATGCGCTTCGTCAGCAACGCAGCCGCATGGTGCAAACTCCTGAGCAATACCTCTCTTTGTACGAAGCGTTGTCGCTTGTAATTCTTGATCAAAGATTATGAATCTCCTGCATTTCTTCCCATTCGTGAGACTTTCACTTCCGCTGTGCCTACACTATACGAGAACGACGGTAAAGCTAACCCGTTTTCAATAAAAGTACCTATCAGACGCGCCTCACGTCAGGACAACAGCTGGAACCAGATAATGCATGAATGGATTTTCAGTGATGCTCAGATCTTCTTTGGCTTCATCCTTATCTTCGTGCTTAGCCATATCAAAAGTGAGGCATTCCCTCACACATACCTGCTCAAATTTGGGGCCACAATACGATTTATTTCGAGACTCTTTCAGATACTATAAAGACCAACTGTATAATTCATCGAATGAGTCAAGTGAACACTAATAAACCTATCTCGCTCGTAGAAACCAGTGTTCCATTCTCTTCACATAGACAAATATCCTTCAGTAAACGTCTTTTTTATTACCGTCTTCGACAAGAAAGTTCTTTAAAGACAATGGGTGAGGATTAAATACATAAAAATATTATATACAAAACGAGTAAGATAGCTATTCCAAACAATATTATCCTAAAGAGGATAGTATATTGATTTTTTGAAAGAATCTTCAAAATAAAACAGGTATTTCTACCACTGACCCTTCGAAAAATATAGAATTTGACGCTAAAAAGCAACTGGAGGATCAATAATAACTCATCTCAAACTCGAACAACAAAACATGAAGAAAACGATCACACAGCATGAGGAATGAACAGGTGCATAGAATTTTTTTCAAGCGCGCGGAATCAAAAACGATTGAGAAGGATCGTCTTCTAAGGTTAAATGGGCAGGCAGCATAGAAAATTCATAAATTCAATATCATGAATAAGAGTAACATCACAGACGAACTGACACAAATGAAGAATTAATACTCGCAGGTAGTCACGATCACAACCGATATCAGCTGGGCACTAGGTCAAATTAATGACTGAGGAAATGGAACGAATGACTGAGAATAGTCGGTTTAGAAAGGGAAGAAATTTAGTGCAATATCTACACGGATTCAAGAATTAACATCAACACAAAATGTTCAACTGTTGAAGAATGTATGAGAACTGGGATGACAAAAGAAAATTTCACACCATCCATTTCTCGACTATTTCAACCTTTGCGTGATGCTTGCAAGTGCCACCGCAAACGCCTGAGTGGCCGCGAATGGCCGCCGGAAGTCCAGCGTATACGCGCCACCTTCGATTCGACCGAACTGTAGCACTTGTTTACCGTCCATTTCCACCTAAGTTTTATTATTCACTGTGATATACTCGATGACATATTTAGAGAGAAAATCGAATCTGATACAACAGCAACAGATCTAGTTTCTAATAAGGCAGGCAACAATTTCCCTATTGATAGGACAGTTGAAGAGATGAGAACTCCAAGGACTTAACACTGTAGATTCTACCGTTCGTCCCGAGTGTTTTCTTGAGACCACGCTCAAATTTCAGTACATCTGATAATTATTTTTCAGTAAACATGTCATGTGGCCTTTTATGGGTAACTTATAAAGCCCAATACACGTGTTTCGGCCTTGGAACCCTCGTCAGTTCAATACCTTACGTCTTAATCAAGTGTAGAATATTGCCGTTCCAGTGATTTGTTACACTTGACGGCACGTGTAAATTGTACTCCTTCGCCTAACTCTATGCACGAGGATAGGGACACACCCGAAAGGCTTGGCTAAGACGGACGGTACTGCCCACCTAACGAGGTGTCAAAGTCTATACACGTGTATTGAGCCCTATAAGTTGCCCATAAAAGACTACATTTATGTTGGCTCGAATATAATTATAAGATTGTAGACCGTAATGGTTTGTAATGTGAGTGATGTAGTTGAATATGGGCCGAGACAATTAGTTTGAAGCTCACTGTCCTTGTTATATTCAAATCGTACCCGGCGAATTCATTGAATGACAACTATGACACAAAAGAGAAAATTAGGCGAGTAAAAATATTTTAAAAGAAAAAACTACACAACGGTCAGCAAAAAAGGCGGTTGCTACCTGAAAGTTTTTCGCCGACTCTTGAGTGACACGTCCACCGAAGTCCAGCTGAAAAGTACAGAATATATGTGGGAATTTATATTTCCAACGACAAACGTTCCCGTGTTCTTAACTCGACGAATGTACACACCTGATAGACCTGATTATGCTCATTCCAGAACGGTGTTTTGTTGTGCATTGTTATGATGGGAGTCACGGTAGACGATTTTGGCACCGAACCCTCCCCTAGTGCACATTTCATGTCTTCCAGAGTACGCACTAAATGTCGGACTTCACTACGAACATCGCCGCATCCAACCTGAAAAAAAAACGTCTAGATTATTCGGATAGTAGGATAGGTTTTCTAAGTAAAAAAGGGTACGAAAAACCTTTTTCTCGATTTCGTTAACTCGTCGTAATAGTTCTTTCATCTGGGCGCGCATTTTGTTTATAGAAGCCCTATCTCTCTTCTGAAATGTGAAATGATCACATGTAAGGAAACACTGACTAGATGAAAATCATGAGAATGGCAAGGTAGAGATCAAAATTTTATGATAGAATGCGCTTAAAATTGGATAAAAGAGAGTCACAACCGACCGGATTAAAGTCGGCATGGCGATGACTAAGTTGACCGGCTATTCGTGCCAATTTATCAATGTGAGCCTTGATATCGTCACTGTCGCGCTGCTGACAAGTTCTCGACACCGAAGTAGCAGTAGAAGCAGAAGTCATAGATGAAGCCAGTGATGTCGCTGTAGTGGTCGGCATCAACGGATCACGGTCATCAACACCATCTGGAAAAATTTAGCATAATGATTAATGACAGATTCTAAGCAAGGAAATAATAGACAAACAAATAAACAATACATGTGAATCAGCAATAAATAAACGAACAATATATTTAAGCAAAAATTGATAATAGTAACGCAAAGCATAACAAACTTCAGACACCATGATCAGTATTCTGGTCATGATCCTATGGACCTACTGATCACTGTGAAACCAGTGAAATAAACTAATATAATTTTGAAAATATTGAATAGTATGCAAGATACCGACCCCGAGAGGGAGTTAGACCCTCGTCTCACCCATACCGCGGGCGCATGTTTCTACTAAACGACAGAGGCCACCGCTTTGCTACCATTATTAATCGATACATCCTATTGTGACTGTTGGCAACCAACTTTCATATAAAGGTAAAGTTCTCGGCCTTGATCAATTCCTGAGGGATGCGCTATCCATTTGTCTTTAATTTTCAACTTCGTCTGAGGTTAATATATGCATATCTGGCCTTTACAACGACTCGTCGTGGCCTCCCGATGTATCAAGCAAATGCTACTTATCAACCTGGATAAGTCTGAGAACAGTCAGGTATCAATTTACCGAACCCGGAGGGATGAATCTTGGTGTGCCATGAGCGCAAGATCGAACCATCGACCTTGTGTTTTCAACGCAGGGAATCTCTAACCACTGCTCACAAGCGCTGAACATTTATATAAAGAACTTAGATGGATCATACGATCATTTTCATAGTGCGTTAGTTCAGCTTTGAATTGTATAGTCAACTAGAGCACATAGTTGCGGAATGTTTGCTAACATTATAATGAATTCCTAGTAAGTTCCTGCACAAAATGGTCAAACACTTGAGCCCCTATAACATTCTAATTAATAAAAAATAATATGGACCTCTGCCACGTTTTTTGCTTGCATTTTAGAAAGTCGTTTCCTGCCTTGTTATAATGCAGAATAATGAATGCCATTAAACGTGGTGAATCCATAAGAAACTGAACCAAAAAGTATTAAAAGACTGGAAAATCTATACGTTTCAGTCGTTGAGAACACCCTTCAAAAGTTGGCTCGAGACTTTCGCCAAGCATCCGTACGTTCTCCACTTTTTCGCATGTCTCTCAAGAATTAGTTGTTTACTGATATTTTATTTGACATGCCCAGCGACCAGGCTGAGTGTAAAGCAATATAAAACACACCAATATACTCGAGTGAGTCGATTTCATCGTGCCACGTACTAGTCGTACTCATCGTCTGCTCAGTGTCATCCAATCGAGATTCTGCACGAGCTGGAGACGAGTCATCCTTGGACGCTGCCACCTGCAAACACTTTCAACACAATCCGAATCCACTTTATTTGACCGCCTATTGCGGTTTTATGATGTTCCTATAAACCCAATGATGTAGAGTGGTGTGCAAAACGTTTGCGTCAGCCGGGATTTGAACCCAGATTTTACACTTTCCGGAAGCATGTGCTAAACCGTTGCACCACCGACGCTCGTTTTGCACTCCACTCTTTCTACGCTACAACGCGTTATCTGTCAACAGCCAACCGTCTACGGTGTGGCGGGGCAGTCATTATCGACATTAAACCCACTTTCGTTGACCGATATTGGGTTCAATAGTTAATCCAAAATCATCTTATTTGACAGCCTATTGCGGTGTTATGATGTTTCTGTAAACCCAATGATGTAGAGTAGTATGCAAAAACGTTTGCATCAGCCGGCATTTGAACCCAGATCTTACTCTTTCCGGGAGCATGTGCTAAACCGTTGCACCACCGACGCTGGTTTTGCACTCCACTCTTTCTGATTTCTAGATCTGCGCTCAAATCCCGGCTGACGCAAACGTTTTTGCACACCACTCCACTTTCAACTCAGTCAAGCAATTACCTATGGAAACGTTGGAGAGCTATATTGTAACTAATACTCAAAGAAAAGCGCGTGTGGCCCATTGGTAAGAGGTGCTTTGCTACACATATGCTCGATGAAACGATCCCGCCGTCAAATTTCACCACGAATTCCATCCCAGGAGTTGGTGAACTAATATCACATTTATGTGGGAAGATAGCAGCACTGATCTGATAGATCGGTGAGCCACCGCGAGTCATTGCAAAGGCTTGATACGCATTCAGTTACCTCAGGTGATGCGCGATGAAGAGGATTACATGGTGCATTCCGCAGAAATTGATCACCACCGAGTTTTTCCTTTTATTTTTCATTTTTATATTTCTTATTTCATTGATATTTTGTTGTTGATTAGTTTTATTTTTAGCCAACGAAATGTGCTGTATCACATGGTGCTTTGCAATGCACAAGTCCTTCTTCTCATGCGGCCTTTTAGACTGACCAAGTATTTTCAAACGAGCCCTGTCTACCTCCCGAGTTGGTATGTTTGTACCAGACTTGATTGGTGAGTAAAATTACCGGCTTACATATTGGAAAGAAAGCTAGCACAACTCATTTCACAGGCTTAACGCAGATCTTACATATTTACAATGTTAGCATCGAAATCAAATTCATGGTACATTTCTGAAGAGACATATCAACGCAGATAACTTTACCCTTTACGCTTTGTCCGATGGAATAAGCAGTCTTCTACCTGATAAGTTTCTTGCGATGATGATGTTCCGATGACTCCAGCATCCATGGCCGCACGAAGAGATGTGCACTCAGAGATCACCTATAAAATGGAAGTAATAGTTAAGTCAGAATGCAATAAAAATGTGATTTGTACTTTACATACAGAATGACTACTTTGTCGAAACTACGTGGATCCAACTATTTACAGATTCAACTCCAAGCAACCGTATAAGTTTTAATTTCACGCTTTTCTTAGGTTGATGCGCAATAACTTCTTTACATTCTATTTGAAAAAGAACCCGTCTTTACTCTAAACTCAACGAAGCTGAGTGATATGCAAAACTTTGAACCTCAGGTGTGAGTTAAACCTGCGTTTCTCTCAAATTGGGAACGCCTGCTACAACTGCATCACCGAAGTCACCGCTCCCCTATTACTCTTTTTTCGACATAATCATCGAAGCTGTCAGCAACCAGCCTTTGACGGATTATGGTTTAGGAAGCACATACCCTGAACCAAGTTGAGCTGATAGTTACTAGATATGTACAATTTCTCGGTATCACCTGTCATCTGTCGTCCCGGTGATCGTCGAGTGACTCGAGCGGGTACCAGCAACTCTTCCATTTTTCCCTATCGCGTGCAAGAGTAGCCCAGTGGGTCCTCCTCGCTCTAGGGATTCGCTGAGCATCATATCTTTCTTCCATCGCTTTCGTGAAGAAATCGGACCAACGGGTCAGTGGTCTTCCTTTAGAGCGCTTGACGTCCCGAGGAATCCAGTCGGTAACGACTCTCGTCCATCGGTTGTCGTTGAAGCGCATCACGTGTCCGGCCCACCTTATTTTCGATATCCTGGCGTGTAGAACGGCGTCTCTGATTTTCGATCGTTGACGTAGGTCGGAACTTCAGATCCTTTGTCTCATTTGCCAAATACGGGACACTCCTAGCATCGACCTTTCGACTGCGCGTTTGATAACGGCAAGTGATCTTTTCATCCTGCTTACGTAGCGACCAGGTTTCTGCTGCATACGTTAGGGTAGGCATAATTGTCGAGTCGAAAAGGTGGGCACGGAGTCGAATGTTCTTTGTCCTCTTCACTACATCTTCGATGCTCTTAAACGTTCCCCAAGCCGCTCGTTTCCTTCTGCTCAACTCTGGGGCTAGGTCGTTCATCATGTTGATTTCACGACCTAGATAGATGTAACTGGAGCATTCGGAAATTGTCGTTCCGTTGAGCGTGAATGGGGCATTAGAAACCCATCCGTTCCTCATGAACATTGTTTTCGTTAGATTCAATTGAAGATCGATCTTTCCACAGGCGTTATAGAAATCAGTCAACATTCGTTCCGCTTGGCTGATGTTTGGTGTTATGAGAACGATATCGTCAGCAAAGCGAAGATGGTTTAATTGTCGACCGTCAATTTTCACTCCCATTTCGTCCCATTCTAATGTTCGCATGTTTTTTGTAGGGTGGCAGCGAATAGTTTTGGCGATATTGTATCGCCTTGTCGAGCCCCTCTTCTTACGTCAATGGTGATATTGTTGTAGAATGGAGATATTCTGGTCGTGAAATCTTTATAAAGCTCACGAAGGATCATTATGTACCGAGTAGGGGACGCCCTGGTTATCCAGAGCCTCTATAACCGCTTCTGTTTCCACTGAATCAAAGGCTTTCTTCAAATCGATAAAAGTGAAACAGAGTGGTTGTTTGTACTCTCGCGAAACTTCAATGAGTCTTGTGATCGTGTGGATGTGGTCTATAGTACTAAATCCTTTTCGGAACCCTGCTTGTTCGCATGGCTGTCCTTCGTCCAGTGTTCTGTCAATCCTGTTCAGGATGACTCGAGTAAAGAGTTTATAGACAACGGACAGCAGCAGATTGGGCGATAATTGCCGATTCTCGGTATCTTTCAGAAATGGATTAATCGGGGGTTCAACTCACAGCTAGCGTCGAATATTTTGGAAATCACTCAGCGTCGTTGTATATATATATACATGTATGTATATATATAGATAGATACATATATATATGTATATATACATTATGTACATGCATATATATACGTGCACATATACATGTACATAAACGTATATGCAGATATATGAGCGCATACATATGTACATATATATATATATATATATATATATATATATATATACGCACACACGCGCATGAATATACATATATATGCTTATATATGTATGCATGTCAACATCATAACAGTGCTATAAGAGCGGTAAAATGGAAATTGCTGTAGATTGTATAAACCGATCATTATTATCTGAAAAACTACGAATGGGTAGTTTGAACGTTACCAAGCTACTGCATATGAAGTTAGTCCATAATATTGGTCTATGTTGACACAAAAAAACTAACACACTCGCTAACTCCTATGTCTGTACATTTTTTTGCGGCAGTGAATCACCTTGCCGATCAAAACTTGAGACGAATAAACTGTGCCTAGATCAAACATACTCGATCGAAAAACGCCCGTTCTTCACAAGTTAGTCCATCATCGTCATGGTGTCGCTGTTGTGACACGAGTGCTGCCAATTCATCTGCGTCACCTTCACTTGTTGCCGGTGAACAACAAGTCGATGTAGCATGAGAATTCCTAGCCGAAACTTTAAAAAGCGAATAGTCAGCAATCTGCCAACAGCTAATCAAAATAAATGAGTCAAAAGTGGTGTGCTGCGAACTTACACGACCGATCTCGATTTCCTCCAAGCACTGCCATGTCGATAGTCATTTGGCGAGGCTGCAGATGTAAAACCGACGTCTTATAAACAACCTATAAAGCAATATACATACAATATATGCACATGGACATGAATGTACATGTATATGTATATACATATATATATATATATATATATATATATATATATATATATATATGTAGCATACACATGCGTACACATGTACGTATATGTACATGTATGCACGCATGTACACATATGCATATATATATGCGGTATATATATGCATACATATGTACATACATATGCCAATTACAGTTGTTCACAATGTATTGTTACATATTCCCATAGTTTCGTTAATAACTCTATTTCGGTTCAAAATTCCTTTTCAAATGTAAGAAAACTGTACGACTGAGACTTCTTTAATATCATTTGAAATTAAAATTTGCCCAATTTGTTATTTTTGTTGCTTTTGACATGGAACCTTCTTGGGGTGATCGGTTTACTAGCACTAAAGATGTTTCACTAAATGATTCCAAAAATCAGTAAGCAGCAAGTCATCACAGCCCTTTCTATGAAACATAGGCTTTTGAAAATGCTGAAAAGCCTTGTTTTATGCCAATCTCTTCGCTGAAATCATCTTTTGGCCGTATAAGATCCACTTTTACCGAGTGAGAGTTAAATACTGAAGTTACTTGACAGTAAACATAACACTCTTCCAATACCCATCCACCTGTGGCAACTTCAAGAGTCGTCATACAGGAACCCCACATCGCATTCAATCAAAAATTCAACCACTTTTGCAGCTTAAATGAGGTGGAGAGAAGAACTTGCAAAAACGTCCTTTGATTTCCTGACGGCTCTTGAGGCATCCACTTACCGAGTTTTTCCACATTTTCAATTAACCTCAAGTGCCAAACGCCTGGACAATGGTCGAAGTCAGATTTTTAGTCATCAAAAGCGCATTTGTAAGAGGATCGACTCCCCTGATCGCTTTTGATTGATCACTATTAACATCTGATAGTCAGCCATGATTTTCCTCATCATCGAATTTCCCGCCATTTTTATAAAATTCCTTAGACAACTGTTGTATTACGTTGTACGTTCGCTGGCAGTTCCTGGTAAATGCTGATTGTTGATGTTGCGAGTTATCTACGCAGTTCTATTAGTCACGCAGAACTTGGATGAGGAAATCGAAAAGAGAACCATTTTATGCGTTATTTTGCCCATAGCCTGAAACTGGTAAAAAGAACATGTAACGAAATCCTTTCAAATAATAAGCAAGGGATCAACTAATATTGCACTAAGCTAGATGTTCCACCATGTATTTTGTCACTACCTTTCGCCCCAAACAGATACTTATCCCATATCAATAGATTATAAAAATCAAAACGAAAATTCCAAAAAGAAATCAAATACGGGAGAGAATGAGTTCAATTTTGTGAGCGGGCCTTTACAGAGCTGTACAGCTCTGTTGATAAATAACAATTCGAAATACGCTGTAACGAATGCTAGAATCAAACTGAGTGAGCGTATATTTCTAACACAACTGCATTCACCTGTCCGAGAAATTCCGGTAGATGTTTTGGTGACATTGATGTTATGCTAAATCGCGTGCACCAAACGTTGGATGACACCTGCACAAGTCGAAGATCAGGCCGTGGTGGTCGAACATGTCTGTAATTGAGATCAAATTGAATAAGAACTACTACATGTCAATGAAACGTACGATGGGCATCTCTAAATAGTTCAAAGTTTGCTTTTGAGGAGCGAATTTCCTCCAATTTAATGAAACTTGCCTTGCTTTGTATACGCTGATTCATCACAAGATCCAGTCTGGTAAACGATGTGCATAATATGATTAAATAAATTAAGCCCTTCATGAGGTTTAGTACGGCACTCATACAGTACTATACAGGTCTTTTTCGCCTTTCCAGGCTCCTCAGCAATACGGCATCCTTCTGTTCAACCGATCACACGTGGATAAACTTTTGCTTTGAAAAAAATGACGCCAAATAACACATCACCGCAAGGCAAGTGATAAGATCTCCCGCCATTGCTGTGACCAACAGTCGAACTCTGGCTGGTAAAATGAATCATACCTCTTATTCGACTGTTTTTACAGACCTCGCTCAAAAACGTTAATAATCTGATAATATAACAACATGTCTTGAGCCTTTTGTGAGGTGTGGCATGGCACTTACACAGTACTAGACAGGCCTGTTTTGAGCCATATCAGACCTCATAAAAGGCTCAAAATATGTCATCATATTAGCAAATGAAGAGATGTGCATAATCTCTTACATAACTGTGCTAAACCACGTTTTAGTTGGATGATAAAACATTGTAGAAATCATAAAAGAGGGCTGAACAAAAGAATTTCTCTGTCATATAGCACCTATAACAAAATCTTCGTTTATCAGAGACCACATCAAAGGTGATGCTTAAGCATAAACCATTTAAACTGGTATGGAGGAAATGATATAAATGATAGCCGTTACTAAAATTGCCAGGCTGGAGGAGACCGCCTAAGAAAAATTAACAAGGTGGAAGGTCCAATTTGAAAGCCTCAAACGCTCTTTCACAACGAATAAGCAATCATAGGACACGGGAGATAGTACAAGTCCCACAATTCTCCAAGCACAGTCCAGTTTCAATGTAGTTCAAAAATGAAATTCGATGGATGAGCGTTCACAATATCGACGCCTTTGATAATTCAAACCTTTACCTAAGCTGGCAAATGACCACGTCCTTCGCCCGAACAAGAAATTCAGTATAATCAACAGCATAGAAAAGAGCGTAATTATCAAGTGATGAAAAATCAGCTAGTAATTATAGGTGCAGGGAAGTGTCACATTGCATGACTGACTAGTTGTTTTATCCCTGCCATGATATGATGGCCTGCTTCGTAACACTTAGTTTTTGTGTAAGAAGTACATATACGAGACTAGACGGGCATACAATATATCCGCATGTAGCTATGAGTCTGCCTGAGTAAATAACCTATCCAAACTCTTGTTTGAAAGAAGAAAAGATGTTTTTTGCAGAATGGATGTCAGACTTGTAAGAAAAAGTTATGCTAAGATGTTGACTTGGAAAAATAAAGATTTTACAAGCTCAACAGAATCATTTGAAAGAATAAGAAAAAAGTATGGTAACCTTGACATTAGTGCTCGCAACTGCCTCTTACTCTTTCTCCATAACGAATTTCGCCCAGTAGATTGCCGAGGAATTATCGAAAGGTCTTCTGAAAAAGAGTGAAAATGAAAAAATGTGCTATCAACAGATTCTTGTCTATTGTAATTACGGCTGTTTACTCTCACACTTGTGAATGAAGATCGAAGATCGCCTAAGGTACAAGATCATCCCAATATCTAAGTGAAGTCCGTTTTCACAGGGAGACAAGAACTAAGTTCCATAGCAATCTTGGATATCCTCAAACATCGCATTTAAGTAAAGAAATATTATTCTAGTTCTCCCTGACGCACCGTCACTTATAACGGTGGAAAACCACTACAACTAAAAATTTAGACTTTCCGATGATTGACTAATAACATCTACACAGGACGAAGCAATGAATGGCACGATTAGGCTGAAGGACAATTGACAGAGCCTTCTTTAAATTTTCCATATCTGCTCTCGAAAAGTTTTCGATTGACCTAGTTTACCAATTCATCGACAATGGTGGGTTTGATTACGGCGATGTGTCAACGAAATGTATTTCACGAGGTTGCTATGAAGATAATAACCCTGATTATGGCCTTTATAGATGGTGTTGGGAGGGGGGTGGTGGGATAACGCAGTAGTTAGTGATGTAGCGTATTACAAATTGAGGTGATAAACTACGCCGAGGGACCGATCTCCTCATTGACACTCTCATGCAACCACTCGACTGAACATCTAAGAACGCCTTAGACCGACTACTTCCAATCAGTATTCTACAACATTTATATGGAAGGCAAAATCCTCTAGCAGCGTCCAAACAACACATAAAACAGTCTAAATTCTTTTTATTTTGACTGCCACTTGCAGTGGTATGATGTTATAGTATCCCGATATGTGGAGTGCTGTGCTGCATTCGCTCTCGGAAAGAGTGAGATCTGGGTTCGAATCCCGGCTGACGCAAACGTTTTTGCAGACCGTCGACGGTTGGCTGTTGGCAGACAACGCGTTATAGCGTAAATAAGAGTGCTGTGCAACAACGAGCGTCGGTAGTGCAACGGTTAGCATACGCTCCCGGAAAAAGTGAGATCTGGGGAATCTCGGCTGACGCAAACGTTTTTGCACAGCACTCCACATATTGGAACACATAAAACGTTCGAAAACTCATTTGGAAATAGAAATTGGGAATGCGAGGAAATGAGTCGAATGTAAGAAAACCTGGTATTCGCATACGAAATTGTGGGTGGCAGGAAGTAAAATAAATTAGAAATGAAAAACTGCGTGGTGACCGTGCAAGGTGGTGAACAGAATATAGACTGGAATATAAAAGATAAAAAATAGACCTGTTCCGCGCACAATATTTGGTGCAACCGATGAAATGTAATCTACAAAAGACAGAATGACGCTCTTCAAAGCTTTTCAACTCCGTTTCAGATATATACGACAACAAGAGAATTGGATCCAAAGCACTAGCTCCCACGATTGTTAAGAAAAATCTGTCTCAAATAATACTCATTGGTTAATTCAAAACGGATCATTGATGCTCAATGATAATTGAGCATAAAATAAAACACAATCCAGGCAAGTGTCGCAACTCCAGAACAGAAAATCGTTGAAAACAGCAATCCAATCAGCATGTAGCAAACTGACGAAGAATGTGTTCACAACAACCTAACAGCTCCGAAAATCGCAATATATGATGTTGACGGACTAGATACGATTTGTCGTCAGAAATCATCTTACGTAAACGGTAAAAGTCTTACTGATAAAATGAGCACTAATTACGAATGTTTAACACGACTTTTCAAAACAAGAGTGCATGTAGCGTAATGGTTAGAGGGGGTTCTACAACACACACGTGTTCGATTGATCTATGGTCAGTGATTCGATTCCGTGCTCAAGACACATCGAGCCTTCCATCCCTCCAGGATGGGTAAATTGTACCAGACTTGTCAGGCAGACTAGCATCATTGACCCTGATACATCAGCAGGGCACCACGAGCCTTTATAGAGAGCAAATGTGCATCCAATCACCTCAAGCGATGCTAGATGAAGACGAATGCATAGAACATCCCTCAGGAATTGATCAACGTCGAGAGCTCCGAGAGCTTCACCCTTTTCAGAGCTCCTAACACGGGCTTTTGCGAAATATGAAACCCATTAGTGTGAAGAGAAAATGTGGCAAAAGTATGCGGTGAAAAGAAAATAATATTGGTCTGTGCAGCAGCATTTGACTGATTACAGGTTTTTTTTTCGAGATTATAGAGCCCTACAAAAGAGGAAGGAATGAAATGGAGATCGTGTGGAAAATGATGGAAAAAACGCAGAAGTAAAACACCATGGCGGCTCAAAGGAACTCATTAAGACTTGGAAGGCACTGTGAACAACTGCAGTCAGTTAATAAATCACCATTGGACAGACTCAATCGAACAATTACTTCAAACTTCAGCAATCTCTTCCGGACTAGGTGTCCTAAGACCATTTAAGATCCATTCACTTACATCTGTCGTAGCAAATCCGTTCTACAATTCGATCCGAGTGCCCTCTAGAATACAATTACGTCTAATGTCTCCACGATATTCTAGAGATTTAAATTGGTAGACGTAGACACAAAGAGAGGTCAACCAGCTTCCTCTCTAACAAATTACCATTTCGACGCAAACATTGCGTCGAAATCGCGTGTAGCGGTCAAAACCTAGCGACAGATGTTCAATATTCCACTCATGACCTGATTACCCAATTCATATCACACCACTGACTGACCAGGTTTCACGGCCTGACTGATCTGACATATTTGTAATTTGCAACAAATATTTTCTCTTTAATGAGCTTGGAACTTCCATTCATACTCCTTGCGCTGACTTGTATCACTCCTCCTCGTTCAACACCCCCCTGAGTGCGAGTTCGATATTGCTGTTAATCAAGCTGTCATTGTTTCTAAGTGAATAGTGTTCAACATTGTAGCGATGGATAGTAGCATTTCACGACTTAGAACTGTCGTGAAGCTCGGAATTGACATGGCCAATTATTTCCGGGTACGGAGGATGCGGTTGAGACGGTCGAGTTACTTTGGCATCCCTTAATGGACCGAATTCAACATCAACAGAGATCTCGTCGTAGAAAGGACAGAGAATTCAGCGAGAAGAAAGTCTCCGTTTAAAAGGACAAAATGACGCCAGCAGTGAGAAGACAGAGATAGCGAGTGGCGAAAATAAAGGTTTCTCCTCGAAAAAGAAACATAACTTCAGTCAGCGATGCACTTCACGAGTAGATAAAGCAGTTTCTAATTGTTCTTTCTTAACGAACCCCAAGCTTGTTTCGTGCGCCACTACCTCGATACTTTAAACTATTATAATGTAACTAGTGTAAGGTTCAAGACAGCACTTCGTTGAACACAATATTTGGTGCCCGAGATCCTAACGGAAAACAAACATCGAAATAATGGAATGAAATGAACACCTTTTCGAAACACTTTCAATATCTCTTTCAATGTGAACAGTCTAAAGATATATAAACCACAAATATATACATGTATATATGCATATGTATGCCAAGTACATGCGTATAGATATAAATGTACATTTGTACATATATGTGTGCACTTTTCACTTCACTTTACGCGTATCACAACTTTTTTTCTTAATGTGTGGGTCCCAGTACTTCTAGCACTGAATTAGTATCGATTTATCTTTTTCATGAGAGTAGCAAAATACTGATTGAGCAAGTCTCGAGCGTTCGTTGTTGACTGCCGGAAAGTGTGGACAGAGGTGATGATGCGCCGCGACGAACATCACAACCACTCGGCCACGGCTGCCCCTCTCCATAAGTATGTGTACGTATATGCACATTTACGTGCATATATATATGTATATATATATATATATATATATATATATACATACATACTACGTGTATACATGCATGTAAAAATATGTATACATACGTATGCGCATATATACACGCATGCATGTACATATATATGCACATATATGTGTATATGTACATCTATACGCATATACGTGTAGTTGTGTATATGTGCTATATGTAAAGGTGTTAGATGAATCACATCAAGTGGATACATGTATATTTAGAATCATACACAGCAGAAAGATCCCAGAGGAATTTAAGCGAAATACCTATTGTGGCGGAACAATATCTGAACTGTGGAGGAGGGATTATGGACAATGGATTCGTCGCTGACCCACGATTCCATATGCAGAAGTGGTCCGATTTTGACTACATCATAAAAACCTTTTTGTGAAAAGGGTTATCGTACGCATGAAGGATGAAGGATATATCTTTCAGTGCTCATTAGTCCCCAATTGTGGGCCATGTATTCAACTTCTTTAGGCACCCTGAAGTCCTACCAATGCACATTCGGTCTCTATGGCGACATTTGCAAAATCCGATACATCGAATCAGTCGTTTAACCTGACAGACTGATTATGTAACGACGAGTAAACATGATACATGGAAACGTCATTCCTACGTTTCGCGAACTGATCTCTGACAATCCATAGAACCAGGGATGATGAGAAAAGCGATACGCGTTTTTGGACTAAATTCTACCAATGTGGGAGCCGTCTGGCCATAGCAGTGGCAGGATTTTTGAACGTTTAAAGAGTATTGCTGGAAAAATAGTAGTGTGACTTAATTGCGAATTGCATTAATTGTATATAATTATACCATGGAGACCTCGGGTTGAATTCACAAAGAAATAACTGGGAATTACCAAAGAATCTTGAGGTTGATAGATCGTCGATCTTAGGAATATCACTGAATTAAGCACGGTGTTGAATAGATAGTAAATATTCTTCTCAAACCCCTTATAGAACTTAGATAGATTGAACGTCCCCGATGACTACCCATGAGGTGGAACAACCCCATGACCACTCATGAGATTGAACACCCTCATGATCTCCGAAGTCTCGTCTCAGGCAAATAATGTGACGTTTTCCCGTCATTACGGCTCCCTTTTCGGTCGGGAAACAGATCATTGTGTGTACTTCAGAGCTGGAATTCTCGCCAAACACTATCGATTCACTCACGATTCGATTATGAGGTGGAAACCTGTTCTGATAGAAACAACGTGACACAATCACATGCCGTAAAATCGGAAATGAATCGATCGGCTCAATCGAGGCATTGAATTCTCGTCTATTTACGAAATGACGAGATCGTGTCTACTGACTATTACGCATGAAAACTCAAGAGAAAATAGTGCGTTTCTCCTCTGCGATAAGAACAAAGGACAAGTACTAGCTATGACGTAAAATTGAGGGATAATTGACCTTTCGACGTAAACACCGGCGTGAACTCTGCATATTCCACTGGGAATCAATTCATGACGACATGCTCCGTAATGAACGTAACAGGAAACAAAAGTCTAGTGAGACAAACAATTACGAAATCCATAAGAACAGCAGCGAAACTCACCAACTTGGGCAGAAGACCCGGTAGAAAGAGTTCGACCGTCAACTGGATGCAAAGAAATTTGAAACTGAGGCAGAAATCGGTTCACCTGCCGTCCTTAAACAGAGTAAATGGGAAAAAAGTAGAAGGACTTGGATCGTCAGCACAAGTGAAAACCCTTATCCTTGATAACATGCGCTTAGAAAGGATAAAGGATAAAGCTCTCAGCGTTGATTAATCTGATCTTGTGGAATTCAATTACCTTAAATGATGCTCGGTGAAATCGAAGAGCGGGGTTAGCGCAAGCATCAAAGATTTATCAACGTCAAGACCTTTATCCTTTACAAAGCGATATTTTCCATTCATGGCAAAATTTCTTTATCTAACTAGTAAAAACTCCAAATAGAAAGAGCTTTGAAAGTAGCATTGAGAAAGAGAAAATGAGAACATGACCGACAATTAAAGGCACTGTCCAGCCGAGAATTGATACCGCCGGCAATAGTAGTAAATCATCATCGTAAAGGAGTATTGAGGGTCGACTCACCTACAAGAAGTGGTACTAGTCCTCCGAGATGCTCCATACATAAGACATACGAATGACTTCCTCTGAATAAAGGCCGGATCGTGCAGTAACATCGTGCCTCGCTAGCACTACATACAAATGAGCACAGTTCATCGACTCGCGGTATCCGACACTGAAAATCACCTGCGATAGAAAGGAGCAGAACAACCGATTGATCTGGTTATATATCCAAGGATGCTGAATTGTACGCAAAACCTTGGACCCTAGTTGGGAGCTGAACCCGCGTCTATTCACCCATGCCGCAGGAAGCGCATGCTACCACTGCGCCACCGCTTCCGGTACAGGGTCAGACGCAAGATCAACTCTCGCCTGGGTTACGAGCTTTGTATATCACTCAGAAGTGAGATGAGACACATCTGAAACATGGAATATTTGGACCGTGAGATACGTGAATGCTCTGGGCGTCACTGCAAAGTAAACAACAGGGTGGAAGTCCCATCGATGGGTTTACAAGAGCACTATATAGAATCTGACTGACACACACTCAACTTATAATGATCTACTCAACGGATCAATATGGCCCTTTTCTAAATTTTCAACCGGTATGAGTTATGCTAAGCCACAGGAAACTAAATAAGGCGAGAAAGTATATGAGAAATGCAAAAAAAGACAAAATTATGGCAATTTCACAATGCTTTTCCAGAAGAAAAATGTCTGAAAACGTAACGTGAAAGAATAAAAACGAGAAATATTAAACATCTTCTGACTAAAGCTAGCGAATTTCTTGATTTTTAAGGGCTATAAGGCTCCGTTTCGTAGATCATAAGCAGACCAGATAGATCACAAGCAGGAATGTTAAGCCCTTGTGATCTACCAATAAGCAAAAGAACATTAAAAAATCAATAACACTCACCCGAACGATGTGATGATCGAGTACTTTCAGCGCGTTTTTCTCCTTAAGAGGAATTGGCAGTGAGTCGACCTTTCGGGATTGTGACCCGAGATATCGCCAGAGTTCATAGGTGACCAGATCGAATAGCGAGGGTACGTCGAGGAGAAGTTTCCCGATGGCCAGATGACCGCCAGCTGCAACGATGATTGCTCGTCCCTCGTGGGCCCAGGTCAGTGCCGACAGGGGTTTATCTCTGGGCAGCGACAACGTCTCTTTATGGACCACGCGAGCCTCTCGATCCAACATCAACAGCTCGTGATTGGAGTTGATCACGGCAAGAAGCGAACCATCGGAGTTCCACTGCATCTGTGTGACGGAATGCGGCGACTCGTACACCAGAGGGTCTATCTGGTCAAAAGCGCTGATCATGAGAATCCTGTTCGCACTCGTCAAAATCGCGAGAATCCATCGATCATCATTCGCGTTCGTCGGCGAGCCAGCCAGCTTCACGATAGGGTCTGAGGTAAACGAGCGTTCAGTGATGTTCGCACCTTGATCAGAGAGCACCTGGATGTTGCCTGAGGCGAAGCCGAGCACAAGCTGTCGGGAATCCGGAGTCCAAACCCCGGCAGTGACGGTGACCGCCGTCGGAAACGAGTTGCTCCAGACTCGCTGGCCAGTCGACGATCCGATCAGGACGAAGTTGTCCTCGTAGCAGATGAGGGCCGAGGATCCGCAGGGGCTCCAGCTGAGATCGCGGACCTTGACGCCTCGATCATTGACAAGCTCGACGGACCAGCGATCGTCGTTGCGCACCCATACGTAGATCACGCCCGACGAGTCGCAGGAGGCGAGCTTTGTTTGTACTCGATTCCACGTCACCATGCAGATGGCCGAATGATGGCCTCGGAGGTTAAAATTGTAGCGGGCGTGATCGTCATCGGTCGGCTGCAGATCGGTGATTGTGATGCCGACCGAACCCGAGTCTGAGCCGACCCCAAGCAGTCCGTGCCCAGGACGATCCGCCTGCGCTACCCACGACAAGTGCGTGATCGCCGGCTCGATCCGTGCGCCCGGCCAGTCACCACTCTCCCACACGATCTTCATAGGCACACCACCACACGGGACAATGGTAGATCAAAAGACGACGACGGCAAGCATCGGTAAGCACCGCCTCGTCCGCCAATCGCGCCTAACAATGCACGTCGTCCTCGTCTCGGCGGGCGGAGCGCCGACGACGAGAGCAGGTCCGCACTCTGCCTCTCTCCCCCGCCGCCTCTTCCACTCAGGACCGCCGTCGACTTGGCCGCTTGCCATCGACGTTGGCGATGTCGATTGGACTGCGCTGCATCTCCGAGAAGACGAGAGGTCTCCCTGGGGGTTTCAGAACCCCGGCAGGGGTTTTCTCGGCTTTTCCCCAATGACTTCCCATTTCATCGTCATCGTCGTAGTTGGTAGGAGAGCGTCTTGGGATAGGTGGATGATCACCAATTGATAACCCCAGACGCCGATTCCTATGGATATTTCACGAATCGCCGATTTTCGTGGATTCCCGCCCGAGGCTCAGGGATTTTCATATCATTTAACATCATTGAAGTTGTAGTTATAGCATTATATCACTTTTAAAAGCGGTCAAATAAAAGGATTTTGCGATCAAATAATTCTCGAAAATAATCGATGTGTTTTCCTTCATTCGATTCCTCTTTTTCCTTGAGCAACACGGGAGTATTTCTTACATTAATGTCTTTTTGCTAACTTATTTGATTATTCGACTCTGAAGAATGCGTGAGCGTTGATAATCTTTGAGAATGTAGAGGGATTTGCAAAATTTTGAGCCTCGGGCGGGATTCGAACCCGCGTCTTTTCCGTCACTGGAATTCCGGTTTGGTTGATCGTTAAGAGAACCCATCTGAAGTTTTCCATGTCGATTCTTTGTCTATATAGGAATTTTCTCTGATCTACCTGACTACTATTTTGACCCCTTCCTCAACCAATTCAGAAAAACCATTAGTCAGCAGGGCCATTAGTCATAGTAAAGGTTAGACTTCGATCAATAATAGCTATAAAATATGTTGGATTTGTTTTTGCATGCTTATAATACGAACCACGATCATTGGTTGACGTCGCAAATCAGTACAGTTAGAGCTTTTCATTTTTATTTCCTCTTTCTCATCTTCCACTTCTTTTTCATTTCTTATCTAGAATTTCTTAGTTTTGTACCTGAAGTTTTAACCCTTTGCCGGCGATCAGAGCCATTCTGGCCCTCAAATTTTCAGAAAACCGTTTTTTGCTAAACAAAGCTTTTTATCTGGAACTTAATTGGTCAATCGAAGGCTCAAATATTGAGGATTGCGACATTTTGACTAATCCCCCACAAGACCTTTATTTTAAGTTGTAGGAGCAGGAATTAGACTGTGTTTTACACTCAGTTTACCTTATTTGCTCGGCTCAGGTCTGCGGATTTTTTTTTATCGGCCTTCACGAAACACATTCGTTACCCTAAATCTCGGCGGATTTGATGCTTAGACTAGTTCTCGGAAAGGTTTTTACAGCGCATTGTAAGAGCAGAGATAAAATTACGTCTCACACTCGAAGTTTTCTTTGCGTGGAGGCGTTATATATGCACGAAGGGTATATAATCTTGCAGAGAAAATCTTCTTCTATCAGAATTGTACAAAGAACCTAACATATTTCCTGGAGTACAGAAAAAAATCCTTGTTGAAGAGCGGAAATCGCGCGCCATTGGTGATATCTATTATTCTGCAGTCTGCAAAGATTCAAAGTTTTAACTAGTTCTTTTGAAGAGCTTTTCTAAACCTCTCACCTCTCCTTTCATCGTTTTCGAAGTCGTTTTTGAGCAGTGAATTCCAGGATTTTCGATTGTCAGGTCATGTAAAAGGATAAAGGATAAAGCTCTCGGCGTTGATCAATCCCTGAGGGATGCGCCATGCATTCGACTTCAATTTTTAACTTCGTTTTTGAGGTGATTGAACGCATATCTGGCCTTTACAATGACTCGCGGTGGCCTACCGCTGAACCGAGTCAGTGCTGCTTATCCTCCCAGACTAGTCTGAGACCTGCCTGGTACCAATTTACCGACCCCGGAGGGATGGATGGCTTGGTGAGCCATGAGCGCGAGATCGAACCATTGACCTCGTGTGCGACGCAGAGCACCTCTAACCACTGCGCCACATGCGCTCTTTATCCTTTATCCTTGTAAGGTCATATAGGCCGAAGTCTTCTCACTGTAAAACCACTATTATTGATTAATAATGGATTACATCGTTCATAGCTGTGCTACTGAGTGAAGCTTTCCCATGAGTATGTCACATTTCAGGAGGCATTTGAGCAGTAATATCGGCTTCGCTCTGTCAACTTCCTTCGTCCTCCAGAACGTATGGCTCTAAATAGCAATCCATTCGCGGATCCCTTTGCTGTGAGTTTGTGATTTTTGCATTTTTCTATGGTCAGTGTTGCTCTAGATAGTCTATAAAGCGATAGTGACTTTCGTTTCGAGTGTTTTCTTAAGACCACTGCTCAGATTTCAAAATGCCTGATAATCATTATTTGAGCCACGCATGTCAATGGTCTGTCAATTGATTATCAGGCATATTGAAATTTGAGCAGAGGTCTTAAGAAAACACTCGAAACGAAACTTATGATTTATTGAATATACCAGCCAAGAGAGCGCATGTGGCGCAGTGGTTAGAGGTGCTCTGCGTCGCACACGAGGTCAATGGTTCGATCTCGCGCTCATGGCTCACCAAGCCACCCATCCCTCCGGGGTCGGTAAATTGGTACCAGACAGGTCTCAGACTTGTCTGGGAGGATAAGCAGGACTGACTCGGTTGAGCGGGAGGCCACCGCGAGTCATTGTAAAGGCCAGATATGCATTCAATCACCTCAAACGAAGTTAGAAATTGAAGTCGAATGCATGGCGCATCCCTCAAGGATTGATCAACGCCGAGAGCTTTATCCTTTATCCTTTATCCTTTATCAGCCAAGAGCAATCGAGTGTACAACACTCCATGTTTGGTGAGATTTTCACTGGACATAGAGTGTAAAACGTTCGTCGTCGCTAACTCTTAGTGTGGGGACTGGAACTTCACAGATATTAGCAAAAGACGAGAAAGGGTAACTGCCCGGCTGACGAGATCACAAGATCGATAGTGACTTTGGTCATTATCCCACGAAGCCTCCCCATGTGGAGTTTCCGAGCTCCTTAGGGTAATTTCCCGGTGACTGATGAAATGTTAATACGACCCAGGAACGAGAATGTTCTCGCTTGACATTTCTTGGATTGAGCAGAAGGTTGCAGTTTTTTCTTTGCATTAGAACGAATTCATGTATCAAGTTTGTTTCCGCCAAATAAGCCTTATGTGACCGGCAAGGTGCTAATTGGATGAATGGTGTCCTCTCAAACGGTCTACCGCCTCATTGTGGCTGGGAGATGTTCCTGTTCAACCCTGCAGCGGGTCCACCCAAAGTGAAAAGGAATCCGACGTTTCCACTCACAAGACTCATCTGATCCACAAGGGCCTGCGACTGCGTTGATGTGGTGACGACCTGAGGAGGCCCAGGTTACACTTACCTTGGGACTCCAGGGAACAAATTAGCTAAACCAGCGTAATTTTTAACGTGCTGGGGCTCGCACTACCAATGAAGACGGGCCATCCAAGTATTCAAGTATCATGATGACGGACATCATCTGCGAATGCTGACCGTTTTTTATGTTGAGAGAAGTATCTCAGGTGTTCCGCCTAAACTGAGTTCAAGTGACAAAGTAATGTACCAATCACGTATCCTGCTGAGAAAGTTTTGTTGACTTGACCGCTGTCTACCTTCGTGACAGTTATCAGCTATGGGTTCAAAAGCCTTTAGCAATTGAATTTATGTTATTAACTTAGATAGATTTGGTTTTATTTGTTTTCTGATCATTTTCAAATGTGTCTAACTGCACAGTGTTTTACAGGAGTTTCTCCCTTTTTAAATGAACAAATAGTGAAGTTCAAAAATTGCAAACAATGAATGTGTGTCAGATACCGCAATGGGTATAGAATTTTTGAGAGTGCATGTGGCGCAGTGGTTAATGGTGCTGTTTTTCCCTCACGAGGTCAGTGGTTCAACCACGCACTCGTGGCTCGCCAAGCCGTCCATCCTTCCGTGGATGGCAAACTGGTATCAAAGTGGTGATTTGTCTGGGAGGTTAAGCAGCACTGAGTCGATACAGAGGGTGGCTACGTCGAGTAATTGGGAGAGCCAAATATGAATCCAATCACCTCGAACGCAGTAAAAAATGGCTTCATCCTTTCATACTTTTTTATGCAAAATTTAGATTATTCAATATACACATATCCAAGTAAGCATCTGTACATACTTGTATATGTACATATGTATATGTACGTATATATCTATGTTTATATGTATATATACAGATACATGTATATATGAAAGATACGCTTATAGAGTAGAGGCTCGCCTGGCGCAGTGGTTGAAGTGCCCTCAACGCAGGTGGTTGCTGGTTCAATCCAGTGTCTCATGTATCAGGCTCATCATTCTTCCGGACTCGCCCTATTGGTGCCAAAAATTTTTTGTAGGAGTTGTAGCACTGGCTCAATTTATCAGTAACCAGTGTGAGTTACTATGCAGACCAAATATGCATTCAATAACTGCGCTGTATGATTAAGTCAAAAGCGGATACATCTCTGAGGTACTCATCAACGCCAAATGCTTCAATATTCGTCCTTCATACATCCTCATGGACTCATGGACTTGTTATCTTGCAGTACTCTGGCGTAGAACATTCTGTGAATTGTCCACCTCTTGTCGAGTGATGTGGTTCCTTGTGGCTTTTTCCGAATATTTTGCAGTGGTATTGTGTTCTTCAAATTGTCTTTTAGGATCCATCAATAAGGGATGCTGTGAATAGCAGTGCTGCCGTCCCAGATGCAACGGAAGAATTCAATCCTTTCGCAAACCAGGGCCGGACCGCTACAGTACCAACTCATCAGGTAGGTTATTCACTTTTTTTTTTATTACTGGTAGTACCAGAGAAGTTTAGCAGGATTTCGCGTTGCGAAAGAAGGGACCTCCGTCCTTTTGTTCTCGTTTCGTTTCAACAGTCACAATAATGTCTATCCAGTACGTTTCTAGTTCTATGGATCTGGCAAAAGAAACGGTGGGAAACATTGCCCTGGAATTTTGAATGGCGTATGGCGCAGTGTTTAGACGTGCTTTGCGACACATAGGTGGTCATCAATCAGTGGTCAATGGTTCGATCTCGCGCTCGAAGCTCATCAAGCCTTCCATTCCGGAGTCGGTGAATTAGTACCAGACTTGTGTGAGAGGATAGCAGCGCTGACTTAATATACATCGGTAGGCTATAGCGAGTCGTTGTAAAGGTCATATATGCAATCAAGCGATGCAAGATGATGACGAACGCATGGCGCATCCTCGGAGATTGATCGACGCGGAGAGCTTTTTCCTTTTTTTTTTATCTGGTTTCGGGGCATGCCAGAATAGAGGGGCACTGCGCTATTGATTATCCTCTCGGTTTCATTTACTTAGATTTTCCATAAGTATTGCTAATGGTGCTGTAGTTTCATGTTTTTCGAAAAAGAGCTCGAACACAATTTTTCCAATACTACTTCCTGATTTCTTTTTTTCCATGAACAAGTCTTTGTTGGCTACTCTCGAAATGCCCTTGGTTTTGTTACATATTGTTTCTTACAAATCCCAGTTCTTGTTTTTGAGAGTTACTGCACATTTCTTATACCTCGCAAAGTAAGTAATCAAATTCTCGCTACAGAGTGGGACGGGACTTGGTGGTCCCTCTGTCACTATGAGCGATGAGCTTTTTCGTAAGCAAGAGGAACTTGAAAGAAAGTCACGAGAACTTCGTCAACGTGAAGAAGAGCTCAACAGACGTCAACAACAGCAGCAAAATATTAATACCGGAGTGTCTGGTGTGTTTCTGTTTAATACTTCAAATGAAATAATTCTATCCTCTTTTTGTGCGATATATCTTTCGAGATTGTTATAGGACCTGATGCACCGCGTCCTCACAACTGGCCGCCTCTCCCGAAATTTATCCCTATCGAACCATGTTTTTATCAGGTGAGGTTCAGTCGTTCTTAATCAGTTTTTTGTGACTTTCGGAGCTACTACTTTTGCCACTGTGTGAATTGTTAAACAGATCTATCCGACCTCTTACATCTTCGGAAATCCTACTTAATCCGATGCGTAGTGAAGAATCAGGATATATTAGATCTTCTTATGTTTTTAGCTTTTGTTTCGTCAAGTTGTACAATCAATTTTTAATTTACTTCATGATAAGATCTCCTATCACTTTATTCAGGGTCATGCGCTAATCATTCACGTAATCTCTCATCCATTTTTATACCGTTAAAGTAACATACGAATTCAGAACTCAATTACTTTTCTAGAGTCAACATGGAATTGCTTTGAGAAGTGCTTCTACATGCGTATTTTTACATTTTCCTCTTCCATATTTTTGATTTCAAAAGCCTTTTTTTCATTTAGATTTTTTGCTTCTTTCTCTGGAAGATTTTCTAGGAGAGTCCGGTTACCAGAGATTGGTATTTCTGTTAGCAACTGGTTAAGTTTTAGATTTCTAAATCATGACATCTGGCACTTTATTAATCCGTCTTCGCAGTGTTCTTTCTTCGTTGTGCGGATCCCAGTTCTTCTAGCGTTCGATTCATTTTTCATAAATCATGGCATTCCATTCACTAAATCAAGAACGGACTAATCATTCGTTCTATCTGAAGTAGTGATAGAATAACTATCACAAAATCAACACTGGACATGGAATTCTGTATTGTCTCTTTTGGCTGACACTGAATTTTGTACTTTTCCCACGATTTGGTTCTTAGGGATGTCAGCTTTGGGTGTTTTGTATTAGCTCAACGACGTATTGATAAAGGAACAGGTACAAATTCTTCGTCTTTGTCCCATATAAGAGTGATTCTTTAGTCTATCATTTCTCGAATTTGGAGCATACAATGAATACATACAATGATATTGCACTGATATCAGTTTGAGGTTGAGTTTCTTGTTACGTTAACAGTTACGGATTTTGAGGATTTCTAAGTCCTGGTTTTGAGTTAATTTTTGATTTTCATTTAATTAAGATCTCTAGTTTTCAGTCATGAGCAATCACCTTAGACCTCCATCAAAACTAGTTTGAATTTATGGAAGTTTCTGTCAACATTAGATCAACACTAAATACTGTGCTTATCGCCCGAAATCGGATTAGCATGTGTTCCACTTGGACAGCCTCTTTTTTCTTGTAAAGTTTCTGCTTTTTTCTGACGTTTTAAATTTTTTTTAGGACATAGAAGTCGAGATACCGGTTCAGTTTCAAAAGACTGTAACTCTGGTATATTACGTCTTTTTGATGTATGTTCTTGCGCTCTCTGTTAATGTTCTTGCTTCTCTGTTCTACATGCTCTTTGCTGGAGGTAACCACTTTTACGTTTGATTGTGAATCACTTACTGGTTAAGTTTGATTGTTTTCAGGACCCATTGGTCAGCTACTACTGGCCATTATCCAACTTTGCTTGTTTTCACCATGCTCTTTCTTGTTCTGGTTTCGTCCTGTCTACAAAGCATTCCGTAATGACTCTTCTTTCAACTTTATGGTAAGCTAGTCTTCTTTGACACATTTCATACTCATAGTCACCTTTATCAGGAAATTTCTTCTGAAACTCAGTGACATCTAAATCTTTCTAGGTGTTTTTCTTCGTATTGTTTTTCCACTCGTTCTTCGCGCTTATTCAAACGCTCGGTGTTTCCTCGTATGCATGCGGATGGATCAATACCATTGAGACTTTTGGAGGCCTATTATTTTTTATCATTTTCAATCATCTTTGCTGCTCTTAGACTCCCGACAATCTTCTAACGCGTAATATTTTTAGTTTCGATCCCAATTGCTTTGATTATGATGGTGTCGGCTTTGTGTTTTACTGCAGCACTCTGCGGTATGGTATATGCTCTCATAAGAGTGCATAAGCTATACAGGTAAAGCTATTGCTTATATTGACCTGGATCTTATTTTTCACCTCTTGGGTCAAATTTACTGCGCCCATAAGAGGAATTAAGCAATAGATCAGAAGTCATTGGTTATATATGGTTTTAGACAGGTTGGAAACGATGCTTCATACCATGCTTTGTCCCGAAGAGCAATTCTAGTGCGTAATACGCTGGGTGATAAAAGTCGCTTATGTATGCGTAATAGGCCATAAATTACATTTCACAGTTGGATTCAAAAGGTCAATTCCTACTAAACACTTGGTTCATGAATTCATGTTACCAACCGAGGCTCTACGAGAATAGGCAAATATTCCGTGCAAATCTAGTATTGAACGGTGGACTGGTCTAGTTTCTGATTACTATATTTTCAAATTGCAGGGGATCCGGATTCTCAATCGACAAAGCCCGTCAAGAATTCACAAATGGTGTTATTTCGGATAGAAATGTCCGAGCAGCTGCCACAGCCGCTTCGACGGCAGCTGCTGGTGCAGCTTTTCAGCAAGCCAGTCAAGGACGTTTTTGATCCTGTGGGTTGGTTATATAACCCGTTGCAACACTTGTCCACATGAGAATGTAACTACACAGTGTTTGTCCATATTTAGTCGAATATCTTGGAGCAAAATCTATTCACAAGAACGGCGAGCCTCCATTCCTCTTGTTCAATATGCTGGCTTTGTGTATCTACGATTATCATGAGGTGGAGCATCATCCATGTATGCTACCATTCAGCTCTGTTTCCACCGTTTTCTGCACCTTGGTCCAAATCTCTTTTTATTGCATCTAATCGTTTCTTTGCTTTTGTTATTTGTAACTTGCCTCCTCTGAGATATCGACTGCATCCAGTTTATCCATTGAAACTCTAACTAAGTGGTCTTCTGTAGAATTCCTATTCACAGTTACCGTGCAATCTTCTTGCAACTTCTTTATGACAGTCATATCGACGCCATCTGTAGTCGCTGAAGCAGATCCAGGTCTTGTGTTGATATAGTTAGTTTTCCTGTGTCCTGTCTTCAAAGATTTGAATTAGTACTGTTTTATTCTCTTTCTATATAACAGAGATAATTTATAGTTTGATCAAAGTTATGGGTTTCGTGATGTTGTGTTATATTTCATGACCCTGCTTAATTACAGTTCTGTCAAGTCGTATAGTAATTTGTAAAGTAAATGTTTTCACGAGCACGATGTTTTTTGATGTAAGACACCACCTGTTGCAAGGTTAGACGTTTTATGTTTTGATATAGAATTTAGAACGGACCAAGGAGGAGAGCATCATAGTTGACACTCAGAAAAAGAGTGATCGCATACGTTAATTTTCAGTAAAATTGTTTGCGATCGCTTGTTTTTATTTCAACCAAAGAAATCTATTCACCATTTTTTTTTTTTGTATTGAGCTGCAGCGACTGAGTAGAAAACTAAACCGTAAAAAGTGTGCCACTCTGTGAAAAGCTATTCTCTACTTTTAGTGATTCACCAAAGTTTTTTGGCGATGGATTTCTCAGTACTCATCACACGTGAAGAAATGTACGGCATAGACGTAGTCGCCCGGCCTTCCACGCTAAAGTAGGAATGGCCGTATGTGTTAAGAATGATTTTTACTGCTGCGAGAAGCGTTTGGAGACAAAATTTCTAAACCCCTTTGATGCCTTGAGTCTTCAGTTATTCTTTTCTCAATATCCAGTAAGTAAGCTAGGTCAGCCTTCCCTTAGGAGCTGTCTTTATGAGAGAAAGTGTAGTTGGGTGAACACAGCGTAGACAGTTTGTGAGAATGCTTAAGGCCTTTTCGAGGCTGCTACCTTAGTGGTTCGCGTAAGTTGCGACTGTATCACTCGCTTCATCAGAGCCACACCCTCCAAGCGGAATCCTACTTTAGAGCATGAATAAGGAGACGCTAGAGTGATAGTACGTGATATTGTGTTACTACCGTTCTTTCAGTCGATGGATTACAGCTGGCACTGAATATATAGACATCCGTCTTATCAAGTGTGGAGCCTATGGCTCTTATGAAGCGAGTGATACCGGGGAAACGTACTTAAGCCACTGACGTACTAAGCTCGAATTGGCTTTACACATTCCCACACGCTATATTGAATGTTTGTAGCGAGGTTTGGAAACAGTCGTTGTCTACATGTTCGCTAATAGCGTAGACAAGTTCCAAGCCACCGTCATTTCTTGAAATGCCCTTGCATCGACTATATTTTTGCGTAAATGACAGCCATAGGACGCTTGTGTTAGAGCTTTAGAGGTGCCTTTTTGCACATACATGATCGTTAGCTTAATTCTTTGTCTTAGGCTCACCAAGCTTTCCATTCCGCTGTGGTCGACAAAATGGCACCAGATTTGTCTGGTAAAATAGCAACACCGACTTGATAGATCGGTAGGCAACAGCGAGTCATTGTAAAGTCAGATATGCAACTATAAGTCAATGTTGCTTCTAACGACGCCAGGTGAACTTGAATACAGGGCGCCTTTGTTAGGGATTACTCAGCTCTGAGACCTTTGATTTTTTTATGGCACTCTTGATGTGCAATTCGAATGCCCCGATTTCACTTGTGTGCGCTTTATTTTGCATGATTTCTGGAATAAAACTTATCTCCAATTTATCAATTCTAAAAGTTAGTAGCTTGGATAATTACTGTTTTGGTAGTGTGAGACTAGGAGATAGCATTTATAGAAGCGTCGATGAATGATGTATCGAGAGTATTCGAATGAAGAACTTGAAGCATAGTTTTCGACTCGACTTCCCTTGGCGTTGACTTTGCTTCCACCCGTTCACCCACCTTCACCCCTTTCTCCTCCTCTGATCTATGTAAATGAGTGGTTTCGTAAGTTGATAAAGTTTCCGGGTGTAGAATGAAATGTATTTGAGCACTATTTTTTACATTAGTGAAAGTTCCAGAACGTAATTGTTGAAAAAATTTTCAAATAAATTGGGTTGTCCCATAGTTTCTTTGAACTGCTGCTTTCAGTCCTTTCTATTTCTTATCGGATCATTGCCAAATGACTTTGGTGTATGGACAGTGTTCCATTAGCTTTAGGCAGGTGCTTTAAAAGAGTGCGAGCGCCGCGGGTTACTTAACTAAGAATTAAAATGGATTAGCACCACTTACGCTCGAATATACTTTACGGATATAAGTTGGAGACCAGTGTATGGAAGACAGCCGAGAAGATCAGCACTGTGTTTGAGCCAGGCACCACTACCGATCGGACTGTGAGCCACTGCTTCAAGCGCTCCGACGAAGGCGATAAGAACTTTTGAAAATGATAAGAAAAGCTTAGAAAACTAATCTTTATTTAGAGCTTCACGAGGTTGGTATCTTTTTCCCCAATCGATTGTTCTTCTTTCCGGTCGATGGGTTTTCGCGTTTGCTTGTGGCTGACGTTTCGGCGAATACGCCTTCTTCAGAGCCTGAACGTATCAGTCGTTGTAAAGCTATTTATATGACTACATACTGTGGGAGAAAAAATCAATAAATAAATAAATAAATTGAAAATCTACGGTGTTTATAAGCGATAACTAATTCGGGGAAACCACTCACCTTACCATCCAATCCAGGGACTACCTATGTTGCTAGCGCCAGGGTGACGTATGAGCCCGCCCCCCGTGTCACTAGGTCAAATTATGGATAGGTGCCATCTGAGACCCATCGTACAAACAAACAAAAAAACACAAACTAACGTTAGGCCCAAAAGGAGCGAAATGCCTCGCACTGAGAACGACAGGGCGCCACACCTAAACAATAAGGTACCTCTTAAACTACCTTTCATCACAGACGAAGTCAGTACCGCTATTAGAACACCTAGACGGAAAAAGAAATAAAGACCCTAGTAAACCTCTAGGTACACACAGGATGCAAAGGCACAACGATGACGATTTCGAGGTAGTAGTCAAAATCTTAGGGCACGAACCAAAAACATCGGCGCGAAAGACCCTTGAAGCTTTCTGGATAAATTCCAGAAACCCGCAAATGAACAAAAAAGGGCGAGTGCCTTAACATAACCAACCACATGGCACCTTACCTCAGATTGATTTTCTAGCGTGGGTCTCAGATGGCACCTATCCATAATTTGACCTAGTGACACGGGGGGCGGGCTCATACGTCACCCTGGCGCTAGCAACATAGGTAGTCCCTGGATTAGATGGTAAGGTGAATGGTTTCCCCGAATTAGTTATCGCTTATAAACACCGTAGATTTTCAATTTATTTATTTATTTATTTATGATTTTTTCTCCCACAGTATATAGTCATATAAATAGCTTTACAACGACTGATACGTTCACGCTCTGAAGAAGGCGTATTCGCCGAAACGTCAGCCACAAGCAAACGCGAAAACCCATCGACCGGAAAGAAGAACAATCGATTGGGGAAAAAGATACCAACCTCGTGAAGCTCTAAATAAAGATAGTTTTCTAAGCTTTTCTTATCATTTTCAAAGGTTTATATTATTAACATGTCGAGGTTTCAAGAAAGTCGGTCTTTCGAGTTGTTAAAAAATGTACCAGCGATAAGAACTGTTGAAGTTAATCTAACTGTGGTCGCCAATCACTTTGACTAAGACCCTCTGCGCCACGATGGAAGTGCATCGTAATGCTAATACCAGAAAGTCAGAACAGACACTTAGATATGGCAGTAGCATCATCTGTTGCCATTTAAATGAAATGGTTACTGCAAAGTGATGTCTCGACAGAGACATCTCATGCATCGACCGACCACGGCCTCGCTGCACGTGTGCTTCTGTTGCGGCCACATAGGCAGAACTTTCTCAAGTTGATCATCACCGGGGATGAGTACTGGGTCTCTTACGACAACAACACGCGCCAAATCTACTGGCTGGAGTAACGGCGAATACTCGCCAGCCAGCAAAGGTCACATTTCGTATTGGAAGATTATGCTCTCGATTTCTTGGATCGGTAGGCATGCTTTTTTGGGGACTGCTCGACAACAGGCAGACAATCATTGCCAACGTTTACGGGAAAAGATTTCCGCGATCGGCTGAAGCAGTGCGAGAGAAGCGTCCGAAACGGTTTAGTGTCGCTATTCTGCAGGATAACACTTGACCCGGCACATTGCAAAATCAAATCGCCACATCTTCGAGAAAGTGGGTTGGACCACGGTACCACATCCAGCGTACAGCTCTGATTCTGCTCCATCGGATTACCATCTCATCCTCGTCCTGAAGTAGCACCTGTGGGTGAAAAAGTTCGAAGACTACAACCTACTCAGTAGTGGCCTCACCGACTTCTGTAATTACCAGCCTCTTTCTTTCTGCGAAAAGGCATCCAATCGTAGTTCAGCAAATGACTGCATATCATTCGTCATGGTGGTGATTATATTGTTGATCAATTGATTCCATATAAATAACAAATAAACAAAAGTGTCGAAATGTGAAAACATTTATATGATACAGCAACTCCCGCAAGGCTTTGTTGCTATTTTATTCCTTTTGGATTACGGCTGCTGTGCTATTAACCTTGATTAGATAGGGCTCACGGTACGGAGGTTGGAGTTGAGTTCTTCTGGGCGCGCCACGGAGAAGACCTACCAGGACCTACAGTGATCAAATGTAGATCGTTGCCTTTGCTACCATTTGATATCATTGTAACATCGGCACCGAGAATTGGGTGATCACCAAGTTGCGCTCTGTGCTGAAAGGGAGAGGAGACGACCACCAGGTGGCGGAACCTTACAACAAATCACGTGGGATTCGCCAACGGGGGTAAAGCGCGCAGTCACACATTTAATCACCCTCCCCCCCCCCCCCTAGTTTCCCCGACCTTCAATGGCAACTACCCTCGCTCCCGCGGTGAACTTTAGGAAGACCACATGAAACATCCAAAACATCCACGTTCCATATAAGTCGATCGTGCCCCACGTCCGCTACAGTACTTACAAAAAGTTTGAGAGCGATAACCCAGCATCGACGCCGGTGCCTTCAGGTCCCTCCGTCACTCTTGCTGCTCTCCTAATTTTGCGAGGTCGCGTACCTAATGTTCCTTCCTCCTTGTTACTGACTCAGCGTTTAGTGATCCTACAATCTTGTTGCTCTAATCGCTCGCTCATTATCTTGTCATTGTTCTTGAATATAATTGCGGAATCTCAGTCTCTGGGCACATGAGAGGACAAAACTTCCTGTTACGTAATCTACCCGTGGCGTTAGGAAGTTGTTCAATATCGTTAATGTAACATTCGTTCTTTCAGGTTGCTCGTCTTAGACGAACTATTTCGTTGTACATATACCAGACACTCACTAGTCGTATATCACCAACCGCTCTTTGGAATAATGCTGTTGTTATCAAATAAATTATTAACTAAATCCTGTATCCGCAGAAGAACGGGCAGCAACCCCTCCTAAAACCCGCGTGGCGTTTGAGGGCAAGGAAAAGACCAGAACTTCCATATGCGGCAACCTAATACGCTGATTTGTTTTCAATCAACTAGCGAGCAAATATATAAAGCGTGGCAGAAAAATTCAGTAGTCAATTGGAATGAAAATATAATCTACCTTTTCGAGTCGTCCACCAGTGACACCATGCGTAAACGTATACGTTTGTTTGATCCACAATCTGTTAATCCTTTAACGACCGTGCGCACCGATTTGGTATGTGTGGTACGGTAATTATACCTCTTTCAAAGCACTCCTAAGCTCCTTAAACCTTTCTTAAGCTCTTTTTCCGATTTTTCGAGTGGATTAATGGTGAGATGGTCTTGAAAGATACGTTTACCGTGTCTTTACTGATTACTGATTACCAAATCAGTGCTAATTTTACTGCGAAGAGCACTCACGTTGTCAAGGGCTGGTGGTCAAATGGTTAAATCCTTCTCGACATTCTATAATGTGTATGGCGGCTGTGTGAGACTATACCATATTTTCAAAAGCATAATGTTCACTGAACACGATACGGGCAGGTCGTTGGTACTTCTCATGATTACTCCCTCTTCAAGTTTTTCGCTTCCTAATTCTATTTATTACAATATCTTGTTGCAAATTTTTACGCTACTTCCACTCTACATGGATTCTCTCATGTTCAGAAACTTTGCTATCTCGATTTTCATTGAACTTTGGCACAAATGATCAATATCTGGTTTAGTAATGACTTACGTCAGACTGAGATTCGGAACAACCTTATCTAGACTTATCGCTAAATCAGTACAGCGAATATCTTTGCCGAAGTCTAACGAAAATCGGAAATGACATTCTGATTTGCTACGTACCAACTAAGCTTATCCGACCGCCGCAGGATGAACTGTCACCTAAGAAACAAGTAATTTTTGTTGATAATCGATCCATCCTGTATCCTGTAAAGCTACTGCTTTTGGCTAAATAACTTCATTACGGTTACAGTTTTTTTATAAAAGGCAATACACTGGCCAATTCATTCGTAAAATGCTCCACACATTATTCGACTCGATGTGGTCATGATTAATACTCACATAACAAGAAGGTGCAGTACCTATGGACTCTCGACTGGAATCACCCTTGGCTTGAAGAGAGGAATAGGAGGAGGAGGGGTGGGGGGTCCAGGCCGCCGCAGCTATAACAACGATGGTGTTAACTTTTGCTAATTGTCGTACCATCACAACATCCTTTTCACTAGCAAAGATTTCTATGCTCAGAGATATTATTTTGTCCTCATCGTCAACAAAATTCTCGACTTCAGAGGAGTAAACTAGTGAACAAGGTCTTTTTTTATTCCAATGTGCAAAAAAAGAGCTTCTGTAATGCAATGGTCTGAGATGTCTCGCAGTATACACGTAGTCGTTAGTTCGATCCCGACCTTACCTCAAAATCACCAAGCTCTCCATCACTCCGGGGTCGTAAGATTAACACCATTCTTGTCTGGGAGAATAGCAGAATTGACGTGATACACCGATAGACACCACAAGTTATCACAAATGCCAGATATGGATTCAAACAAGTCTGACGACATTTCATAAAGTTGTTTGCGTGGCGGATTTCGGCTTTTGCATCATCCGTGAGCGATCAGTTGATTTTAATTCCTATATGTGCTTTGATTTTGACCTAAAATCATCTTCAGTTCAACAAGTAGGAAGCCCGACCAAGGATCCATCGCCGAAATCCATCTTTTGGAAACGAAATCGTGAATACCTGAAAACACCCTTGCAAGGTTACGTCAGGAAACCAAAGAATATCATATGTACGACGAGCAATATACCATTCAGTTTTTTTGCAATACACCAATATACCATTTGGAATATGCGCTGGGAAATTAATTATGCCGAAGTTAATAGAAAGTTGAATTTTTGAATTGTTGCTTTTTTCATTGTTGGGCACCAATAAACTGTCTATTTATCCTTATCAAATTTCAAGAGTAGCACATTATGCTCTGCTCGTTCCTGAGTCCCCACTGTGAATCAAGTCTTCTCTAAGGATCTATATGAAAAGTTCTAGCTGTCAAACTTGTGCGCTTTTTGCCAGGGTAGATAACTTTGTACAACGACACAGAATCCAACGTCAATAGATTTCCACTCAAGTGGGTTAAGCCATGGTGTCGACGTGAGTTGATATCGACTTGTCTTGTAGGGGTTTTTTCGTATTTTTATTCAGTTAACAACCCATTCAACGTAGATTGAAGTGGTGGGCATTACCTCTCTATAGATTAATCTGTATAGTTGATGATTAGAAAAAAAAATTGCGGACGGGCTTATTTCGAAAGCGAAAGATCGTTGTTAGTCTAAAAAGTAATCTTGGCCTAATATGATGAGATAAGTATAAAAAGCACAAGGTTTGAAATCATGCCGAATTAAAAAATCCTCTTATAAAAGCATCGTTTTGCCAAAAGGATTATCTCGGAAGATGTAAGTGATGAAAAGATTTTACTCCTTTCAAATGTAAATGTCGGATTTGCGTGGTTGTACAGTGGAATCAATGTTTATGAGCAAGCTCGTGTTGATGTCAACGACACAGACCTCTCTTTAATCAGACCATGACCTCAATCCGTGCATATAAACGCAGCCTAGAATGGCTTTAAGAGTAACGCCGTTTTTTGTGCTAATCCTATCCAATGCTGTCGTCTTTCGGGCATTCCATAGGGTGAGGTGGCTGAAGCGAGGAGCATTGGCGGGTGGCTTGCCTAGCTCTTTTAGAGTATAAAAACTAACTTATTTATTGAAGAATACTCTAAGTCACCTTCGTCGTAGACACATTATTCCTGCTCATAAACTTTGAAATATCTCTTGGCATGTACAAAATGAACGCCACATTCACTTCCGATTGGCGTTCTACAGTGTGATTTATCGTCCGACCATCAGAGAGATACATTGATAGAATTTCTCAGAGCAAAAAAGTAACCGCTGCTAGCGGTAATAATACAAGCAGTATAGCTCAACTACTCCCACTTATACAGCTTCTTTATGAACTATGAAAAAAAACGGTTGGTGTTTTCAAATACTTGAGAAATGTTTCATGCGTTCCACTAAATCAAGCATCGTAGAGGAGGAACTGAACACCAGGTTTATACTATGATCTGCTGTGACATATCAATTCACTATGTCGCTTGTTTGAATCTTCCAGACCTAATTGGTACAGTTTCAATGACTCCGGAGACATGAAAAGTTTGGTGAGCCTGAGGCTCAGGATGGAGCCGACGGCTACCTGTGTTGTAAACCTCTATGCACTTCGCTGGACAGAACTCCATTTTAAAATTATAGTTTATGAACTCTTTTTTGCAATTTCATGACTACATGAATTACGATAACTGTAATTGAGGATTTGAAAAAAAAACATTGAGGGCTTGCCCTATATGAATGTCTTATGTGTTGTTAATTTAGTTTATTATTTATTGTAGTTTGTTATTTATTTTATGGTTTATCACATCATTTAAAGTATAGTCGAGCATTGTTGGTCTATAATCTGTTTAACTACTCTGTAGCCTAATAATGAAACAATCTACTTAGAACGAAAGTAGTGTGAATTGATTTTCTTCCTGACTTAGTGTATGTTCATCTGAGTGTCGCAAAGGCTCCGGAATATTGAGTCATTCTCGAGGCTTCCGTGTGGTCCGATAGATCTGACAAGTTGTCTTCTCTACAGCCATTGATCTAATTTAAATGAAGTGGAGTCGTTTTCGCTAAATTAGCCCACGCACAAGAGTCGTCAGCGGCCATTCCACCACTTATCGACACAGCCCAATTCGTCATTGTAGTTATCCGTCGTTCCTACATAATTGAGTTACGGAACTGTATTACAAATCAGCTTCCATTCAGTTTTAGAAATCTAAAGTATTGTGCTCATAAATCTTAACAAACTCTTTACTTTCAGACTCTCACATAGCAAATAGCGAGTAAAGGTAGGGAGGAGTATACGACAGTGGGCATGACTCTTGATCACTGATTACGACCATAACTATGTTCGTTGGATGAAATGCGATTGTGAAATGGAACGAACGAGAAAGGGTTGATGACTTTTGCTGACCACTGGGATCACAACAGTGGATCGAGATAAGAGGTGCTGCTCAACGACATCCTCTTGCCAAACTGCAATGGCCGGTATTCCCGTTTGCCAAACTGCAGCGGTCGGTACACATCTCTCTTGCCAAACTGAAAATGAACAATTCTGATATGCGTAATACATTTAAGGGAATTTAGGAATGAAAATGAAAAAGTGTAGTATAATATTTAACGCACCAGTTTCATACGGAATCACCAACGTTTCTCTTGTAAAGATTGCTAGTTCACAGCTGCTTTACAACAACCTTATGTGAAGATACCATTTTGCAGGAGCAGTTCAAACTGCTGTGTAATTTTTTGCCATATTTTGTTTTCAGCTATTTAACAAGGTAGCAAGAAGCAGCCCGATTCATTCAGGCTACATTACTAGTTTAACTCAAAAATTCATTAACACATTTTGGACGGAACGTTTTTCTGTTCGATTTGAGTGTGATATGCATGTGTACTCGTTTTGGGGTATACCATCCGTGGGACACGGAAAAAGGAGCAATGAAGTGGTTTCTTGAGGCAATGCTCCATCGCCTGGCTCACAAAAAGGAAAGAAGGAAAAAGATTATAAATTACAAGCTAAAAAAGGTTGTTTTTAACGAGCGATGTCTAAAGAGTTGCTCAATCGTCCAGGAACATTATAGTGTCCATTTCGTCCGCAACGTGTTAACAGTAAGTTTGAAAAAAAGCCAACTCCAAAAGCGTAATTTCTATGCAAGTGCAACACATTTAAACCGTTCGCCATGCGTTTGTCATTGATGAAAAACGAAGGGAAAAGTTATTGGTATTCGTTAGACGCGTGGCTTTTGCAGTAAAAATTACAAGCGTTTATATTTTTGACAACATGGGAGAATTTAACAGTTATGGTATCCATTAATAAAGCCCTTATTGGATGGTTTATGTCCATCTGAAAGTTGAAGATTTGAGAACTAATTTGTCCTCACCCAGGCTTCAGTCAGAACCATATGGAGAAGACATAATCACTGGTGTTTACAATGTTGATAAATTACGAAGCAGAGCAAAGCTACGGAAGTGTCACTATCGCGAAGTAATTTCAGGAGCTGTTTATGACAAAACGAGGTTTCCACGTGATCATCTCGATCCGTGCTTTTGTCTTTCCTGCTTCGGACTTTCACAAGACGATTTGTATAGAGTTCGACGTCGATTGTACAATTTTCAACTCCTTTTTTCACCAAGTGTAGTTTCCAGAGAACTGAACGCTTTTATGAGCTACATAGAATAATTACTACAACCACGTCATGTCATACCTCATCACTTTACTGATAATGAAGCAGGAAAATTAGCACAGAAGAGCACTTTGGCGTTGGGCCCTGAGGGAGATGATCAGATGATTACTGAGACTTCCACTGACTGTTTCTACGAGGTAACGAAAAGAAAAAATCGAAAAGAGTTGACTAATAAAGTTTTCGATAGCTGTCGCGGCGATCTACCACCTTCTAGTTATTTAGCCTGGGTTCATATCATTTCTCCAATTCACCACCTGCTCAACTATTTAGCAAAAGCGGGCTGAACTCTAAATCCTTGAAAGTTGGTATACACCTTAAGTGCTGTAGTCTATAAGGTAATACAGCAATACAACACCAGAAATGAGTAGTGAAATACAGCATCAAATGAATGAATTGCTTTATGCCTTTCTCTTCTCCTGTACTAATGTTGATGTATATCATTTGACTATCAAAAATTCCCTGTCTTACCCAACGTAATCTTTTAAATGTTCACCATTACCTCTAGGAATTGTAGAATGAGGACAACAGCGAAGATCTTGTCAAATGCTAAGATACTCAGGATGTTTTTGAAATTTAGCGATTCAATCCACAATAGCGGGAGAAATAGGCTATTCATTTGCGTTTCTAAGTTATATGTCAAAAGATGTCTTCACTAGGCAGGAAATCAGGTGGATAAAGAAATTTTCGACTCGATTTATGAAATAATGGCGCCACCTCCAATTTTCATAAATTTGAGTCGAATGTGTGTCGGATAGCGTCCATATCAGGTTTTTTTCCTTGAAAACTGCTACAAATCAAGATGAGTGATGTTTTCTTTATGGACTAATTGAAGTCATTTAATCTGTAGTGGACGGAATGCACACTATAATATACATTTCCAGTTCAGTGGGTTTGAGAGCCCCGCCTATACAATAGTTAATCGAAAGCAGAACAATGTATAATGGGCTGGACAGGAAGCCATATCATACACTCAATAGTTTGCAAAAAAAATCTAGGAAATTTTCATTGACACTTATGGCTAACAAGTAACTGTAACTTGATTTCGAAAGCTATGATAAAACATGGTTATTGTGTGGGACACGGATCAGAAAAAAAAAACGATATATACTGAAATTACAATCTGCCAGAGTCCTCCAAGTTCTGACAGCAATGTTTTCGTGATGGATCATAAGAAGACCATATAATAGTAGTGCTTGCTCCCTTAGTGCCAACAGAACTGCAGAGCCAAGTCTATTCTGCATTCCAATTGAGTTAGAGCACTCAAGTCTCTAATTACGTAAGATTACTGTTTGTTGTGAAAAAAACCAGAAACTGCGAAAAGGCCGCGAATTAGGAGTCGTCCCACGCGGCTGAAACAAAATTAGGCATTGTCTTCAATGGATTAATTTCATTTCATGAAGATTATTCTCCTTGCCATTAACGATGATCTGTTCGTTGTTAGGGTTGGGGATGACGAGTTTTTAGATGGCCACTTTTATGATGGAATCTCATCGTAGTTCAATCAAGCAAGCCGGCTGCGCCATCGTCAGCCCCAGCACCTGAGCCGCAGCCTCCAATCAGATCCGGAAATAGACGCTTATGTACCGTACCGTGGGTAGGATTCAAGCACCTTGGCTAGATGTAAGATGCATCGTACCAAGTATGGATGCATATATTCCGTTAAAAGCGGGGGTTAGGAAAAAACAATAGGGGTAGGTTAAGAGACTGAATTTCTCATGACCATTAGAGTATGCCATATTCACCCTACAATGTTACAATGGTGAGAGCGTTAGAGCTGATATGAGGCTCCGCTTAAGCCTTGAAAGCATTCGAGTCGTATGCTCGTGTTCGTTGGAAATTTATTGTCCGTGCCTTCATAAATTTTCTTTATGCGTCATATCTATAGCAATAATGCAAAATACTCTAGTTATCATGAAAATACAAAGTCGACGTGAACATCTGAACCTCGGCATGTTTATATCATGGGACCATGGAGTTCAAGCGAACAGAGTTCATCATGGAAAAAATCCCAAAAAAAAAAGATAGCCGTTCTTCTATCAAAAAGATCCTCCGTATGATAAAATCTCGGTTGTTAGATATGCGAAATCTATTGAAAATGCAGCGAACGAATGCATCAGTGCATCAGCGAATGAATCAGCGAGCGAGCAAATATCTCTCAATCTTTGTTCTCACATCAAAACAATGTCTGCTAATGAGATATTACAGGACCATCTATGCCCAACGAAAGAGAAGAAGCTTTTGAAAGTGACTTCTGAAACTTCAGTGTTCTTTTAAATTTTCCAGTTTTTGCAAGTGCAGCTTTACATTCTTAATAATTCTCAAATTTTGAGTTATGTCGTACTTTCGTGAATTTTTTACCAACTTTTCAGTTTCGACAAGCTTGTTATCAGTGTCGATAGGTAATTAAGAACTGATGAAGCTAAGAAAGATGCTACGGAAGAGAAAACGGAAATGCGAGTCAACTAGGAACATTGCTTTCACCATATTCTGGATAGTGGAGAGCACTTCAAAATACTGACAGAAGCCCTTTCTAGTTTCAGGCTTATGACAACTATTCTATCATTTCTTCTACGTTGAAGTACTCTTTTGTAGTGTTTCCTTCCCCCAAGTTCCAGATTCGTTATTTCCCGCTCCGAGTATTTCCTTCCACAATACTTCATATGGAGCAATGACGGATAGTGGTTTGCTGCTTGTCACAGTATTTCCGATTCATCTGCCTTCAAGATAAATTAGAATATCATTACCTTAAACAGAGAACTCATATTTGAATACACTCCGCAAAAAAATCAAAGTAAATCTTTAGTAGCGGAAGAAACGATTTTCGAAATAGTTAAAGACGTGTGAGGTATTCGTCTTGCTCACAAGCTATTTCCTAACGCCGTTGAAATCTTGACGTGCAGAAGGCAACAGAGATCATCTCGGTCGAATATTGTTTGTCTCAACAGGAATTCCGAAGAGCTGAGTCATTTACAAAGCGAATAGGTTAAGCATAAAGAGTGAGGAAAGTTGAACAAAGCTAGATTGGTTGTGAAGGAAAATGTTAGAAAGCGAGTAGCGCCCTTCGAACAACGTCTTCTTTCTCACGCTGATCTCTCTTGGCCATTTCTTTGCTGGCAATTTGAAGGATAACGAGTTCTTCGTAAAGGCATTCCAAATGGCATCTTTCCATTAATTACTCAAGTGGGTATTGGAAGTGGTGCATACCCGACGACAAATTTATTCAGTCAGTACTAGGTGTCGTTAGAGCTTTACTGGAAAATTTCTCAGGTTTCCTCCGTTCAAAGTGGTTTTCATGGAAGAAAGGATCATAGATTTCAATGAGTGAGCGTAGGCTATCAGTGGCCGTCGTGTATTATGGTAAAACGTTTTCGTTGCTAATGAGATGAGGGGAATAGTTTTACATTAGGTCAACTTCAACTTCACTAGTTGATTAAGGAGTGTACATAAACGTGCGCGTTCATTTTGGTAAGAGAAAAACTGTTGTAAGCTAACTGTGGTGCGTCCACCGAGCTATGAAAATGGTCGAGGCAACATTTTCTTTATTATACTTTTTTCCAACGAAAATATTGATACATCGGTGAACAACTTTTTAGAAGCGCGAAAATATTAATATGCTATATCTTCATACTCCTTATGCATGTGATTGAGATATCGTGAGTTACTACATCTAAAAGGCTCAAAGGGAGCGTAGATTGGGACGCGATGTTTTCCGTAGGACGGATAAAAGATGTGATAAATTTGTTCCCTCACATAACTGTTCTATTGTTAAGCTTCTAGAAAGAAAAAAAGGGAAAAGAAACTATAGTCCAGGGAAAGGGCTAACTGTTTAGCGCATTTGAAGATTTTCTAAAAGGCGCACGCACCGTAGGTTATAGATTGAAAGACCATTTTGACGAATCAGATGAGAAAAGAGTTGTTCAGATGGAGAGTTTTTAGCTGCAAACTTTGCAAAGTTTTGAAATTGACGGGATTCAACAGATAGTACTGAAGTCTAAGTAAAGTACCAGAGACGGTTTGCAGTGATACAGCATGAATGTGCTTTATATCTATGGTAAAGTGGATTAGAAGAGTGGATGTGAGGTGGACAGATATTATTGCTTTGTGTCGTTATATTCATATTATGGTCATTTTTGTGTCAACATTTCTAAGGAGTTGTTTTTATTCAACCGCTTTGGCAGTAGTAAGATTTCATGTATATTTACCCAGTAATGTAGAGTGGTGTGCAAATTTTTGCGTCAGGCGGGACTAATCACGCACCTCACTCTTTCCGGAAGTGCGTGCTCTATCCGTTACACTACTGGCTCCCATTTTGCAAAACACTCTTTCTACTTTAATCTACTACTATCTTTAATACCCACTATCTGTCGACATGACTGGGTTCAATGTCGACATCAACTGCCCGAACCAGGCCGTTGACGGCTGGCGGCTGACAGATAGATGCGCTGCAACGTAGAAAGAGTGTTGTGCAAAATGGGCGTCAGTAGTGTAACGGATAGACCACGCGCTCCCCGTAAGAGTGAGGTGCGGGTTTTAGTCCCGCCTGACGCGAAAGTTTTGCATACCACTCTACATTACAGGCTATATTTATAAACGAGTGTTTGTGCGTTCTTCTATGCCTTTAGCTAAGGCAGGTCGAGCCAAAGATAGTGTTCCATGCTTGAAAGCCCTACGGGTACAGATTTCTTTGGGTGCTCAGTTTGGTGCATGAGCTGTGGAAAGTAAGATGAGCAGAGAACTTTCACTTAACAAACAACTAGAGTGGTCGGATACGATTATCGTTTTTGCTCTTCAAACTATCGGTCAGTTAATACAATTCATTATGATTACCATATTGTTGATATTCTATCACATGGTTGCTCTAATAAATTCAATTCTATATACTGAATGGTAGTAACGAGAGAGCTCCGTTATTTCGTGTGTATAAAAGGGGCTAATTAAAGAAAAGGAATTTCTGCAAACTGAGAAGTGATCTGGTTAAATAACAAATGTAAATTTCCTTATTTTGAGTCCTGTTAAAAACTACTGAATATAGTAATCTTAATAGATTATATCGATGTAAGAAAATCATTGAACATTTCTTATGAAGAAGTTGGATACAGGGATAAATATTAACGAATCAATCAGGTCCTAGTTGATTCCTTATAACTTCACTCGCTAAAAGACTAATACAACAACGAAAATAGAAACTAATAAAGTTCTGATGAAGAAAATTTACGTGACTATCCTTGTGTCACGAAAGTGATTAGAAGAGTGGAAGTTGTTATCTCAAGTAATTCAGCTGGGCTACAAATCATGTCGTGCCACTCAGATCATCGGAAAAAATCGCGTTTAATATGAAACGGCCAATCCCAGACCGCGTTCTACATTCGTTCTGATACCTGATTCTATTCGGAAAAAATTCATTGGAGGCTTTGCTAGTGATTGTGTCATGGAAACGATTACAGCTATCACAGAATTACGACCAATGCAAATGTGGGCAGAAATAGGCAAGAGAGAAAACATGATCGGAAGAGTTGAATATGGGCCGAAGAGGGGAACAACGAGCTCGTTGACCAAGTTTTCCCCCACATAAAATTTTGTTAGTTCCTTTTTTCCTATACTAAATTCTTAAGCAGATTTTACTCTCGAACTTACACTAGTAGTTGTTGATACTCAATCATTCCTGCTGAACATCATTATCACTACATCATGCAAACGTAAACAAATTCGAAATCTCCGGTTTGGAAACCTTTAAGAGAGTCGCTTTCTAAGGATACAGCGCGAAGTGCTCTAATCGAAAAAAACCCTTAAGAACTTATTCGTTAGGCGTCTAACTGCTACATTCGTGTTAATTGTGTTCTTTTCACAGTCTCATTGACAAAACGGGCACCTCTTTGCACATAGCAATTACTAAACGCATTCGATGAGCAACGCCTTGCCTTAATAGATTAGTTCGCTAGCGATTCACCGATTCCCGAGGGAAGAAGGCTTGATGGACCTGATTTGAGTACAATGATCATTTCGTCACTCTCTGGATGCTTTCTGCTAATTGAAAAGAATACAAGTTTATACAATTGGTGCTCTATGTAGTCGTTTTCATTTAGCAGAAACAGCAAAAATTAGTATTTCTTTGCTTGACAGATCGTAAGCTAAACACTCCCGTTTCTGTTGCTGTTTTTCACTTTCAGATTTCATCATAAAAGAATGTGTTTCATTTCCTCAGAAAAGAAAAGCGCAAAAAGTTAAAGCTGCGAGTGCCACCTTCTCTTTGTTCAACAGTTTAGATGGTTTTAAGTTGAAAAAAAAAATTTATAGAAAGTTGCCACCCAACCAAAAAATTTTTTTCAAAAGGCGAGCTATCCATGATATAGATCTATCCGCACATAAATTGGGGATGAAAGTATCGACTCTGTTCTCAAACTTACGACCTTAACGGAGATGAACCCGTGCGGTGCATAGCATTATATCATTTGAACACATTCTCATACTGCAGTAAGGGAGACAAATGGAGATTGACGACAGCAAGCCATGCTTGGACTCGGGGTTCATCAAAGGAACTAGAGTGACGTGAAACAGTCAAGATAATATTCATGTAAGAAGTTTGAGCGCTACGCAAAATCTCGACCTTAGTCGGGAGTTAAAACCGCGTTTCACTCTAACAAGGGGCGCGTGCTGCCACTACATCAGTCACGACAATGTCCTGAAGAATTGTCGCGGATATTAGAGAATTTGTGGTAGGCCACGTGGTCTAGGTTACATCAAGAACTAGTTGATAGTTTATAATACTTCACTAAAAAACGTGTAGGAGCAGTTTACCTGCAGAGGGCGGTAGTCACGATCCTGTCGATCGAACGTCGGTGATTGTGCATCTGATGAAGCGAGGACCGAGCACGCCAGTGCCAGAAGAAACAGGGAGAGAATCATGATGTGCTCGGAACCACGTAGCACACTCTTATATACTAAACGAATCCCGCCCACTCAGCCCTCCCCGCGTTGATCTCACTTCAACTTGGCCAATCCTAAGGGTAGCAGGTGCAGATCGTGATGAGTTTTCACTCGTATCCAGCAGTGAAATGACGTTAAGTCCAATGGAAAATCCAGTAAATCGGTTAATCAAGTATACACGCTATGTGACTAGCTGAACTTTGTTTTAGACAAATCAGCCAGGGCTTTATTATTTTACTGCATTTATATTTCAGCATTCCGAAACATCAACGTTCCATGAGTTGATTTTGATTTTCCATATTCATTTGAAAAATCTTAGATTCCGAATTCAAGTATTTTTAAGTTTCAAAGTTCTCTTTCAAGAAAATTTTTTCTTCACCAAAAGCATGATCTGGAAGACAAAGTTCTATCTACTTGTGGAAGCTGTGAGTTGATTTGATAGCTATAGTTCTAGATATCCGTAGGAATCCCTTAGCGTGGTGGTACGTAACACCGAAGAAAATGCTTTACATATTGTAAAATGGTTGATTAAATTGTACGATATCAAGACAGAGATTCGGATTAGGAGGAACTTCACAATTAATACTCATACTCCTCCTCCAAATAAGTCAGCTTTTTCATTATGAGGGAAGCGCGAGGATTTCAACAGCAAGTTTTACTTAATACAAAATAGGTTGTTTCGCCTGTTTTACATTCTTCCCAGAGTGGAAAGGTCGATTTGAGATGCAATCTATTCAGCTGAGCACTTGCGTCAAACATCTGAGTAGATTGCGTGTTAATTTGACCTCTCCGAGCTTAAAAGAAAGCGAAACCGCCGACACATCAAGCAATCTTGTAGTGGATAAGTTCTGCTGTTAACAACCTTGTGTCTTCTCATCAGAAATTAGCGAATTATTTGATCAATCATTGCCAAGTGATTTTAAAAGTTTGAAGACTAGTATTCTCCTATTGAAGGGTGATTCCTTTTGGAACAGGAACTCAAATTTTTGACCAGCTGATTCATTTGTTAACAGCGGACCTCAAAGATCGCTCGTTGCTCGAATGAGCTACTTCTAACAGTTTTAACATTACTATATATATATATATATATATATATATATATATATAATATATATATATATATATATATATATATATATATATCATTCTCACCACCGAAAATGTACACGCAGTTCTTTGGTAATCACTCTGTTTTTGGAGTGCGAATAGGCCGATCGTCCAAACACTATCTGTATAATTCATGAAAACTAACTGTTATTAGAGTCAAATTTATTCGATCTGCAGTTTTCTGAGTAAAACACTGTGTGAATCCAGTGTGAGCAAACACACTTGTGTAGATGGAAAGCATACATGCGCGGTTGGACACCAACCTAAACCCAACCAAGCTTCCCGTTTCACCCTGATAGACAAGCCATCGCCAGACATTCTAGGAAAGGTACCTTGTACTTGAAGAGAGGAGGCTGTTGGCAGCGGTGGAAATCAATGATCTTTAATAGAGCTATACTAAGATTCCATGGAAAGCCATCTCGCAGACCATCATTAACGGCATTTATGGAAAGGGCTAAAGTTTTTCTGTGGCATCTGAACTCACGCGTACTTCTACGAAAATCGTAGACTATAGATATGAGACAAAGGTTTCGATTGAAGAATTGCTGAGATCTGCACAATATATGGTCTCGGGTCATGAAAAAAAGTACACTGAAAAGGGGAATGGCTTAGTATATGATTCAATAGGTTGGGGAAAAGTTCTGAGAAAATGCCTATAACTTTTTTGGGTGTCTGCCATTTCTTGTGTTTTTGGGCTCATTTGTAAGCACGTCTTCTCCCGCGTTGAGTGGTATATAATTTATCTACTTATTTCGAGATGGAGTTAACAAGCGAGCAAATTAGGTTGTTGATGATGCTCGAATAGCTGTCGGGTTCAAATGCAACGGTGGCAAGTGAACGCATCAATCTGCCATATATTAGTTATTTCTTTGTTCGGGCGTATCCGGTGCAAGAATAAATGTTTCACAAGCATTTTCTCAGAACTTTTTCCCCAGCCTATTACAACTGGTCTAAAATTTGATTTATACCCTCTCTATGGAGCTCTAAAGTTTTTACGGCACGTTCTGCTGATAGAGAACTATTCCTTAGAACATTCGACAGGAAGAGTCAATGAAGCTGGTGTCCTCGTCAATGTGCTTGCCGGATCGGACATTCACAACTGGAAAGATGCGAGCCAACACTGAGTTGACCTTTTGAAGTACACTGCAATAGATAACCCTGTGTAGTGTTCTGCGAAGCTTAGCTTGAACACCATGAGTATACTCAACCTATATAACATAGCTGAGCAAGCGCCCTGTAGAAATACTTCGTTGAAAACATTGAAAATAATAGAACTCATTTCATTGGCTTCGGAAGGACTACTTCTCCTCCTCCCAAAATGGTGAAATCATGCCAAAATCTCAGAGCTATTATGGGTTGACCAAATTTCAAGAGGCTGAGGTGACGACCTCCACAGAAATTCTGTACATACTAGCATATGACTTTTCATTGAGAAAGTGTTGGTCCAAAATAACGAATTAAAATGTGACGTCATGGAAACAGCCGAGAGAAGAGATACCCTTCTGATCGTAATGGTCTGTGATATTCAAAAAGAAGTATTCTCCGACCGTGGGAAATAGAGGATTTCGCGGCGTCTACTTCATCTTTGACAAGGCTTTTATCAAGAATACTATTTCCGTAATAAACGTAGAGGGTAAATAGGGCCTACATGGTTCAAAGATGTGAACAAATGTCTGTCTTAACAATCTTCGCCGCTTCTCACCCAATACACAGTCATAACGGAGACTTCACATCGGATTAGAATGTAATGAGTGAGGTGATTAGAATGGAGTGGACGAAAATGAACGAGCCGTTCTCACTCTTGATACCCGATGTCCTTTTTTTTAGAGGGAGAATTGCACAGCTCCTGGTTGGACAGAATTTAGAGCTGCACATCTAAAGACATATAACTAGCTCTTATCAGAACACTCGTTCGGCTTTTCGTATTATACGTACGTGAATCCGTGGCGATGAAGTAAATTCAGAAAAATGTTGTTCTAAAAAAGGGAGATCTTTACGACATTGGCATTTATCATTCAATCTTCCAGCTGATGTGCGTCTTAGTCTTTTCCCACGAGTTGGCTTTAAGAGGATTGATAGAACCAAAACAGGCAAGGGACAATCGTGTGAATAAACAGAGTTACACAAAAGATCCAGCATAATGGACCACATCCAGGATGGGACTCTCGAAGCACTGCGATAGTGAAAGAAATCACTCTTTCCCAACTCTGTTTAAGAAAACTACCAAATAGTAGAAAAAGTAGTTACATAATTGACCATAAAGGCTCTGAAAAGCCGGATCACCCCTATTCATTATCAGTTTTCGAATGAGCTGTATGTAACCAGAATCTCACCATTTTACAAGGTCATTATATTTGACTCAAAGTAATAGATTTGACAGAGCCGTAACGTCTCCTTTTTACGGGCACTTTCGAGATCGTCGCGTAAAATTTGGAATGCGGTCACCTTGGACTGAGACAAAGTTGTCGACTTGCGTTTTCAACGATTAAAAAAAGCAAAGTTTATCTCAAACTAACTTGTATGTGGTAATTTATTCACGTTCAAGAGAAAGAACATCTCCGAATGACCCGCTTGCTTGTGTTTGAGTTAAGAATTCGAAGATATACTGAAAAAGGCGGCGAACATTTTGCTCCGTACCGTTTCTTTTTCCAAAATCTCCATTCTAAAAGTTTCAGCAGTCCCTGTGAACTATGAGAATCTAAGCGCATTCGCGAAATACCTTGATTTCACGGTCACTTCACAAGAAGTGGGACTTTTTCGCTATCAAATCATTGCAATGCTGGTTTTTGTGAGCATAAGATAACAGATTCTCGACACTTGGAGGACTTAGGGTAGAAAGCATAAGGATGATCAGTAAAAGGCTTTGTTTTAGGTACAACATTAATTGCTGTTTTCTACATTGGACCTATACTCTCTGATACAAAACTCATCGCGTTACGTTAAAGGTGCGTGCTCCCATTACACACTTTCATTTTGTTGTTGAGTGATAACAAAAACCTTTTTCCACGCTGTCGCAAAATCAAGTCTGGAAGAAGAACGATTGACTTTTGTGGTTTTGGCGTTGATCGAAAGCACTTTGAAGTACTGGTAGTTAGTGCTTTTGTATCATGTGTCAACATCCCAAATCTGACCCCGAAATTTTTAAGATGGCTTTTGAGACCTTCATTACTAACTTACTTCGTCAGAGTTGCAGTTTCAAACTGAGCGTCAATCTAGACAAAAACAAAGTGGTTCACCTTTTTCTTCAATAAACTCGTCACAGCAGACTTTACATATTAAAAGGTATACATTGAACGAGATCATGCAGTCTAGTAGGATGGAAAAGAAGTTTGTACTTTCGTACTACACATCGCCACTATTATACGAGAGAACTACATATACCATATGTAGAGAACTTTATACGTGGAACTTATAATGAGCTACCATTTATCGTAAAATCGGATACCTTGGACAGTAGCTAGGTGATGCTTATACTATATTATCCGGATTGAAAATTATTTCCTCGAACAGTGGCACATGTTAGAGCGTCTAGACTTCTTCTACAGGTGGAGCTTTCTTCATGTTAAACAAGAATCGTCTACTAAAGACCAGACACAAATGTAGAAGATCTTTAGAAGGAAGTGGTGACTATCTGAAACTTACAGAGTGATACTATTTGAAGCGAGTTCGTTCAATGCCTACTCTCCTCAAAGATCAGATTTTTGCAGTGTGATTTACATTATAATGAGTGTGGTATATTGTCGTTATGCCCCGTTACTTTTCAACACACACACACTATACATGAATGGATCTACACTCATCGTGATGCAAGGTCGGGGCAGATCGGAATGTGTGTGTCAGCATCAATTCGTTTTCATTGCGGTTGTTAACTTTCCTCTATAAAAGTTTTTTGCTATAGTGTTTCTATCCAGTCCATGCTTCATTCAGTGTGAGTCATTTTTCTGGGATTTAGACCTCGAAAACTGCTTCCCACAAGGAGCAGTACATTTCACTAACGAAAGACTGTAATTCTCTTGAAGAACGAATTTGCCTTAGAGACCGTTAAAGTGGGAAGAGCACTTGAGTGTCTTTACATTTCTTGAGTGCCTAGGCTCAACATTTTTTGATACTACTGGTGAGAGTTTTAGAGGTATGATTATTAGTACAATTGCGCAGTGAGCATGACCTCAACTATTTCAATAGAAGAGCTAAGCGTTGCTCGGGTACCTTATCTCGAATGCTTTCTTTAGACCACGCTCAACACTCTGTGTTAGGTGAATGTTTCACTTGACATAGAGTGTAAAGCGTACGTCGTCGATTATTCTCTATAAGGAGTCTAAAACTCCCGAGAGAAGTGACTATAAAAAGATCGACAGACGACGGGTTCTGCCCGCCTGATGAGTCTGTAAGGACGAATCACGTGTCTCGGGCTGTACAAGAGCCCTTACCAGACCATATGACATGTTGGCTCAAATATTGATGAAACGATATATTGAAATTTGAGCGTGGTCTAAACAAAGCACCCGAGATAAAGACACCCAATAGTTAGAACATGGGTGAAAGGAAGAAAGAAGGATTCGGTGGTGTAGTGGAAAACCTAGTAAACCCGAGGAAACCTTAACCACGGGGTTCAAAGTCAACTCACGTCCCACGGTTTTGCTCGTATCTCAACACTTTTGTGATTGTGCCTGGCATTCAATCTGTCTTTGGAAGTATAAATTAGGCAGTAAGTAAAAATTTGAAATTGTGGCGAAAAAGTAATTAATGGTTAGACTCTAAAGTTGGCATTGGTGCTTTATATTCGAATGCAATAATTTATATCGAGTCGAAAACTGCAATTGTTTACTTTTCATAACCATTCGTTTCCTCTTAAAACTTGAAATGACCTTTTGTCCTGATGCAATTGAAAGTGATCTGAAAGGTGACAATATTTGCGAGAAAAGGACTGCTATCTCTCGAATATCCCGCTGTTTGCCAGAGTTATAAATTCAGTCTGCTTTGGTAAAGCAACAATGTGAGCAGTAACCCGGTAAATTTCGAAGTTTATTACACGAAACGCTTGTATGCTCATGGATGGATTTTGGGGTTTCTAATTTAATTTTCCGAACGACGTTGAGAGGATAGAAAAATTATAATAACAAATGATCTGATAAGGATACAACACGTTTTGAGATGCTAGGTCTAGTTCTGTAGAAGCGCCTGTTTCGTCTTATTGGGACTCATCAGTAGCACCCTCCTTCCGCTCAGCCGATCTCCTGAGGCTAAATAATCCTCTATGGAGAAATCGACGCCAAGTAAAAAAAAATCATCTCAAGTCAGATGATGGAATTTCCCCGCCACTGTGGTACCGGCAGTCGAGCTTGCAGCTTTTACAACGAGTCATACCTCTATGCCAGATAATCATTTTTGAGCCACGCATGAAGTCTTTTATATAGGGTTGACTTATAGAACCCGATGATACACGTTTCGACCTTGACCGTCTCATCAGTCGGGTGGTACCCTTTTCGTCTTTTGCCAGTCCTCTCGGGCGCTCAATCCCCTTTTCTAAGAGTAGGCGACAACGAACATTTTACACTGTAAGTCCAGTGAAATTATCACTGAACTCACAGCGTTGTACACTCGGCTGCTCTTGGCTGATATCATTAATTTGGCATAACATTCGTTTCGAGTGTTTTCTTAAGTCCACGTTCAAGTTTTAATATGCCAGATAATCATGTTCGTGTTCATCAAATGTTCGTGTATCATTGGGCTCTATAAGTCAGCTCTATATAACAGATCGCATGCGTGGCTCAAAAACGATTATTTGGCATATTGAAATTTAAGCGTGGTTTTAAGAAAACACTCGAAACAAAAGTAATATTTCTCCTTCCGACCGCTCTTTTATAGATTCGCTCAAATGATATAATCTGTATTGCACTAGACTCTAACAGCTCAAAACATGTTAAATCCTTATCAGATTATATCATTTTGAGCGAGTCTATAAAGGAGCGGTCGAAACGAGAGGCACAACAACAAAGCTTTTTTTAGTCTAACAAGCACGGAGACCTTTCCATCGAATAGACTCTCTAAAGATCATATTAGTTTGTCCTCGTACTGATTCCACATTATTTAATTATATGTGTATGCCACTTCTTCGTCCGACAACAAAATCGTTTAAATAATGTCTTTTATTCTTTTTTGTTCAATCAGGTCACAGATGTGTTATTCCGTACAGTATCCATTCTTATCTATTGGTGCAATCACATAGAACTGCTAATTCGTGTGATTTCTCTCATATAACTACCATGTATCTCTCATCCTTATCTATCATCTCTTTTATCCTTACAAGAAAATTCCCATGCCCGACTATCGATTAACCTCGGCATTGACTGAATTAATCCGTAATTTTCTTATTCAGCAAGTACGAGGTTGTTAAGTTGACAATTTATTCAGTACAAATAAACATTACAATACACGTGGTGGTGATGGCTGACATCTCAGATTTGTCGTCGTCTCCAGAGCCTGAAAGATGACAATTTGATATGCAACATACACACTATAGCACTCTCAAGCGCTCTCATAATCAAAGATAACAGCTTACCTATCGTTTTGCTGTTTTTTATAGTCCGCGAGATGTTATATAAGCCAACGGCGCCCAGTATTGAATTGGAAAAATTTTGTACTGATTGAATCGTGAACTTAACAACGTCGTACTTGCTGTATAAGAAAATAACGGAGTTATTCATTTCTTACACGATGGATAATATGAGTGCAAACAAGATTTCCTCAGCTCTTCATAACATTGCTCAATATATTTTCTCTAACTATCACTAACATTCAATCAATGGCCGTTCGAACTGTTCATTTGTCTATGCCGAGTTTGAATAATGTTTCACAGCTTCATGTTCTCCTAGCTTACTAATCTATGTAGTAAAACTCAAGTATTGAGCCATTTATATTTTATTACTACTTATTTTATTCTACACTACTCGTCATCACATATTACTGTGCGGATCCTAGCACTTTTTGCATTTGATTCGGTTCCTCGCATACAATTCATAAAGATTTTCGATTTTTTTTCACGTGTTAGTTCGGGCTGCTGCTCGGATAATTTTCTTTCTGCATGAATATGGTAGTAGAATGTTAGTCGGGAACGATTTCTCTTAAAACTGCGAGGTAGCCACGCTAAGGCGTTCCTAAGCGTTCCTTCAACTGGTTACAAGAGAGTGCCGGGAGGAGATTAAACAATGCATCGTCTATCACCACGTTTTCTGGTTGCACTGCATCAGCAAGCGCTCTACTAAGGTCTATAGGGGGTGCAAAGTCAGAGATCACCGAGTTGGAGGACTAAAAGTTAAAAAAATCTTTTCTAGGCACGCATAGGATACACCGTTATAACGAACAAGATTTTTGAATGGAAGTCTTTATTTAGCATAGGAATCTGAAAGAAATATGACAAAAAATAGAAAAAAAACCATTGAGCCTTCTTTGACAAACTTCAGATTTGTTTGACTCAACCACAATTGTGAGCCATGCAAGACTGCGCGGATGGTCCCCATTAAATGGCTGGGGAAACTTATAAAGAAGCTTTGCAATAAAAAAATACTAGCTATACGAATAAAGAGCCCCCTGGGCAGGAAAATTTGGGTGCATGTGGTGTAGTGGTTAGAAGTGCTCTGCTACGCACATGTGGTTGACTAAACGACTGTACCGATGAGTCGATCCCACTCTCAAGGTTCATCAAGCCTTCCAACCTCCGGAGTGGGTAAGTCGGTACAAGACTTATCTGGGGGGATAGCAACACTGATTTGATGCATTGGTAGGGGCCGCCGCGAGTCATTGTAAAGACCAAATAAGCATTCAACCATCTCAAAATAGGCGAATGCATGACGCATCCTTCAGTGATTAATCAACGCGAGGAGCTTTATCAGTCTATTATTCAAGCGGATGACGGTTTATTTAACAATTTTTTCGGTTGAGGTTATGAAGTGTTTGACAGAGTAGACTACATGTCAATTCGGCCCCATCAGCCTCTGAAGAAGAGAGAACGGCGATTAACCAGCTAGTATCTTAGTGAGTAAATTTGTTGTCTGCTCATCAAGAAAGCGTCGTCTGCCTACATATGAGTCCGGAGTGACTTTTCATCTTTAAAGATAACAGTTTCGATTAAAACGCCATTTGGTTCATTTCATTGTCCAGAAAAAAGCCCGCTTAATGTGTACAACTTGTGTCTTTGTGGTTGGATAAGATGCTTACAGCAAGCTTAAACCGTGGCACGAATAGTGGAAAGAAGCAAGACGACTTGAACCACATTGTTGCTAAAATGGCAATGTCGACGAGGCTTTGGTCACAGTTAGGATTTATAAGCAACGCTTAAAACCTTTTGCCGCTCTGTGCCAAATACCACAAAAAAAAAAACAAGGGATAAAGCTTTCGGCGTTAATCGGTCCTTGAGGGATTGCGCTCTGCATTCATCTTCAATTTTCATCCTCGTTTGAGGTGATTGAATGTATTCTATCTTGCTTTTATTCGCTGGGGGTCTCCCGCTGTATCGAGTCAGTGCTGCTTATTCTCCCAGACAAGTCTAGGACTACTTTGGTACAAACCTACCGATCCTGGAGATATAGATGGCTTGCTGAACCATGAGCGCGAGATTGAACCATTGACCCCATGTCCGATGCAGAGCACCTCTAGCCGCTGCGCCACATGCGTTTGTGGCGCTTCCCGAGCGAGTTATTTCTTTAGGCGACGCTTTATAACTCCAGAAGACTCGACGGATTCGATACGGTAATGAACTACGAAGTCGCTTAGACGACCGCCCACCATCAATGGACCATCGATTCATTAGATCAACGAGGTTTTGAAGAAGGCGAAAACGTCGTGACGTTGGCAAAATAAGTCACAGAACCTCGTGGAAGCTGAAAATCTAAGGAAATGCAATTACTAAAAATTCTTTCAATTTTATCGCTGTTAGCAATGGCATGATGTTATATATGCATACCCGATAATGCAAAGTGATATGCAAACTTTAAACTGTGTTCGAGATCGAACCCGTATTTCTCCATTTCTAGAGTGTGTGCTGACCAATTGCACTAGAGCGCTCCACTCGTGCCGTCACTTCCATGGAGTACGCAATTTCAAGAGTGTGTGAGGCACCGAAGACTCGCGTCAATTCCTGTGTTTTGTACGCATATCAGGCTCCTTGCGGGTTCTCATGTGACATTTCGTCAGATTTTGTGTGTTGTACGCATTTCAAGTTCACGGGAAGAATCTCCGGGCACGGTCTCCTTTTTGCGGGGGGGCTTTTCCTGTTTTGTTCAAGAAACCTCTCGGCGATGTCAAGTCATTTTGTGGTGGTCTGATCCAGATCCTGTCCTCTCTCCGCTCCAATGGCACGTAGTTGGTGTTACATCCCCCCCCCCCCCCGAATACTCGGTTTTTTTCTTCTCATTTCTAGTTTCAGAATCTTTTTTGATTTCATTTTTCCTTTTTAATTCGCTTTACAGTTCCTATTACTTCGTGTTCTACGCTTGTCTCCACTCTCTCTCTTTCTCTCTCTCCTACACAACCATGAACATGAATGAATTAACGGATACGGAGATTCGTCAGGTTAGAAGCTTTTTCATTGCTCTTAAAAGAGAATTGTTGTGCTAATTGGATGGGAGCTATGGCTGAGTGGTTGTGATGCTCGTCGAGGTGCTGCGCAGGGCTGATCCCCCGCCCTCAACAATGCTTCAACCTCCGGCAATCAACAACGAAGACCCCATGGAACGTCACAGCCGGGCTATCCTCAAGATTGCATGGAGATGTGCTCAACCAGTATGCTACGACATCCAAGAAGAAGGCTAAACAAAGAATTGAATGTTAGAAGTACTGGGATTCGCCCCTGTGTAAAACTCTAAGACGAATCAATGAAGCGTTATTTTTTATTTTGTCTTTATTTATCTATTTAGAAGACCCGTTATCACAATTATTTCTTGCGCAGGTTCCAGTAATTCTAACATTCGATTCGTTTTTCGTCTTAATCTTGAACGTTGTAGAATACTGATCGAGCGAGTCTCCTTGCAATCTCGAGGATAGCCCGGCTATGGCGTTCCATAGGGTGTTGTTGTTGACTGCCGGAAAGTGTTGAGGGTGGAATTCGGCTCCACGCGCGCCGCGACAAGCAGTACAATAACTCGGCCACATTGCCCCGAAGAAAGTGCTATAAAGTACCAAATTCTAATACCCTTTGATTGAAGGGATAGATTTCAGTGCAGTCTAGAAAATATTTATTTGATTACAAAAAATTTGGAACCACATTCGGACAACTACGAATTGAGATCGATGCGCATTGTCGCAAGTTTTTGAGAGGATATCTCCTAAGTAGACATAGATAGAAATCACCATGATAAACAACGACCTAGCTCTAGAATTGTGCAGGAGAAACGAGCGGCTTGGGTAACGTTTAGAGCATCGAAGATATAGTGAAGTTGACAAAGAACATCCGACTCCGCTCCCACCATTCCTACTGGACGAATATCCCTGCCCTAACGTATGCAGTAGAAACCTGGTCGCTACGTAAGCAGGATGAAAATCACATGGCATTATTGAACGCGCAGTCGAAAGGTCGATGATACGAGTATCTCGTATCTTGCGAATTAGAGAAAGGATTTGAAGTTCCGACCTGTGTCAGCGATCGAAGAGAAAGATGCCGTTCCACACGCCAGGACATCGAAAATAAGGTGCATCGGGCACGTGATGCGCTCCAACGATAACGGATGGACGAGAGCCGTTACCGACTGGATTTCTCGATATATCAAACGCTCTACAGGAAGATCATTGACCCAATGGTCTGGATATGATGCTTAACGAATCCCTAGAGCGAGGAGGACCCACCGGGCTACTCTTGCACGCTATAGGGAAAAGTGGAAGTGTTGCTGGTACCCACTCGAGTCACTCGACGTTCAACGGGACGACAGATGATACAGGTGATCTCCCAAGTAGAGCTGCGATTTTCTTTCCTCCGTGTGGCGCTACTTCTAACTTTTAAGAAGCAAAGGGAAGCTGAAATATCGCGCGTGATCCGTGTACAATTTGTATGAATGGTCTCTCTCATTTTTCATGGACGCACGTTTATTTGAAGTATAACTCTTCGCACTATCATTAGCTCATAGCGAAGAGTATGTACACTACTGTATACATGTGCAAGTCAAGGAGTATCCGATTTTCCGTGGCATTACATATATTCGTCCGATAACTAGTCCATCACAAATCGATTCAGAAGGGATGGGGTCAAGGAGGTGATCTGTGCACTTCATGGCTTACAAAACATCTGTTCCCAAATTTTTTGCACTGATTCATTAATCGGAAAAATCAACCATTTTTCAATTCAATACTGCGTTTACAGCATGGAATGTGTGGGTAAATAAGTTAACGAAGTGGACTCAGCTTATGGGTCATAGTAGGAGTAAAGCTGTCGGCCTTGATCAACCTCTTAAGGGAAGCGTTATATATTTGTCTTTATTTAGCGTAGTTTGGTAATAGAATGCTTATTCGGCCTTTGCAATTACTCGCGGTGGCCTACTGATGTTTCAGGTTGGTGCCGCTCCCTCCCAGCCAAGTCTGGTACCAGTTCACCGATTCGAAGCGATTGAAGGCTTGGTGAGCCGTGAAGCGTGGGATCAAATTATCAGTAATGTTGGCTAGTCGACCACGTGTGTGTCGCAGAGCACCTCTAACTACTCCGCCACCGCGCTTTTGAACCTTAATAGCGCTAATAAATTTCTGCGTATATGTCATTCATAGTGGTAGAGCGATAGAGTAAAGTTTCTGAAGTTCACTTCCATCTTGGATGGATAAGAAAACTTGTCTTTTGTTAGTAAGGATCCTTAGATTTTATCGGTTTTCATTTCAGTTCATGAAATTCGCTATGAGTCAGGATATGTTGCTAAAGTTGACCTTTGCTATTGCACTGTATTTATTTCAATCCTAACGATATGAGGATGTAAAGAGTAGTCTTGATCCATACGTGAAAGTAGTCTCATTTGTATGGCAAAAAGTAATACTCCTTATAATCTTAATTTTGATTTCTTACTTTATGTCAAGATTAACTTTCAAATTTGATGTCTTGGCAGATTCTATCATCAGTAAATGTAAAATGAATACCAACAACATTGATGACCGGTCTTCTTTTTCTGGATACTTTCCATTTTGTTATCAAAAGACCACTCAGTTATACTTTTCGTTCATTAATTTCAGCAGCTTATCGCTTTGGGTCAAAATGTGGGGCCAGTGACACCGAGTACGAGAGCTATTCATCTGAAAAAACTTCGCAACCTGCTGGCGCAAGGTAGTATTTTCTGAGCACCTTGATCCTGCCTATAGCAATAGCTGACTCTCTTATAGTGCAAACTTTTTTTTTTTATAAGGAGATGCACCTATGAACGAACATGCTCTTCCGACAATGACTAATGGGAATGGAATGCCTCATGATGTAATAAATGGGAATGAAGAGGCGAAGGCCACACTTGAGGTTTGTTAGCTAACTGTTTTACTTGAAATGATATCAAAAAAGTCATTCCAAAAAGAGATACTGTGGAAGTACAAGTACTATATTATTACTCACACTTTTGTAATCAGTTTTTGTAGCGTGAGGGTGATAAAACTCCAAGTTCCAGGATGAACGTGCGTCAAACCAGCGTCCCCTAAACAATGGTATATCGGAGCCATCTGATGTTCCTCGTAAAGCTTCACCACCGCGGTCAACAACTCCGCTGGTTTGTTCTTCAGTCAAAGTTTTGACTTTAACCCTTTCGGGATCGAGCCTTTTCAGCTCGCGAGATCTTTTTCCTTGACTTTCAATAATCATTCGATAGCTGGAATCTTGGCATATTCAATACTTTACTTGATTTTCAAGAGGCTTTTTCTGTGCCATAGCAAAGATAGTATAATTATGTTTTATTCTCGGTTTGCTTCGCCCATTGTTCGCTCGATCAGGGTCTGTGGATGCTTTCTCACGAAAAGTATAATAGCCTTTCGTTAGCATAAATCCTGATTCTGAAAATGGGTTTATGCTTTGAGAAGATCCTCATGGGGTGTTATAAGGGGGGGGGGGGGGGGGGGGGCGGGGGAGAACTTTTTATTCTTTGTACACAAGAGAATGTACATTGAAAGCCTGTGAGCGTGCAGTTGATACCTCAAGTCTTTAGAAAGCAGGAAAATGCTCCCTATTTAACAACGGAAATCACGCTGCGCTCAGCCTCTTGTAAAGCTAAGTAAAGATCTTAGTTGAGCAAAAAATACACTCAGTGTGTGTATGGAACGCAATTTCGTGTTCGCGGTGGTTACAGAGCGTGAGAGGTTTTTTTCTAGGAACCAAGTTCGGTTTCAAAACTACTGTATCTCAGCTATCGAATGACTACCAAAACTTCGGTGAAAAAGCCAAGCGAACATGGTGCTAAGCACACTACGCACTCAGGAGGCAAAACATAGCTTTGTCATCGTTGCTACAGCGGAGCTTCTTTAGAAGTCAATTCCATTGTTAGAATCAAATTCTTGCCAACTATCAAACGATGATTCGAAAGGCTAGTGAAAAACCTGCGTCCGGCGAGAAAAGCACGAAAGGACCGGTGTACCCTTTATGGTACACTTGAACCCCGAAGGGTTGATTTCTGAACTAGCGACTTCATAGTGCGTACTCGCAATAATGAGGGTTTATTCGGCATGTTGAATTCAATGATGCGTCATTATTTGGTGGATTTTATAACTGTTGAACCACGTCGTAGTAAATTCTCTAATCTCACTTTTATGAAGAGGGATTTCCGGCAACATAGTGCTGTTGGTTTCGTAGTTAACTTCTTTCTGTATTCTGCCGTCTAGTTAGATGTAGTTAGAGCAGTGTAGAAAAATCACTGTTTCTTTTTTTTTAAGTAAAAATGTAGCTACTAATAAGCTTGGTAGCACTTAGGAAATTTTCTCGAGTAAACGTGTCATATGTGGAAATATTATAAAATCTACTGAAAGTGTAGGAATTTCAAGAACTGTCCTTCATGGTGCGTCGTTTTGTGGTATCCAACATCTCGACAACATCTAACTGTTGCAGCTTTGACTGGTCAGAGGATAAATTAGTGTTAAGGCAGGCGACGACAGTTCAGATGAAGAATTAGGAGGTGAAGAATCGGTGCGATATCTATCACCAGAGGAAATGGAATTAGATATGGCCTACAACAGAAGCTGTAATTCGTCTTACAAAGCTCCAAATAGCGACTTTAGGAAGGTAGGATAAGATTTATTATGTGAGAAGTTTCACTTTGTGCTCGTTCCTTCACTCAAAATCACTGCAAATCTTCTTGAAGAAGTGCAGCCACATAGGTCGAAATCGTCTAGTCAGCTTAATGTTTGGTTTCTCTAGGTGTCAACGTGGATAGCCATGTTAAATATAAATTGTTCCATTTTTTCTGGCTTCTCTCATGTACAATATATTCTGTGATGTGGATCTGAAAATTTCATTAACACATTGTTAAATTTGATTTCTGACAAAGAAAGGAAGTGAAGATGGACTCCTTATGAGAGGCGAATCGTAGAATATTGTTAGTAGTGGCACAAATATTTAGTGGTTTGGAAACGATTTCTGGTTCATTTCTGTAATTCTGTGAATAGTTTCAAGCTTACAGCCCAACACATTCGTGAGTAGATAGTCTCCCGTGTATTGCACATCTACTATATGCAGTAGGATTTCAACAACGGTAGTAGAGGAGCTTTAGGAATTTTTTGAAGGGATCATTTCAGTTCCGTGTATTTTTCCATACGTTTAGACTACATTTACAGACATCTGTATCAAAAAATTTATCTATCGGATTGGCAAAAAATTTCTTACTTCTTCGTTTTTGTGCAAGTTTGTCCCGATTTTTTTGTTAACAGAAAAAAACCAACCAGATCATTTCCTTTCAATTTCAATCGCTTCCTCCCACTTTTCTGTCAATTTCATGAATCCGCGGCTGTAAATCTCGTGTCTTTCAATTTAAGGAATTCTTCAGGCACTTCATTCACCTCATCAATGTTTTCATAGCGCTTTTCTTTGAAGAAGTGTTGCAAGGACCGCAAGAGGTGAAAATTAGTGGTGTCAAAATCTGTATAGTAACTGGCTGATTTTTATTCGTGCTGAGGGTCCGGATTCTTAAAATTAATCTTAATCCACTTTTTTCAACAAAGTTTGTGCTGCATTCATTCTCTTTCTTTTTTGCGTCTTAGTCAAGCCGGGCCTAACCCAACGCGTCGGCCAACATGCGAATTGACGACGAAGCCGTCTCAATTTTGTCAAAAGAGCTTGTCGGTCAATTTCTTTTGGGCGACCGGATCCTTGCTTGTGTGTCAAATCTCCATATCCAGCCTTGAATTCATTGAAACAATCAAAAACTGAACTTCCCACTACTCTTCACTCTAGGTCTCGTTGATCTGGCGGAATGTCTCAGCAGCACTTGAACCCGAGCGATACTTGTGTAGCACTAACAGTCGTTTTGCTCCCGGGTAGAATCCATCTTAGAACAAATGGACAATTGCTATATATCAGACAATCGCAAGGAACTGCTCTAAACTATGGTTGAAACATAAGCTGAAGTGCATGAAAAATAAAGAAGAAATTTCGGAAAAATTTTTGCCAACCCAATAGACTGCGCCATGATGTGCATAATTATGTGCTATGTCAAAGCTTTATGAAACCATTTCTGTTGTTTAGCACTGATACTATTAGTGACTGTAAACAAGCTACAATTATGCTTTTTAATTTCGTGTACATAACACACCCTTATTACAATGCATCTCTTGGTGTTCTAACGAGGTGTGTAGATTACTTTCTTAATCTTCTCAGTGTTTTTGTGATTGGGATTAAAATATGAGTACTTTCAATGTTTTCTAGCAGTGGTATGATGTTATAAATATACATTAAAGAATATTAAATGGTACAGAAAATTCGAGCTTAAGCGGAAGTTCAATCCGCGTTTCACTCTTATTGAGGCGTAGCAAGCGCCTCTGGCAAAAGTGAAACATCACGGGTTCAACGCCCGCTTACGATCGAGTTTTTGCGCACCACCAATATTATGAAGCATGAAAGTGCTTAGCTGTTTTCCCCGTATACCAAATTACAGGCTTCGAAATTGCATATTTGGTTGCTATTGCAGGTTTTGGTGGTTGTTCTGCTAATGGCGCTAGTCGTCTTTGTGTTTTTCTTATCGGACCGCCTCCACCGTCAGACGGACCCGGCTTCGGACGGGGAACTGTGATCTTTCCGAAGCTAATAAGTCTTACCGTGCAGTTTTACTTATGATAAGGCAACGATCTCGTTTGCCATTCCCTCCCATCTACTTCCGTTACAATCTTTCCGATAATGCTCTCATATGGTGGAAATTTGTTTTGATCTAATATTATTGTTTGGTGCATACGTGCTCAGAGATCTCTGAGTTATTGACGTGAATGTGACTTGTTTTCTGTGAACAGTAAATATTTTCTTACAGCCTAAGCTATTGTCACATGTGAATTGTAGCAGGGTGAGTAATCGCCGCAAAATTAATCACCTAAGAATGTTCGCTCGTTTGTTGAATTCGTTTCTTTAACGTTTTTTCCATTGATAATAAAAAGTTTCTACATTTGCTATGTTCACAGGATCAGGATTTTAGCCTTCTTCACTATTTTTCCGTTTCTTTTGCTTTCTAAGATTTTCTTTCCACTTCACATTATCCACCAACCATCACACATGATGTTGATTTCAACGCTTAACACATTAGATTAGTTTCTTTACAAACATTATTCACGTCTGAAGGGCCTTTGATGTTTTTTTCTTTCTTAGGAATGTCATCGAACGCTGATCGAATGAATTTCCTCTGTGGATCTAAGTTAGGCATGCTAGGACGTTCTCATATCTTCATCACAGATTGGCACCATCTTCTAAGAACTGGAAGGAGCGAATCCTGAGCCCGAGAGGATGAATGGTTGAGCTTTGTCAGGGTCAAATCAGTAGTGCTTAGACCATATTGAACCCCATCACTACCACTGGACCAGCAATAAAAAAGTTCCCTTCTTTGCATCCAAATTACTGTGACACCAGGACGAATAGTTTTTTCTGGAATCGATGTCACTTTAGATATTCAAGGCGTCTTTCTCAGTGGTTGAGACCGATCAAGAATGATACCTCGTTCGGACTATCTTAGAAAAAGTACCTTCATTTCGACAAATGTACACGGGCGAACCCTCAACAATTGATGACTTCTAGCCTCAAGCGTTGATAATGTCCAAACTGATGCCTTACTACGTCACGAAGCATTACAGAGCAGCACTATTAATGCGATTTTACGCAATAACACCGTAGATGTGTTCTCCAGAACATTCGTAAATCAACAGAGCTTTGGCGGTAGTATGTCTACAGATGTACATGCTATTGGGTTGACAAGAAATTATCCGAACTTTTTCGTCTTTTCGATTATTTCTCATGTATCCAAGTTTTTGTTTTGACTATCGTTTGAAGTAGCTTCTTGTGGTTATTTCGATACATAACACATATAATTGTTTTGAGATGCAAACTATTCCGAGAGGAAAAACGACTGTTGATGCTAGACGAGTATCGCTTAGCTTCAAGTGCTGCTTTGGCACGCAACGATACTCGTGTAGCATAAACAGTCGCTTTTGCTCTTGGGGACAGTTCCATCTCAAAACAAATGTATAAATGTCACATATCAAAATAACCGCAAGATGCTTTGAATGATAGTACAAGCAAAAACTTAAATGCTTGAGAAATAATCAACAAAAACTAAACAGTCCGGAGAATTTCTCGCCAGCCCAATACATCCTGCTAACCAAGTGAAGCGCACAGAACGTTCCACCTTTGGATGAACACTAGCAGTTAAGCTTGCTATATGATATACGCTTTATTTTTAATCAAATCTTACTAGACCAGCAAAAAGATTTGAACAATAGTGGAATTTCGGTAAAGAAATCAATAAAGTGCACATATAGAAAATTTTGGCTCATTTATTCATCTGTAAAACAAACAAAGTTCAATGAAATAACCATAACCACAGAACATTTACACAAAATGAGTTCAAAATTAATAAATATGAATTGAAAACTATCGAAAATATTTGATACAACATATAAATGGTGTACTGCGTAGAAAAATTTATATAGTTTGGGTTGACTGGAGTGAGTCAAGAATCGGTTGCTCGTTAGGATTAGTTCTGGTAGAAGAAGCAGATAATCGTGACTAGGGATACGTCGGTATATACAATAAGAGTTACCGATACCCATGCAGGGGAGTGCTATGAAGGTGTGTGCCTTGAGGGCAGGACGCTCGGAACTGATACAGCGAAGAGAGCGATCAGCGGAAAGAGTGCGAAAGAAGAGACAGTATCTGAAGGGAGGGGTAGAGCATATGCTGCGCAGCGCCCCATCCACAGCACTTGGCACTTACAGTGCAAGGTCTCCGAGAGCCCTTTCGACGGCATACAAAAGCTGCGGAGGGTAGGACAGTTGGCTTGGCTTATGGGACCATGAAGACCCCCAGATGGGCGCTGCCCAGCAAACACTATGCAGAGTAGTATATAGAAGATAATGAATTGTGGTATATGGGGGGTGAGATGAGCGAGGACAACGACACGACGACGCTTGGCAGCCGAGCAAGCAACAATTCCTAGGCGATTCAACGGCGGCGGCTCACACGGGCAGTCTAGTCGACTCTTACGTCGACACACGAACAACGAACCAACGAAAGACAAGCACCCGGTGACACGACGACTTGACGACGACGCGCTACACCAGATTATACTCCTTGAGATTATGCTGTAGAATCGTATCCTTTACAGCAGCGAATACGAAACGAATATTTTCCGTATCTGAAAACAATGATGATATACAGCGAAAATTGTAAGCTACGGCTTATTCACTAATCGGAGATCGGTAGTGATTCGAACCTGTTGCGCATGTGAAGTGGGAGTAAATGATCTTGTCGGCGTCCGGGTTCAAATCGACGAACATTTTCAAAATAAATTCACGCGCAGCTATTGGATCTCGCGGCGGTCCTGTGCTCGATGATAATAATTGGTATGGATGCTAAGTTATAATCCGCCAACAAAGCGTTTGATTGCTACATTGATACTCACCATCATATTCGGGAAAATAGTCAGCTAAATGTGAATATAGTATTTTCTCTTCCAACAAATCCTTCTTATTCAGGAAGAGGATAACAGAAGAGTTTGTAAACCATGGATATGTGATGATTGTTCTAAATAACGCCTTCGACTCTTCCATTCGATTCTGGAATGAGAAGCAGCTAGTGAATATCAACCTCAAAATTCAATCATAAACAAGATAAAGAAGAGATAAACCGAGCAACTGAAATGGATGACATAATCAGAAAGTCAATGCAGACCTCATTGTCGCATTCGACTAGAACTTGGTCGTATTCAGAGAGAGCAACAAGAAACATTATTGATGTGACGTTTTCAAAACAGTGAATCCACTTCCGCCGCTCAGAACGTTGTCCTCCAACGTCAACCATCCTACAAATACTCGAATATTTATTAACACAGAAAAAATCCAATGTTTCATTCAAACCTCGACAAGGTATATAGGTTTGAATCTACGTGTGTGTATATTTGACCCTGCTCATTTCGCCCTCAAGATAAAACTATAGTGATGACTATCGCTTGTACCTGAAGATTATTTGTTCCAAATCGAAGGGATATTCTATGATACCGGTTGTTGGTACTCGCACCCGCAGAATATCTTGCTCTGTTGGCAAATAATCTGGTACTGCTAACCGTCGAAGATCTGACAGATAACTGCAAAAGTGAAAAAATTAACAACATGAAAAGTGTACGGAAAGCGCTAAGGAATCTTATCAAAGGGTCATTACATAACTTCACTCCAACAATTGTTTAAAGTCGTTTTGGAAAAGTCTTAAAATCAAATCATAAGATTCTTCGAACCTAATTCAAAGAAGTACCAACAACAGAGCACTTCAATAAAGCATAGCAGCATAGCCTTTGAGTACAGAAATTCACTTCTACACATAGAACTTAACATATCTAAGAAGAAAAATGGGCCTACTTTTTTAGACCTGAAGGTTCTCACGATAAAATAAAGTGGAGAAAGAGCATAACTCTTGAAGATAACACAAGAACGAAAGAAAGTCCGTGGAGAATAACAACTAATAAATCAAAAACTGACTATTTCGCAGAGTCGGTGAGTTGGTATTCTCGTCGGCGATCATAGCATTCTTGAATACCACTATCTTCCCACAGCTCTTTGATGTATGATACATACGGCTCCTCGAACGAAGTTACGCTCTCAAAATCGACGGCACGAACGACTGCTGCCTTTTCTTGCAACTCTTCAGACGGATCACCAAATTCGATGCCGAGCGTGTCCATAGCACGAATCATCGACTGCAATTCACAAAATTTCTGGTGTTTAGGACAAAAACGTGAACATAAGCAAAGTATTAACCTAAGCATTGAAGCCACAGATCATTTCAGCCGTTCTTAATTTGAAAAGCCAAACTAGATTTACATAAAGTTGAGGATTATATCCAAAAAAGTTTTGGTTTGTCTCGGTAGGAAATACAGTAACTCTCATCACTTTACTGTGAAATTACTTAACTAGAAAATATCTGCCACATATTATCATATCAGGCGGCCCTGGTGTAGAACTGTAGTCACATTAATTTTTGAAATATTAAGTATAGTATATGTATTTTTGAAGTATTTTTCAAATTGATTTATTCAAAAGAAAAATCACGAGAGTACGCTTGGGCTTAAACTTAAAATATCGATAGGACCACAACTCTCCAATATTAGACCAGTGAAACGAATTGAAGTGAGGAATTAAGTATGGAATAAACCTAACAAGCGATACTCATTCTGCTGCCTGTCTGCTGTTTATATACTACATTTCTAAAATTACAACCACCTTATTTGTACACAACCACAACCCAAGCGAACCAAAAACGGACCAATTCTTTGATGCCGTACATTGCCTACAAAAAAGGCAAAATGTTCTCTTCAGCTCCAAAACAAAGAACTTTGAACACTGTAAATAAGGACTACTTATAACAATAGCAGTGAATATAAAAAAAATCTCGGACGAAAATATAAATTTCACGATCAAATCCATTACAGAAAACCATAGTTTCACCTGGTGAAAAGAAATTTATCTTCCAATATCGAATTTTCGTGGTGGCTATAATCCACTATACTCAAATACTAGATTCAGGATAGTTCAAGAAATCCAACAACATGACGGAAACTGAACTCTTTATACCTAACCGCTTTAAGCGGTGGTGTGATGTTATAGTATTACCCAATAATGCAGCGTGATGTGCAAAAAATTAGCTTCAGTAGGGACTTGAACCCGCATTTCACCCAATCCGGAAGCGCGTACTCTATCCCTTGCAAAACTGACACCTGTTTTGCCACCACTCTTTCTACACTACAACGCACTATCTGTCAACAAGCAACCGTTACGGTTTGTCCAGGGTAGTCGCTATTGACATTTAACCCACTCACGCTAGCAGACATTGGGTATTGAAGCTGAAACACAATTCTTTTTTTCAATATAACTCATAATTATTATTCAAACCAACATGCCATGTGGTCTGTTTATGGAATTTGGTATAGTCCGATACACGGCCTTGACAGCCTCATCAGTTGGGCAGGCACTTCGTCTTTAGACAATCCTCTCGAGGTGTTCCAGTCCCCACTTAGAGTAGTTGACGACGAACGACTTACAGGTGCCGTAAAGTGAGATAAATCACTAGATAGGGTATATTCACCTGTATCACCTGTCGTCCCGTTGATCGTCGAGTGACTCGAGCGGGTACCAGCAACTCTTCCATTTTTCCCTATCGCGCGCAAGAGTAGCCCAGTGGGTCCTCCTTGCTCTAGGAATTCGCTGAGCATCATATCTTTCTTCCATCGCTTTCGTGAAGAAATCGGACCAACGGGTCAGTGGTTTTCCTTTAGAGCGCTTGACGTCCCGAGGAATCCAGTCGGTAACGGCTCTCGTCCATCGGTTGTCGTTGAAGCGCATCACGTGTCCGGCCCACCTTATTTTCGATATCCTGGCGTGTAGAACGGCGTCTCTGATTTTCGATCGTTGACGTAGGTCGGAAGTTCGGATCCTTTGTCTCATTTGCGAAATACGAGATACTCCTAGCATCGACCTTTCGACTGCGCGTTCGATAACGGCAAGTGATCTTTCATCCTGCTTACGTAGCGACCAGGTTTCTGCTGCATACGTTAGGGCAGGGATAATTGTCGAATCGAAAAGGTGGGCACGGAGTCGGATGTTCTTTGTCCTCTTCACTACATCTTCGATGCTCTTAAACGTTCCCCAAGCCGCTCGTTTCCTTCTGCTCAACTCTGGGGCTAGGTCGTTCATCATGTTGATTTCACGACCTAGATAGATGTAACTGGAGCATTCGGAAATTGTCGTTCCGTTGAGCGTGAATGGGGCATTAGAAACCCATCCGTTTTTATTAAAACGGAGGGTATATTAGATATACTGAATAATAACTGTGTTTGATCTCTAATACCCAATGTTTGCCAGCGTGATTGGGTTCAATGCCAATAGCGATTATCCGGATCAAACCGTAACGGTTGCATGCTGACAGATAGAGCGTTGTAGCGTAGGAGTGGTGGCAAAATGGGTGTGAGCTTTACAAGGGATAGAGCATGCGCTCTCGGATTGGGTGAAATGCGGGTTCAAGTCCCCACTGACGCAATTTTTAGCACATCACTCTGGATCATTGGATAATGACGGAAACTTAATTCCAATGTCTTATAAAGATTTTTCTCGAACTATTTGGTCAGAATCTTATAACAAACAATTTGAAAAATTTCTAGCAAGAAATGAAAAGATAGAAAAAACGCAAGGAAAGACAGCTCTATAACTTGCATAGCACTCGTTTTCTGAGTACTTCGATCTAACTATAGAGTAGTGTTAAGAGAAAACTCACTTGTATAGCCATGAAGACATTTTGGTAAACTAGTCGAATATGTGCCCGCTTATCTTCATCCGAATAACCGTTCCCGTGAATAATTCGCATTTGTTTAATGAACGTCGACTTCCCTGATTCGCCGGTACCTAAACATGTAGCCGATAAGACTTTGATCTACCTCGACCTGAATTTCGAAAAATCTGATCTGCATTGACCGCCACTTCCCCGATTTTCATCACGTCAACACCCACCATCTGTCTCATAGAACATGTTTCTCTTTCACTTTCACTTCTCATCGTTTCAGATTGTCAACGTGGAATGTCTCAGATCTGATGGAAAAGGGGGGAAACGAGAACACCACGGGTGGTGGCGATGTGAGTCGCGCGCGAATCGATTGATGCGCCGGCGCCTTGCAAATGCATCGCAGCTAGCCGCCGCCGCCAGACAGCTAGCGCACACCACCCCCCATTCCACCCACAAACCACTTCGCCAATGCGGAAGGAACCTCGGACAAGTCTACCCGCCGCGACTTCCGTCACCTATTGATCGACTAGATTACCTATTAAGTAGATCAAGGCTTATAATAAACACAAACACCACAAGACAAGGTTACTCTAGACTCAACAAATCACAGCAATGCAAAAGCAGACCACAACAATACTATTCAGTATGACCGACGTCCGTAGCGCAGTGGTTAGTGTTGCTCTACGTCGCATACAGGTCAATGGTTCGATCTTTCGCTCACGACACACTAAACCATCCCATCTATCCGTCCGGGGTAGGTGACTTGGTGCTACACTTAACTGGAGGAATAAGCAGCACTGATTCGAGTACGCGGTAGGCCACCGTGAGCCGTTGTAAACGTCACATCAGAAATCACCTCACAAAGTTAAGAAAGACAAATGCATGGCGCATTCTTAAGGAATTAATTAACGCCAAAAAGTTTATCCTTTCATAACCGACGAGGAAAAAACCGACAGTCTCATGAAAGTCCTGCCAATACACATTTCAGATCTTGGCGACCCTGCGGACACTACAGTGTCCATAGTGTCCACACCTTTAACGCCGCGCGTGTTTTCTAGAGCTTCCTAAGCTCTCTTGAAGCTTTTAGCTTTAAAACAGAACGATAATGCCAACAATTTAGCTCGTCGTGTCCTTACTGATTACTACATATGTACTGATTTCAGTGCATATTTTGACATGGTACCAATTACATGATTTGACTGAGGCCAGCCACACGACATTGTAAACGATCGCGAATGTATTGGACGCGTTCATAAGTAAATTGTATTTTCTTGCGTGCAATTGGACAGACGCTTTTATAAATCCATTAAGAAGCTCAGACCGATGGACATACATTGAAGAAACAATTTTGGAAAGAAAAATTAATTTGTGGAGGGAAGCGATGAAGTCTACAACGGACGGATGGATACGTGGGCAAGGAAACTTTGGAACTCGTTTCGGCATTAGAAAAACGATAAGAAGACACTCATAGCGACAAATAACACTTGCACAGATGCACAAAACTAAAGTCTGAAGTAGTGAACAGAAAGTACTAGTTATTACATTTATAACCACAGAGTTTCCTAACTCTTTCGCTACGGTGTGCAGCGAATACGATACAAACGTGCCGGCGCTGTTCGGACGACTTACGAAGGCGATGTGATCCCCATAAAAATCTCGTACTTATTTGGCAAATTTAGGTTCTAAAAAGAATTTATCATCAGCCGTTTCCCTAACCATGCTACAAAGTAGGGTTCAGAGTGGAGCGTGAGCCACTGATGAAGCGGGCGACACCGCGGAAACGTATGTATGACTCTGTCGTATCTACTCAAAAAGGCTCTAAACATTCTCACAAATTATATCGAATTTTCAAGGCAAGATTTAGAGACTCTCGATGAGATGATTAAGTGACAGGAGTTTAAAGACGATAAAATACCATTATACGACAGAAATGTGCTCCGTCAGCCTCTCTTTTCGTAGCTGTCCGAGTCGGCAGCTAATGGAAGATAAAACGGCCGTCATACCGAAAAGGTTAAAATGATCTGTCGCAGGTACATCCAAGAGTTCAAGGTGTCCACCTCTAGAGAGTACAAAACTATACCCAATAACAATGCCATCATTGATCTTCCTACTGTTGCTCCACAGCCCCATAGGTGTAGAACCGAAAAAAAAACCGTCACAATTACAAGTGTCACTTATGCGAATCTCATAGAGTTTGAGATCCGTGTTAGAGTGAAGCTGCTTATAAAATGAGCAAATTCAATTCAACACCACCGTCAAGAGTCATCTATGTGAAATTCAAACTTCGAATGAAAAAGTAGTCGGGAAAGTGAACTGGTTGAAATAGAACCTGTAGAACGGTCGCTTAAAAGTCTTATCTCAGTAAAATTACATTGAGCCCTCAATTTTATCAACTTTATTTAGGCATGCTAGACTTCTGATAAACGACAATGCACCTAATGTTGCTTCAGACAATGAAAACCAGCCAACATCATTTATTTATAACAGAATGTCATATATTAGGTGCTAAACGAATGCGCTAGTCAAGTGTAGGTATTAGTAAGAAATTGATTTCTTGCACGAAATCTGACACCAAAATAGTGGATGTCTCGCAGTAATGACAAGATTCCACAATGGTTCTCCATATCAAAGCTCGAAACAAAGTCATAAACTCGAGAAAAAAAATAAAGGACGAAGCTGTCGACGTTGATCAATCTCAGAGAGATGCGCTATGCATTCGACTTCATTAAGCATCGTTAGAGGTGATTGAATGCATTTGGCTTAGAGAATGACTCGCGGTGGCCTACTGATGTACCAAGTCAGTCCAGCTATCCTTCCAAACAAATCCGATAACAAGTCGCCGATTCCATGAGGACGGACAGCTCAATGAGCCATGGGTGAGGGATCGAACCAATGACCACATGTGTGCGGCTGGGAACCTCTAACCCATACACTTCTTTACGATATTATTGATGAAGATACTTCGGATACTCGCTAGATGGACTAAACCCTCACAGCTTGTATAGTGGAACCGTGCGAATAAAGACGTCTCCTTTCCGATTCACGACGGATAACGTTGATTTCAGTCCCGGTCGATAGTAGGTGGATAGAATGGCAATCACTATCCGTTCAAAGACAAACTGTACCGACAAATATTGCTGAACAAGTAAAAGCATTCAGGGTAGAGATGGTCAAAGAGAGGCTTGGAAACGAAGTCAATTAACTATTTATTTAACAATGTACTACTCAGTTTTCGAAGTGATTAACCCAACGTTCCGACGTTCTGTATTTTTTTTTTGTTACCACAAAAGCCTAGAGGATGATAGAATCGTCCATTTGCATCCCTTCTTGTTTCCAGTCCCACCTGCATTCCTTCAATTGCATCCCTTCTTCTTTCCCATCCCAGTTGCACTCTTTCACCTGCATCTCTTCTCATCTTATAGGCATATCACTGTTTGAGATAGGAAGGAATCACATGCTATTCTGCAGCTCTCGGAATGTGAAGTGAAGTGGAATAAACAAACAATCAATACATAAACCAAGACTCTCAATACACCTACACATAGCCAAGCCAATTCATTATTCTATCAAAAAGCTGTGCTGGAGAAAAAAAAAGAAAACGAAAAATGAACTCGCTAGCAAATGCTACATCGGAGAAAGTGAAGACGAACATCCTCTTACACACAAAGAAAGTGGTTCAGAACAGTCGGAGTAGTGTTCCCAAAACTACAGTATGATATCATGTAGAGATAAATCAAAGGATCTACAAACTCTCGTCAAAACCCGACGGGAAAAGTAGAAATTCTCTCACAAACTGTCCCCTTCTATACATGCAGCTTGATCCAGGCTATATTTCTATATCTAGAACATTAATAATCATTTCAAAGAAGATAAATCAACCTCGCATCGGTTTTATGTATAAAAAAGGACATTTCGTGAGATTCTTATGAGGATAGACGATGCTTCAGTGGTAACTCCGAATAAGAGTACTCCAACGAGTCCCCCTCACTCATCAGATTCCACATGGGAAGAGAAAGACATGGAACGTGGCCACCTAACAATAAAGTGGTTGCATGATCGAATTTGACGAGAGACCGAAAGAACAAGCAGGGAAGGGGTGGAAATCAAAGTTGTCAAAAAGGCGAAATTTTTAATTAAAAAAAATAAAACGATCCTTCACAATCCGACAGAGTGTTCTGAGCCTTTCGGAGATGCCTTTACGAAAACTCTGGAAGACCCAAAACAATCTATCAGACTATATCAAATCTTTGAGCGAGTTTTCCACACAGTCGACTGGACGGTAAAAAAAGATGTGAAACGATCCCGTTTCAGCAAAATTCAGTTCGCATTGATCACATACTGATGCAAATATTACCACCTCTCGGGAGATAATCATACGATTTCTCATAGTTCCGGCTAATTCCACTACTCAAAGAGTGCCTTCCTCAAAACTTCACCAATTTCTTTCTTTCTTTCCCTTTTCACATCACTTACAGGACTTGTCGGAGGGGAAGAAGAGCTCCTTTCAGCTATCATCGGAATGATTTCTCATAATCGACAGAAAGGATTGTAATACAGAGATCTATCGCCTAGATACGTAGAAGAAACGGGATTTGATACAGTCTATCAATTAAGACGGAGATCACGAATTTAGTTTTGACATGGCTTCAACTGACGGATAGATAACTCTTCGAAATAACGAGGCAAATTCTACAAAGAGTCAAGTCGATGTTGACAAAACGATAGCTACCTGAAACAACACTTACAAATGCAATTCAATTAATTTTCAAAACAAAATCTGTCAGAAAGAAACCGAATAAAGCTAGCTTTGTGGAACTAAGTTAAGAGATCGATGAAAAACGAAGAACAAGTAGCTACAGTCCACGATAGCAGGCTTTATCTGCGAATACTTGAACAAATGCATTTTTCTTTTAAATCACGACTTCTGAATGGAATCCCCAACACCCATAACCTAACCACCAAGTATATTGAACTATGAAAAACGAGCAGGGAACGCCTGAAAACCACTCTTTTGGATGAACTCGACCTGACTGTCGCACACAACGCCTCAAGCATTCCATTGCCTACGAGCAATCCACAATAGACATTATTTCCATAAATACCATTAATCTATCAAGTTTGTATCAGAATTCCTCACTACCACATGCTCCACAATATCATTCAAGTCCAATGTCATCGTTGTATTTCACATTTCAAGGGCACTGAAGCCCACAATAACCCAGGATGATCCCACGAATTCTGGCCCCGGTGTGGTCTTGCTAGTGCTGCCGACCAGCAGCTAGCCCTCCCCCGGCTGATGATTAGGTTGCATGCGGCCGCCGCCGGCAAGAAGCTGGCTGGCGCGGCGATGATGGCGGCGTTCCCGCCGTCTGCACTCTGGCCGCTCGCCGCCGCCGACGCGATGGTGCTGCCGCCGCGGCGGTGCTGCAGCAGCGGCGCCCACTGCTGCTGATGCTGCTGTAAGAGAGCGCCATGGTGGCGGCGGCGGTGGCGGTGTCGTCGTCGTCGATCGATCGCCCCGAGGGCAACCCACTCCAATACTCTACCCCCACCCACCTTATACACGCGTGCACGCCACCACCACGAGCCACTCGAATCACTCGCATACACAGACACTCATGCCCAAACAACAACAACAACAACAACAACAACAACAACAACAACAACAGCGACAGCAACAAGCAACAACAACAAAAACGCAACGGCAACAGCAACGGCACCACACCATGAGAACAACCTAAGCAGATCTCCCACCCACATCCGGAGCTGAGTCACCCCCAGTAGCTCCCGGGGGGTTTAGCTGGGTGTAATGTTGCACGGTGGGTGACCGAGGACGCTGCTTCAGCTGTCAACCCCTAACCTTATGATTCATGCCCCGTTACGCTCAAAACATGAAGCAGTACCTTAGGGTACGCAGGGTCACTATAACTCCAAAGAACGTAAAAGAGCTACGAGTTACGAGTTAAGCGAAAGTGGTAGATCAAGTCCACTTCTGATTGAATACAAATGGTAGGTGTGGTGAGAGAAAGTAATAAAACGAGCCTAGCAATAGAAAAGCGAAAAAAAATCAATAACCGAAGAAGAATACTGTGCGCGACGAATGAGAATGATTGAATGAACGAACAGACCTAATAAGAGAAGCTTGAGCTCCCGTCGTGCGTTGCGTTTGTCACGCTGGAGCTGTTTCTCGATTTCCTGGTTGATGCGCTTCTGCTCGCGCGCCTCCTCCGACAGACAGCAGGCCATCGTGAGACGCGCTCCAGAATCCTCCTCCGCTGCTCCGACTCACGACCGCTCCTCTCCGGTCGTCGTCGTCGTCAGTCTGCGCGGCGGCGGCGGCGCTCGACACTCTTACACTCCTGCTGTTGCTGCTCCTGCTGCTTCTGCCGTTCGACTTCTTCTTCTTCTCAGTGGGAGATCACGACGAACTGATCAATAACATCAGGTCACGGACATCACCCGCAACAACAATCGGTAGCAGAATGTGGTGGTGGTGGCGGTGGTGGTGGTGGACGGGCTGGTGTATGGTGAGCGTGGGGCTCGACGACGAGACGAGACACAGAAACGGCGCGCGCTCTTGTCCGGCAAAAGGTGATCCGCAGACGACCGGACCACGGCGGCCGCGACGCGACCGCACGCTCCCCGCCGTTCTCTGCGTGCAGCCGCAGCGACCGTATCCCTCCTCACCACGGGACCACCAGCCCGGCGCATACAGCAACGGCATCGCCACGGCGTGCGAAACTCCACCGGTCGCGCAATTCTGCGAGTAAAACGTTGTGAATTGCCTGTCCTTTAGCCACGGCATAACCAATCCATATTTCCTCCATATACCCGATAATCCTCAAATCTGAGAACTTCAGACGGGAATCGAACCCGTTTCATCCCTTCTTGGAGGCGCGTACTGACCAATGGCGCTACTGAGGTTCCACTTCTGTCATCACTCTTTCTGCAATTCAAGCATCGCTCTGTCAGCAATCAATTAACGGTTTGGCCTGGCAAGCACACTTCGGCATTGAAACCAGTTTCGCTGACTTCTGAAGTTCTTGTTGACTGAATATCTTCTTCATTAATCAGTCTAAAATCTTTATATTTTGACTGCCACTTGCAGTGGTACGATCTTATAGTATACCCAATATGTGGGATGCTGTCGGTAGTGCAACGGTTAGCATACGCTCCCGGAAAGAGTGAGATCTAGGTTCGAATCCCGGCTGACGCAAACGTTTTTGCACAGCACTCCACATATCTTCTTCATTAACTAAGCCTATAGCATGAAATTTTCAATGGAAGCTGAAACGACAGTGGACGATCGACTCGAATCATCGGCTCTGAGAAGGCGCAACGCGTCGAAATCTTAGTCCATTAGAAATTGCCATCAGCAACCTCGTTCTACTGGCTTATTCAACGAAAAAAAAAAGATTTCGACGAGAATTCTGTCCATTTAATCGCTTTAGCGGGAGTGTGATGTTACAAATATACCCAGTGATGTTGACTAATGTGCAAAACGTTGACGTTAAGTGGGACTCGAACCCGCATTTCACCCTTTTTGGGCGCGCGTGCTAACCAACCGACGCCTGTTGTGATCTTGAGATTATAGGAAGTATGATTTCAGTTAGTATTTGTGATATGTTGGATACTCATATGATCTACTATTTCGTCTCGCAGCTATTTTTCCTCTAAAGGGTGGCATTTCTTTGAGAGTTATAATCCACGTGAACGAGCGTATGTGGCGCAGTGATCAAAGGTGCTCTGTGTCGCACACAAGATCAACGGTTCTGTTTCGCGCTCACCGTTCACCAAGCCGTCCATCCAACCGGGATCGGTAGATTGGTACCAGACTGGTGTCCTTGGATTCCTCAAACAAAGCCAAAAATTGAAGACGAATGGATGACGTATCTTTCAGAAATTGACCTACGCTGGAGGCTCCAACCTTTTATCAATGTACAAGAATTCTTTGTTTTAATGTTCTTCTAGGAGGTCGATGATGGTGTAATTGTAAATCGATTTCTTACGTGATTAAACATTTTCAAGGGCTGTCAGCCTAAGTGGATTTAATGCTAATATCGGCTTACCCCACCAACCCTGGTGACGGTAGATTGCTGACAACCACTTTGTCTTCTATCGAGAAAAAAGTGGTATCAGAGAGATGGGCTTTGTGGTGTAGTGGTAGCCCGCGCCCCCGGCGTAGGTAGGCCTCTGGTTTGATTCCCGCTGGAGCCTCAAACTTTTGCTTATCACCTAGCATCCTTGGATACTGAAAAGTTACTTCAAATTCATATCTAAGTCGTATTGCACCGACCAAGAGACGTAATGTGATCTGCGGCAAAATCAAAGCTTCTGTCACGTTTAAAGTAAATAACAACGATAACAAAGGATAAGATTTCGCTAACCTCCTATTAAAACTACATAAACATTATTTATGGTTCACTGAAAAAGAGATAGGAGTGTTGTACATAAAGACCACGACATTTGATAGTTAAGAACATTGAAATCTAGTTTCAAACCATAGAACTGGTTGTTTCATAAAAATAATAACGAATTTCATAACGTTTTGTATCTGAACGTACTTTATAGTCAGAAAAAAGGATACTGAGTTACGGGAGGCGAAGCTTTTCTCTTCATTCTATGCAAATCCTCTTACCACATTTGTAGATTCGAGCACTTCTCTCATTTGATTCGTTTCCTTGCATCCGTCATTCGCGAACGGATATGGGTATCACTGCAAACCTGTCGAGCCGATCTTTCCTTATCGGAATGCCGAGAAAATTCTAGGACACCCATGTGAAGGAGTTCCTAGGCATTGTGAATTGAAGGGAGCTTTTGAGGAAAGTCTGATTCCAATTTTTCGATCTCGGATGAATGAGAGTCTGGTCGGCCAAAGGTGTAATCGAACCAAGATCTTGCGCGGATTGAATGACATCACTAGTACCGCGCTATTTGCGCATTCTTGTACGTTTCAGTATTGTCATATAACACATATAATTACTTTTTTCTGAATCTACGGAAGAGAAGGTCTAAGGACATGGTTCGCGTACCGTAGTAATGGTACCACGACTATTTTCTACGATTTTCAAAAATAATTCATTCTCACGATCTCACAAGAATTATCACACAAGCGATTCTTTTAGAGCTTCCGGGTTGGACTTGACTCTTTTTATATATTAGATTTATGACTTCCCCGTCCAACACTACGAAGTGCAAGATAATGTTCTTATTAGTCACAGACTTGAATATCAGTGCACACTTGGAAATTATGTGTCTGACAGGTTGGCTCAAATTGCACGCCTAATACACTATTAGCAAGAGCGAACTATCCAAACAGTGATCGATAGAAACAAACAGATAAAAAATATGGTCAAATATACCGCACGTTAGCATGACTCTGACGAGTTTTCATGTCCAACCTCGAAAGAGGCTCTCTGGATATATCTCGCTATGAGGACTTCATGCTATCTCATTTGCTATTATTTTAGCATAGTCTACCATTTTGAAAATGAGTTCACGTTGCAATCTTATTCAAAGCCGACGGCTATGAAGACGATCTGCAGTGTACGATATTTTATTTTTCTATGAATTACTGTCGTAATATAGAGGCCATCAGATGGTAGCAGTCTTATCGACCTTTGTAAAGGATAAGACGTATACTAGGGATGAGGACAATATAACAGTACACCATGTGGAAGAGAACACATGTGATCCCAGTTACCTTCCCAGGTCATACTTCTTTTGTCTCCCCCCTTTTTTGCTACATAAACTGAATAGTATAGAAGTGCAAGAAGTCCTGTAGACATAAACATCAAGAATTATCAATGTCAAGATTCAAACAGAAATGCATCAAAACAAATTTATAACAACTAGAAAGGCAAACAATCAGAAGCGCAACTTTGTGAAAAACCACTTGTTTTTGCCGGTTTTATATCGCTCCTCAAACTTGGACTTGATCTCTGCGAGGGCACACCGCTTCTTTTTGGGAATCTTCAGTGACTCCTACAACATTTAAAGGATAGTTCGCTTTTTATTCAACGACAAATAATTGGTCTCATTATTACCTTATTGATATTCGCCTTATCGAAAGCAACATCAACAGAATACCTAGTTGGAAGAAGATGACTGTAAGAGACGACCTTCACAAAAGGCCTCAACTTGTTTCGTTTTTCTTGTTTCTTTTTTCCCATGGATTTCGTGACCTGAACAAATATTTTAGCTCAGCTTGAAAAACATGAGGAGAAATTTATATACCTTCAATGGGTACTTATCAATACCGGCGATGATGGCATGAGGGTAGGACCTATCAGCACCTCCCTCATCATGAGCTTTGACAACAAGAGCTTTCCTTCCGGCGTATTTGCCACGAAGGACAAGGACAACCTTGCCTGGTTTCATTATCTTACCCATAATGATCCTGTGAAAGAAGTTTAAACTATCTTACACACATAAATAAAAAAGAAAGAAGATATGGACAGATATACTAAGTATTTTCAGCCAAGTAGAAGAGCTAAAATCTTTATTTACAAATCAATAAATCGATGGGTATAATCTTCGGAGTTTTTCTTTCTTGTTCTTGTTGTAGTGATGTTTGCTTCCCTTTTCTAGAGTAGCAGAAACGACAGAAGTGGAGACGGGGACAAAAGTAGTATCGTTAAAGGTGCGATTGTGAACACGGTTATTATTGGTATTGAAGAACATGGAGTCAATTTTCTTGCTACTCAAAACATCACTCTCAAGTAAACCACGCTTCTCAAGCTGTCCGAGCTGAACACGACCAGATTCAGGTCTATCTGAATCACCTGAATAGAGGTGACTGTTAAAAACTTCATGGTCGATGCCGGGCGGAGGGGCAACCCATTTGATTCGACCAGCAACTACGTCTTTAATTACCATTCGAGCTGCACGCGAGCAATCAGGAATTCCTGAGGCTGACATGAATCCACGAATGAAGGCTATGGATGTCAACAGATTCAAAGCAGATGACTTCGAACCATCCGGTAACATAATTGAATACATGCGCTCGAAAAACGATATCGGGACACGTGACAATAATAAAGCAACTGGTCCAAAATGTTCTCGCATCTGATCCGGAGGAAGAATACCTGAAAATGGTTTTACTTCTTAACGGCATAAGAATATTATGATAGTAAAAACATGGTCTACATGAATCAACGTCTATCCTACGAAGTATCCACCCTACTTGCAATACTAGTACAACATAGCATAATATAATTTACAAACTGCAACAAGACTAACCATTCAAAAACATCTCGTTTCTGCCGAAAGTAAATGAAGGCATCACAAGACCTGGACTATCACATAAGCACAGCTGAAAAATGTTTTGTTCTCAGTTTCAAACGATATTCAGTCAAATAACAAGTTTCTTCTGAAGACAACTAACTTGACTGTCAATGTATATCGTTTGAAAGTGACGTGTCTTTCCAGGGACAGCCGATACAGAGACCTTTTTAACACCGGCCAACTTATTAATCGTCGAGCTTTTGCCGACGTTGGGATAGCCAACCATACCCACAACGACTGGTTTTGAACCAGGAACATCAGAGACATGTCCAATTTTTTTCAGATACTTGATGAGGTCATCACTTGTACGAAAATATGCATATCCGTTTGCAGATGTAGCATCCGTAGGATGAGACAGCGTGCATTTCTCCGATATAATGGGAGATTCCTGTTCGCATTCCTCCGATACAACGGGAGACTCCTCCAAGGCCGACCTAAACAACACGCACCATTTGAAACGACTAAAACACGGGGGAATAACCTTACCAAAAAACTGCGTCAATTTGATTCTCCATAAAATAATTTGCCCATTCGGACAGATGATACTCTTCCAAAAGATCGGCTTTGTTAACCAGCAAAAGTAGTTTCTTCGCGGGATCAACTTCTTTCACAAATCGGTCGAGATCTTTGCTTCGGAAAAGAAGTGGATTTCGTGCGTCAACAATCTGAAACATCGCCTAACATTTTAATGGGTCAAAATGACACATCATTTTGATAACACTTCAAAGCACGATTGCCGAACTTTCCAAATAGAAATCTGTAAACCACAAGTAGTAAAGGGGTACTGCTAGCTCTTACACTTGATTACATTGAATTATGTCATAGCTAAAGCTCTCGGCCTAACTAAATGGAACTTTATGCGGTACTGGAACCACTCACGTGTCATTTAACACATAATTTTCAGCCTTTCTGACGGCCGCTTCTTTCACGTGCACGTTACTTTTTCCATAACTAGAGAGTATCTCACATGAACACTATGTTTTCTACAACTAGAGGACATTAGGGGTAGTGAACAAAATAAAATTGCAGAACAGACTTTAGCATTCCTAAGTTGTGAATGGTACGTGTGCTGTCATTTAGTACATGTTACCATGATTTTTCATGCAAATACATTGTTGCCTAAACATAGAATTGCTTCCAAACATGCTATGTCCATGTTAACCAATTTGTGGTCAAATTATCGTCAATAAATTTTGACATTGCAAAGATTTTCGTGCATTCCCAAAGCAGAATATTGCTTTCACCGGTCAACGCTCACCACAACATATGCGTTGGATAGGTTATGGGGTAATTAAGAAAAATTGGAAAAGAGTTCAATGTGTCGAAAAGACCGTAAGAAAGGAAATAAGCACTGGAATGTCACGATGGCCTTTCTAAGTGCTCTTCATGATCATGTACGCCCGTATTGTCCTTTATATGGTGGAAGTAAGCCAGGATTAATTTTTTTCCAACACTTGGCACTCTAAGAATGTATCTCTTTACAACAGATTACGATCGTCTCTGGATCAAAGCAGAGCGCTACTGCTTTAGTGATTTACACACTTGATTTGCCAACGTTTAAGTAGAATGAGATTGAAGGGGACAAATCAAGCATTACTTGGTACTTTTCCGCTATCTCAGCGTCATTTTGACCCTTCAGAAAAAGCCTATTTTCCACTTATTTTTGACGATTAAATAATCATCAGATAGCTTAGATCGAAAAATTTGAACAGCGTGTTCCATCTTCAAAAAGGCCTCGCTACTGCGCTGAAAGAGCAAAAATGAATTTTTTTTCTCGCTGACCAAAGCTATTCCTCTAGAGTTTTAGTAATTAATCGATAGATTAGATTTTAAGAATTCCAATAATTTGTTTGCTTTTGATTATCGACCTCGTATAACGCTGCAACAGCTAAAAAAAGAAACGGCATCGCAAAACTGAAAAAAAGCATCGAGTGCGAAATCCAATTTTCTTTTGATTCTCTTAAAGCACTAAACCAAAAACACTACTGGACCCATGAAACTTGATCTACCGTTTGCTTCTTAAAATGCTTATTGAAAAAGGGGAGTGAGGCTCTGGTTATCGAGAGAGCTTCAAATGAGGAACAAATTATCATTTTTGCTCTTTTAGCGCAATAACAAGGCCTTTTTTGAGATTAAATATACCATTCAAATTTTTTTGATTTGTGCTATCGAACAATTATTCGAACATTGAAAGAGACCATGAAATACGTCGTTTTTTTACAAACGTTCAAAATGGTGTTCAGATAACGGAAGAGTACCCAATATTTATAACGACTGTCAGCAAGTTTAGGTTCGTAAGACCACGAAAATTACTAGGAAATACGATAGAATGTTGGTACCCTTAACACATTCTTATTAAATAATTATGCAATTTATATACATATATACATATATGTACATACATACGCATATATACGTATATGCGTATATAAGCATATATACTATACTTATAAATGTGCCATGGATCAAGCTACCTTTTATTTCATCAATGCATTTATCAGTACGTGATCGACAGGAATTCTTATCTAACCGCTCTTTAGAGGTGGTTTAATGCTGCATATACACCAAATGATTTTGAGTGATGTGCTGAACTTCGACGTAAGGCAGAACTTGAACCCGCATTTCACTCTTAGCGGGTAGTGTGCTTAAACAATTGCACAACCAATGCCTGTTTTGCCACGACTCTTCCCACGAAACTGATAACTCTAATATCTGCGAAGTAAAAGTCGATGGAAGAGTTTTGCTTATGAAAGAGAAAAGCGCAAGTTCCATCCCTATTCTCAAAGATCCTTGTAATTAAAAAAGGAGCGCTCAAACCCAAGTACCTCAAAGCTTCGCAGAGATTCGAGTGAACCAGCAATCAACGCATTAAAAAAAAAAGACAAAATTCTCAAGCAACATCCGAAACAACACGAGAAGAGTAGTTGAAACAGATCACATTCAGTGCTACCTAATCCAAAATGGGAAAAAGTTTGTCTTCAATAACACAATTGGTCCCATTGAATTTGGAAACAATCAAGTTGAACGCAAATTCGCGACTTTCACGTAATCAAGTACCGTACGTTAAAATATATATATATATATATATATATATATATATATATATGTTCGCACGTACATATATATGTACCTACAGGTATATCACGTGCACATGTATGTGCACACTATATATGTACTCATATGTATTTACATGTACATATATAAATGCATATATGTGTATATACATACGTACACATGTACGCATTTATACACATCTATACTTACACATATGTACAAGTATATGTACTAAGTTGGATTCTTAAGTAAGGTTAAGGCAAGGAGTAGGAGAGAGAACATACGTTCCAATACTAGTTCTAAGGTCATTCATGAAATTATTGAGCCTAGTAGAGGCTGCAGATCGACAATGATTACCACAGTAAACAGACATAAAAAATCAAATTAGTTTGTCCTTCACGGACAAGCTCGACTTCTAAGTAAAGAATCACCTCAATACCATTTTTGAAAGCGAATGAAAATAAAAACAAGACCTGCCTGCACGACGACATCACTGCGCTCGACCACACGCCACAGTTCCCTCCACATATCCGGATTTTTTTCAAAAGGAGTTAGAGTTAGACCATCATGCTGAAAGTTCCACTTGTTTACTGCTCTCTGCTACACGATGCAGAGCCGTTAAGTGATGTCCAGCAAGCTTCTTAAATGCACACTGTACCTCTTGAAGTTCAGAAAGATCTGAACGCCACTTTAGAAATACTTCATTTTCAAGTTTCGTCAACTCCTCTGCCGTATTCCAGGAGTCTCTGGGAGGTCTTCTTGGAATTTTCAGCTTATGTTCAAACTGTCGTTGTAACTCGATGTTGTTTGTGTAATCAACTCGGGATGGGATTACAATTGGTGTTTCTCTGAAAAATATTTAGTAAGGACAAAATAAAAGCATTGTACTAATCAGGGGCATAAAGATTAAAGTGAAAATGTCCCATCGTTGATCAATCCTTGAAGGACGTGCCGTGCATTCCTCTTCAATTCTCAGCCTTATTTAAGAGACTAACTTCATAACCGGCCTTTACAATGACTCGTGGGTGGCCTACCGGTGTATCAAAACAGTGCTGCTATACTCCCAGATAAAAGTATGACACCAAATCACCGCCCGGGAGAGATGAAAGGTTCGGTGAACCTTGGGAGCGGGATCGAACTAACGACCATCAACTTATCGATTATGTTTGTCACAGAACACCTCTAACCACTGTGCCAAACGCGCTTCAAGGCTTATATTTTGAAAAATGAGGACAAAGGCTTTCGGCGTTGATCAATCCCTAAGGAATTCGCCATGTATTCGCGTTCAATTTTTAATTTCGTTTGAGGTGATTAAATGCATGTCTCCCCTTACAATGACCCGCGATGGCCTCCCACTGTATCAAGTCACTGCTGCTTATTCCCCTAGACAAGTCCGAGACCACTTTGGTACCGATTTGCCGACCCTGAAGATGAATAGGTTGGTGAGCCACGAGGGCGAGATCGAACCATCGACCTTGTATATGACGCAGAGCACCTCTAACCACTGCGCAACATACGCATCTTTAAGAAAAGAAAAAGAAAAAATGAGTTGAATCAACAGCTATGATTAGGAGGTAGGAATATTGAAACACCTAACAGACTTACTAACTTCTCAACAACACGGGACTGCCCACGTTCAGCCGTGAAAGACGTTCCTGCCAATTGCACTCTTGCTAAAAAGTCGTCCAGGCTTGCTTGTTCAGTAGTAGAATCGATGTATTTGATAGTTTCCTATACATTATCGGGTTCTTTTCGGTTATCAAGAGACAAATGAAAAAGCGACCTCATTCGCTGGACAGGAACTTTCAAAAGGGAGTGTTAGTAACCGTTCGGAAGCTGAGATTTCTGGCTACAAGCCCATGTCGCCGGTTTTTCGAAACACCCCTCAACAGATTTTTAGAAAACTGGCGACATGAGGATGTAACCACAAAACTCAGCCTTCGAATGGTTAATAACACTCCTATCTCCCGTTCAGCGGTTGAATTCGGTTTTTCTTTTGCCTCCTTATAACCGAAAAGAATAATTATTGATCACCAAGAGGGAAAAAATTCTGAAAGGCACTTACCGTCTCGGTGAAGGCTGGATTCTCAATGGTCTCTGCATCGTATTTGGATCGATGATGAGTTCGTCGAATGCGATCTTTCTCATTGGTTAGCGAATTTCCCAGCGACTTATTCACTCCCGTCGGCTTCTTATTTGACGGACGACGTCTCGTCATCAGCGGACGGTCGACGTCTAGTGGAACCAATCAATGACAGTTGAGTTGAGCGACTATCTAAAGAGTAAACTGTCGTACGTATCACTCCGAGAACTGCGGGAAACGGGTAGATCACATAGAAACGAGCCGGGACCTGTTAGATCATAAAAAGAACGGGCATTGAACAGAAGAACCACAACGGACTAGAATGCAAGGAAATGCTATAGGATTTTCGGAACAGTTTACTCCTGCGCAATTACGGTAATGTGTGATGATCGCTATGGGACCTATCAGGGTTGTTTCTTAAGCGGTCCTTTAAGATTTCAGATGCCGGTGCGCTCCAGCGCTACCTCCTGCTCTTCGTGAGGTCTACGGGTTTCAGTGCAGGTCGTGCAACACCGAGTAAGTTTTACTCATACTTCTTCAAGGTTTTGTTCCTTTACTCTATTTTCATCCTGTTATTTTCCCTAGTTTTTCTGTTCCTCTACAGGACGCGTATCTCGGCTTGTTAGGTTCCCAGTACGCTCGAGTTCAATTCATTTAGATATTTATAGGATTGCGGGAAGTAGAGGGGGGGTGGCCGAGTGGTTAGTGATGAAGGCCACCAGGAAGCAAGATGCTGGTTCGACCTCTCCCCAACACTCCCGTGCAATCACCCCGTGAACGCCCCAAGGAACACCCCAGTTCGGGTTTCTCCGTCAGTACAAGGACATACCTCTTCAACGGTTGTTCTTATTGACCTCGCTCAAAAACAGTAATAATCTGATAATCACATAACAGCCGTTTTCGGCGTTTTCCAGTGTTTTTGGGCCTTTTTCGAGTGCAAGAAAAGTCGTGTCGATCAGTATTTTACGACTTACATGATGAAGAAGAAATCTGCTAACGGCAGTCACAACAACACTTGAAGTATTCGAAGAGTGATAGCAGAACAATAGCTTTGGCAGTGCAGTGGGTTAGTAGACGATACTAAAAAAGTGAAATGCGGGTTCTATTCCCGCCTGAGGTTCGTAGTCTTGCATATCACTCAACAATATTGCGAATCATTCATGACATCGTACCACAGTTGAAAGCAGTTGAATAAGAGGAATCGTTGATGATTTCATATTGGTAGACTTTTGTGAGGATGAATGCGAGGGAACGAACAGATTGCAAAAAGTGCTGAAATCCCCTCCACGATCTTCTGCCAAAAATAAGCTTCCGGATGCGCCTGAAATCGCCATTCCTCGGGCTTTGAACCAGCGAAACTCCTGACATGGCTCTTAAACTTGACCAAATGTCTTGAGTTGGCTTCCACGCAGGAAATTCTCCACTAAGCGGAAATCGGACCATAATCGGACAGCGCACCATCTGGACTGTAGACTCGGTGCGGCAAGACCTCGACTCCCTCCAATTCATCATCCTTTTCCTTATTCTTCTTTACGCTGTGAGGTTTAGCATTGTCTTGCTGAAACAGCGCGCGCTTTCGACAAATCAATGTCGGATACTTTCCCTTCATCTCATCGTAGACTCGGTCCGGTTGCTCGCAGTGAAGCTTCAGGTTTGGTGGCGCGACCATTCGATTAAGTTTCACATGTAGAACACCCTTTAACATTCCACCAAAGGCAGAGCATGACCTTTTCGCCTTACCGATTTTGACGTGCAACTGATAGCAGGGTTTGATCCCTTGGAACCCAACGTTTGCTCCGATCGTGATTGACCAGGCAGCGCCACTAGATTCCTGAGATATACCCATGGCTTAACACTGACCGATACTGTGTGAAACAAACATAAAATCTGAACTTTTCGCGGATGTCAACGGACTTTTTCCTCTACGTAGTAGATGAACCCCTCTCACATAATCACTGTATTACAGAGTTCAGAAAAAACTACTGTGGTCATCGTCGTGAGTTTATTCTTTTAGTGTAGAAGATACAGTCAAAGTTGGATATAATCCCTAAATGTTCTGTTGACATTTTCAGGTTCTATGATCGGTCAATTACTACGGACTACTCTGCCAAGTCAAATCAGTGTACGTTGGAACTGTCCATGGCATCGGAACAGCTTTCGACCATGCTTCTTCCCTTTCAAATTGCAAGAAAAGTTGAATACAGAAACGATTGAAGCACGTTTGAAAACCAGAGGAGGACGGCTAATGCTGATGAGACGAGTGTTGAGGGAACAACCGTTCCTTGGCTACGTAACGAAACCATCAAAACCAACAAAAGTTTCTTTTCCGCTGTAAATCTTTATTCCAATGAGATCATTAACAATAAAAATCGCAAGTGATATTGTTATCCATATAACTTCTTTACTGCGTTATTGTTATGAGTTCGATTCGCTTCTTCAACTTCGGCGGATTCGTTGCAGTCTCAGTATTTGATCTGAAATAATCTTTCAAAGAACTCAGCGACGAAGAAGTATGGCCATGAACTAGACCGGAGGACTGTTTCTTTAGATAATTTTTTAGGGGACTGCGGTGGTAGCAGTAATGTTTCTGTCGCATAAATTCATGTAAAGATCGTGTGTGGCGCAGTGGTTAGAGGTGCTCTGCAACACACATTGTTTGGTCCATCATTCGACCTAGCGCTCAAGGCTCACCAAGCCTTCCATCCCTCCAGGGTCAATAAAATGCTACCATACTTATCTAAGGAGATAGCAGCACTGATTTGATACATTGGAGAGGCCACTGCGAGTCGTAAGTGCCAATATGCATCCATTCCTCAAACGATGCTAGATGAAGACGGATGTATGGCCCACCCCGCAGTGATTGAGCAAGGCCGAAAGCCTTGAATGAATGCTTTTGAAAATTTTAGGCATATGAAAAGGTCCGTGATTTTGGTTATCCAGAGAATTTTGTGAAACAGTTTGTTCCATGGCAATGCAACGGTCAATCGAAAATACCGTGTATGTCAGGAATTTTCTACGGAGTGCATCAAACCTTCCTTCGACAAGAATTTACGACTGGTCACATGTTGTGAAGACGTGAGATCGGCATAATCGAAATATTTCGCAGTGCTGTGCAAAAACTACGCGCAATAGTGCTCAGTTCGGTTAGAAGAGAGCACAATTTTTGATGCTGCAGCTGAACCCATAATCGACACCATTTTCATGGAGAAAGCATACTGAACAATCGCACACAAGTGTTCAGACGCGGAGGATGTGCAGATTTGTATTTAAGTAGGTAATGGAATAATTCAAAACACGGTTCGACCCTTTCGGGACAGCAGTTGATAGATCGCATAGCGCCGTTCACAAACGGCGCGTAATTTTCGTTATTTCATTGAAATTTTTTCTGTTTCGAATGGGAACTCTAGGCTCTTTGTGTTATACTGTTATTCCATTATTTTCTCAAAATGATGATATGCACCTGGTGCATATGTAACGCAGATGTACGAAGAAAACTTTTAGTGTAAATTGTATTCTTCTTCTCGTTCTTACAGCGTCCTACAGCAATTTTTGCTAGTCCGTTTCAGCGTCAACATTGTCGACATTTAATCTATCGAATGACTACCAAAAGTCCAGCGAAAAGCCATCCACAGACCCCAGCACAGCAAACAGAGTGAACTGAGTGTGGAACCTAGTATGATTTTCACTGCTACAATGCAATGAGCAAGGCCTTTCGGAATTCAAACACATTTTTGAAATCGCCGAAATTGAAGCTTTCATAAAATCACCGAAATTCCAAGGGAAAGTTTTTCTAGCGAGAAAGGTCTCTAGAGATCGTGTGTCGAAATGAATGCACGCCACCCCGAAAGGGCTAATGAAAACTGTGGTCCAATGAGTGTACAAGGAATCGGAGAGTCTGTAACAAGTCCACCCTCAGTGAAGAGCAATCCAGTTGTGAATAGCAAGATGCCAAGTATAAAAATGAAGACCAAAAGGTTCTGCTGAAGGGTCACCGAACTCTTCTCTTCTTAGCACAAAGGCAAGTTGGGAACGTCTACCAATTGAGACTAAGGATTTTCAAAAAGTATATTTTGAATCACAAGCCAGTTTTTGGAAAGACGACACAGTAGGATCACCGATGCCAACAGATGGGTACTTTAGAGGAAGTATAAGAAATCAGAAGCATAAGAAAATAACGCTAAGGTGTTCATGAGTATTCCTATTACTGTTATCAATGCTCGCTGTAAGACAGAACGGATAAGAAAGCTTCAACCGACCCACAACACACTTACCTTGCTCCCCCACTGGAACGACATTCATTTCCGCAGAGGTTGGAGTACTTAAGCTTTGAAGCCTGGAAAACTTCCGCGACCCTATTTATATCAACTAGTATTCTGAAGCGGGTGACCTTCGCTCTTCTTGTAAGACAATGACATTGCACTGTGAAGGAAAAGCATAATCAATCTGTGGAGGAGATCGTTCACCGTTATTCTACAACGAAAGGGAAACGGACGAACTTTGTAACTACCGTTCGAATCGATCAGTCTATTGGGTGTGAGTTAGAAGCTATTCAGAAGATTGCTGTGACGCGTATATTTGAGAACTTGGATAAAGCCCGATTCGTCATGCAAACTGGATTTTGCGATGTATCCGGCCAAACGGACCACATCCAGATCCCCTCACGTCGTGGAGGCGTGCTAAGAATACCATTTACTTTACTATAGCCATCATTCCGTCGACTTTGATCGGCCATCGTATGGGGGCGACTATCGTAGACAATATTTCAGAGATGTTTACTGTAACAATACTTTTACTTACTCATTTGGAACGTAAACTGTGTATGTTGAGGAAAACTCCAGTTCAACTGTCAATTTGCTGACAACATAACCATGTTTCCAAACATTACTGCATAATCGGACACTAAGTAAGCCAAACCTCATGGAACAAGGAGAAAGATAGACCTATGATTATTGGAAAGGAAATATAGGGCCTTTGTGCAGAGTTGTGATCCCTAAGCGCAACGCGCGCGAGACACAGCCTTATCATGAATGCTACAGGGTTGTAAGGTGTTACTGGAAAACAAGTATATTTTTGATTTCATCGAAATTTGCGCTGTTTGAAGGTCATTAGAAGTTTAGAAAAAAAAGCTCTGTCCAGCGAAATATAAGTGTGATAACTATAAAAACGCGCAGCGCGTGGAACATAATCTTATATCTTTTGCTGGACGAAGTTTTTTTCTAAACTATTAACGAGCTTCAAATAGCGCAAATTTCGGTGAGTTCAGAAATGCATTTCTTTTTCTGGAAGGTCTTTTTATAACCTTGTAGCATTCACATAAGATCATGTTCCTCACGCGCTGCGCTTGAGGGACCGTAACTCTATCTAGAGGCTACTTAGTAACAATTTGGAAAAAGAATTCTGTTGACTAGAACGAGCAAACTGACTCCATCAGGTCTCTAACGGAGATCACTGATTTCTGCATGATTTTACACTTACACCTTTTGGGAAGAGTTGAGCACATCACACAGCATCAGCATATTGTTGTTTTCTTTTGAAGATAAATCGATGCGCTTAACACGAAACCAGTATTGTAAGTTCTCTTCCTCTGTATCCAGCTGAATTGCCCTCGACAAGTGGACGTCAATAAAGCGACTATTCATTGAGAGAGGGGTATAGGAGGGCAATAAACAGAATGCCGAGAGAACTGAAGCACCGAAGGATACCTATCAAAGAAAACGAAGGTATCTGTTGCATGCGTAATAGGGTTTCATTCATGACTAGAATGAGGTTCCGCATCATCAGAAATGTTAGCACTAATCCTTACCATTTCTGAATATACTGACAAACTGAGACCGATTCAAAATAGGTACCTTGATGGTGTTGTTGGACTCGTAAGTTCTGCGCTCAGACACGGCGATTCCTCGGATTTAGCTTGCAGAAAACGATAGAGACTACCAGATCGTGGTGTTGTCAGCGAATGTGGGGATGTTCCATGCGGAGTGGCCTTGATTTGTGTTGAACAGTCGTACGCGTCCTCATTCCGGGTATCTGGAACACAGCACCGATTGGCTAAATGACGGTTTAATCATGTTACTTAGACTTTGGCGACCCCTTATACATGCACAATTTCAAATATGTGTAATTTTTATGCCTGTGGCATAGATTTACGTCTAGCATTTCATCTTTGTCCCCAACCCTCTCCACAGTAAGCCTCAGCAGCAATCTCAGCTGCATTCTTTCATGACATTAATCGAAAAACTGCAACCTGATTTGAAGACAAAAAAACTGGTTCTAATTCTGTTTATTGGAAATTCTAAGTTCAATAAACATATTTTCTCGGCGTAGCACCATGATAAGGATGTTCCCGAATCAATACGAGTAGTATCACAGAAACGTTCTGTACGCAGAAATTATTTGAAAGGAAAAGGAAAAATTGAGGGAATGTGTATTACCCAGAATGTCCATCGTATTGGAATCAATCTCTACACTCGCAAATAAGTTGAATCAACAGCGTTAGTGAACGAAATTGGTCTGCTAAGCAACAAGTTCATTTTACATTTGAAGAGCATTGCTTTTATTTTTTGATATTGTAGTGATAAAAATCTTATCACCATGAAGATTATAACGCGCATAAGATTGGTCCATTATACTCCTATAAATTTAGTCCGTTACCTTTGCTCTTTTTCTCCTTTGGCTTTCTTCCTTTGATTTGTATAAGTGGCGGTGAAGGGGGACAATTCTCCAAAAGCGTCTGCTCTACCTGAATAGTTTACGCGTCACATCATGTCCACATAAAAAGGATAAAAGGTCCACATATGTATTGAAAATTACGAAGAGGATAGAAACTCATTTAAAATCGAGAGAAAAAAGGCACCTTGACTCCCCACTGTTCAACCGTAAGCTTTAGAAATGTGCAGTATCCCTCAAGGGACGATATCACTACGTTCATTCCGTCAGAACTCCAAGTCGCGTCTGTCAGACTATTGTACTGGATATTTTCGACAAGACCGACTGGAATGGGATGTTGACTGTCGTAAAAATAGACACTGTCTTTGGTGAGAGCCAACCACAGTATTCTATAAGGTAATCTGAAAAGAACACATTATAACATCCTTAAATAACATAGCCTTCAGAGGACGAGGAAAAAATATTCATGAAAAGACTAAATAAAGAGCAGATAACTAACCCAGTGTAATTGATCTCTTCTTTTTGAAGCGCCATTATAAGAGGACAACACCTAATGAGAAACGTTGCCTTAGGACAAGGTAGAAACGCGAATGGCTTGTCACTTAAAAACAGCATGAAAAAGAAAGGACACTAAGAAGGTTACAGAATATTAACTGAACAAAACTTACTTTTCAATTTCATTCCTTTTGAAAACGAGTGTTCCGTAGATATCACGTGTACCGGCTTCCAAATTTGCACCTATAATTAGATTTCATAATGACAAGGAGTTAAGTAATCATAGGAAAACTCAAAAATGAACAAACATGGTGCGATTATCAATTGACCACAAGGCGAAAAAGATACGCCTCGTTGAAAACTCATCAATTGGTCGTCATGGAAAAGTTTATAGACCTAAATCTAGAAATAACAGAAAACTTGAATGCATATACATTGTCCACCGTACAAATTACCTTGTGCTCCAAAGAGACGTCTAGGATCGTGACCGCTGGCAAAGCAGAAACTCCGAACATTCGGAGCCGTGTGCCCTTCGTTGCATCTATTAGATCCATTTTACGATCAGTAGACATTGTCACAAGGTATTTTCCTTTGGGATCCCATGTCACACCGCTCGGAAAATGTCGCAGATTTCGCACCGTCACACACCGTTTACCTTGAAATGAACAACAGAGAGAAATTTGGAAACAATGCATGAGGACAAATCAGTGATTTTGAGTAGGGGAGAGGGCGCATGCTGCACAGCGGTTAGAGACACCCACTGACACAGACGTTGTCGGTGGTTCGATCCTGCACTCAAGGCTCACCAAGTTTTCCATCTCTCCGGGATCGACGGACTGGTACCCGACTTATTCGAGGGGATAGCAGCACTGAGTTGATACATCAGCAGACCACCGTGAGTCATCATAAAGGCCAGATGTGTATTCACTTATTCTGAGCGATGCTTAACAAAGTTGAAGGCACGGCGCAACCCTAGAAATATAGGAGACCAAGCTCATCTCGTACTTGCGAGATTTCCTTTCGAAAATTCAAACCTAATTGATGAAGTTGCGATGGCCCGGGCATGTCGACGGTAGTGCTTCTTCGAGTTTCCAAATTTAGTGTTCAATTAAATTCCATAAAATGAAAAAGATTAGTATATAAGAGTGATTAAAAATGATATTTGTGTTAGATATTAGAAAAGATATATCTTCAAAATTAATTGGCGCAGGAGTGCCAGCAGTGCAGTGGTTAGCATGCGTCCCGGAAAAACTAAGAAGAAGGCACAACGCCCGCCCGTGGTTCAAGTTTTGCATATCATTATACATTTCAACAATTAGATACTGACGTATTATTGAACAATAAAATCTGTTACCATAATCTGAGTCGTTTCTGAGCTTTGTCATAGCACTTACATAATGCAATACATGTTTAATGGCCTTCCAGCCTCGTCAGTTGCATGGTGTCTTTCGATTCAGTCAGTTCGCAGGGAGATATCCCCTTTACATAGCTGACTCGAACGTTTACTTCACGACTACCAGCCAAGAGCAACCGAGTGTACATCACTGCCCGTTCGGTGATTTTGTCACTCAACGGCTCGTGTAAAACATTCGACGTCAGCTCCTATATATAGGAGACGTCGCCTCGAGTAACTGATTGAACCGAAAGGCTCCGTGCAACTGTCGAGGCTCGAAGGCCAAAACACGTGTTTTGCGCTGTATAAGTGCCATAATAGATCTCATGAAAGGCTCAAAATATGCTATCAGAATATAGTGCTATGAGCGAGATTTGAAAAAAAAATGGAAACGAAAGGTATAATTGAACAGTTATTATATTTCTTCGCTACGCTCAGTGCGTAATGAAATCAGCTTGCGCCTGCCAGTCTCGTCCCATTATACTGATCATATAAATCCATTAGATCAACATTTTGCTGCTACTCTAATGGTACAAGACGCAACTGATCGCTGAGAGCAAAGAGACTCTTCAGTACTCTACTCATTAGTGAAATTCGTTAACATCTTATCATTTTCGCTAACGAAAGTCTAGACTCTCCATATATTATCAACAGTAGAAAGTAGTATTTCTAGGCCTTACTGTGACGCAACAACTGTGTTGCATGTGCCGTCAATCGAATGCAAGAAGCACATCGGCAATTAACATACAACGGATTCAGAAGGCCAAAGAATGTAATAGAAACTTTACAACATACCTGAAAATACGTCGTGCACTAGCAAAGACTCATCATTGGACACAGAGGCAAGAAGTTTTCCATTTGGACTCCAAGCCAAGCTTGTTACTTCATTATCGTGATTCAAAACCTAAACAATCGTTCTCCGTTTTCTTTTGCTTGAAAACATGTTTCACGAACTTGAACACCAACTATGAACATGAACACAGCTATTAACCTATTGCGGGCGGCAGCATGAGCGATTTTTGCAAGCGGCGTCCTACTTTCGTCATTCAATAAGAGGATTTTTACTTTGTTTCAGAAGAACTTTAGGCTTTTTGTGTCTCTCTGATACTCTATAGATTTCTCTACATGCCCATATACTTTTTGCGCATATATAGCTCTTATGTGCGAAGATTCCAAGTGTTATACACAACTTATTTTCGCTCTTATGGCGCAATACGAAGACCACAGCAACGGAACTTGGTTTCGGATTCGTCGATATTTGTGTCTTGAGATGAGCATTAGTGTGGTTTGATAAAAAATGGTCCATAGAGCATAGCCGAGCAAACAAAAAAAAAAATGTGAACCAAAGTGTTCCTTTCGCTGCTAAAAAGCATTAAGCCGCCTTTTCCAACGATCGAGAACAGCATTGTAATCGCTCAGATTCAGGTTTTAGCTGATACCGAAATTCTGAATAAAAAAGCTTTTTCCAGCAAAAAAACACTGTGGAGAAATCAAAATGACCTTCATCGTTCGCAAAGGGATAAGCCATTATAATGATGAAAAATAAAGAAAAAAAGCATGAAAATCAGTTTATCTAGTATCATTTGAGGTGATCGAATGCTTATACGGCCTTTGCAAGACACGTGGCGACCTGTCGACGTATCAAGCCAGTTTGCTACCCTCTCAAACAACTCTGGTACCACTTCACCAATCCTGGTAGAAAAAAGGCTTGGGAGCTTTTGGAGGAGGATGGAACTATCGACCATCGACTGATCGACTGTGTGTGTGTCACAGAGCACCTCTAAACACTGTGCCCTACGAGCTCTATGACAGATAAAACCGTGATAAAATTGGAAAAACCCGGTAGCTCAATAACCAGAATCGCGACAAACATAGATTTTAAGTAATCTTCCTCAGCTGCCATAAGCCATTAAATTAGAGTGAAAAAATTAGAAGAATTACTGATCTTTATGCTTCGCATTACAGTCGAGTGTAGATTATATAAAGATTCGCATAAGTTAATTACGAGATAAATTGGTACCTTATGCTTTATCGACTCTAATACAAAATTATGAAACACCTTCAGATTAGAACTTCTGATTAATCTGCAGAGTTTTTCCAGTCAACGAAACCATCTTTGGTAGCGCGAATTTCACTGCACAAATACTCTCAAAAACAGGACAAGAACCGATCAAATAGTACTGATAAATTTTTTATCGACTAATTCATATTTTTTGCGCAGTCACATCACAGAACCAGAGTAAGAACTTAGGTTGACAACTGAATCGTCCAAAATTAAACCGACTTACCCTCATACGCACCCAGTTCTCCTTATTCGGAGGCATATCATCGACAGGTGGTGCAGTTATGGGTGCATCTGATAGCTGCCAAATGGCAATACGTCCATCAGAATCCCCAGATGCCAATAATTTTACTGTAAATGGAACAAATGTCTGCAAAACTTCTATTGAACAAACATTTGTGAATACGTTATTCGACTATATTAAACACCGCCATCTCACTTGCACTCTGTCTGCCTTGCACACCACACTCAGTGGGCGCAAGTGTCACATTGTGTTCGAAGAATAAAAGGATAAATCTCTCGGCGTTAATCAATCCCAAAGGCATGCTACGTATTCGACTTCATCATACATCGCTTGAAGTGACTGGATGCATACCTGGCCTTAACAATGACTTGCAATGAGCCCACCAAAGTCCTGTTAATCAACGCATGGGATCGAACCCAAGAGCGCTGGTGAGCTTCAGGCAGCCAGCCTCAAACGCCTCACATGAAAGCAATACGTAACAATTGTTTGATGGTAACTCCTCTAAATGTAAAACTTCTGCAAAGCATTAGATATCTGATGTTTTGACCTGAAAAGCTCCTTTTATTGAAAAACTTAAAACGTGCAATTTCTCGTCTTTCTTCCTACTGCAATTGAATCAAGCTTCTTAATCTTGGAGATGGAATTGGCGGTGCACTTCATCAGAAAACAAAGCGCGGTTCGACATCTCCCACAAATTTAGCAACATAAGTGGGAACGGCTAAGCTCGGGTACCCCCAAACCTGTATGAAGAATCGACTCGGTCACCATTTCACGACATTTATTGAGAAGATGAGTTCGTCAAGTAGTAACCGAAACAAATCGTAAAATGTCCGAAGACGTTTTTAGACGATGGGGACGATGAATGCTTAGAAACGAATCGAATGGGAGAAATGCTGGGATCAGTATCATAGAAATGATGACGATTTACATAAAACAAATAAAAAACCACTGAAAGTTGCACTTTCACCAATTATAAGCCGTAAAGTCACGAAGAACCTAGTTTACAGTTGATATTCCGTGGAAAAAAGATGATACCGATCGCCTGGAGCAAGTACCGTTCACTAGGCTTCATTCACTCGAAGCTCAGATACGATGGAAACTACAGAAACCATCTCTAATCACGGAAGGTTTCGACGGAAAAGATAACTCTACAATACCTCCAATGGTAGTCAACGAGTAAAACTCGTAAAAAATTAAGAAGCTACCCGAAAACTTTCGGAATGAAGATGGAAATTGAAGCTATCCGTTTCCTTGTGTAATGTTGAGCAACAATTTAGAATTCATGTTATTCATGGTTCTAAAAGACATCTGTTTCTTGGAAAAATTAAAGAAAAGAAAAAGTACGGAGAACTAACACTCCGGATTTTGACTGAACTTCACTTGATTGATCGCGACATTGTGACCGGAGAGATTAGCAAGGAAGGTTACTGCCAATTGATACTTCGAAGAGATCTTTGTAGCCTGTTCATACTCAAATCGCCAGATACGGACCTGAAAACTGTGTAAGATTACAGCAGTTATAAAATCACGAGAAGACAGACATAAAGAACCAAGTCTAACTAAAGTTAAGAAAAAGAATTAAATGAAAAATAAATCAATCACATGGGTGGATCAAACTGTAGAGAAGATTTACCAGAGTAATCTTTCAAATCATGAAGAATTTCTACTTTTAAAACTTCTATAGGAGTGTTATGATTTCACAATGCTATATTCAAGGGTACTGAACGATATGCAAAACTTTGATTCAGGCGGGGGTCGAACCCGCGTCACATCCATAGCGGTAGCGCATGCTACCACTAGACCGAGGTTGACTGCTTCGCACAGTAATCTTAAGGTTTGAAGCATGACTGGATTGTAAATTCAACAATGTTGAGTGATATGCGAAACTTTGGACTTCGGACGAATCGAACCCGTATTTCACCGTGGCTGCGGGTGCGTGCTACGTAGCACAACTAGGGCTCTTGTAGTGCTTTAATCCTTCAGGATTGGGTTCTTATAAGAAAGTGAAGAAAAACGAAAAATTCCTAAACTGAAAAAGTGTAAATAATGAACGGAAACCTCTTTCTGAACACTCGATGTGACTATGCGATAGGCACCATTTTCAACAACCGGATGACAGTCGACAGAGAGAAGTGCTTTCCTATCATGCCAGAAAATCTCCGGCATATAATGCTCCATTGTCTCTTTGATCAACAACGATCCTCTGGAATTTGATAATCTTTGTTATTCGTAATTGACGCATAAATATCAGGATCACTGTCCTACAAAAAAGATTTAGCATTTAAGCTCACTAAAATTGAATGAAAGGAAAATTTCAGCGAAAATACGTCAACAGGAAGCTTTGTAAATTGGAGCTTCATTGGGAGAAGAGCAAAAAAAAAAAGAGAAAAAAGGAAGAAAAAAAGATAAAGGAGAGAAAAACTCGAGAGGAAAACAGGGGATGATGGATGGAAGAGAGATATTGTCATTGACAGATAAGGAACCGACCCCCCGGAAACGACCTGCCCCGAAAACTTCAGGATCGGAGTGAACTGAATTCAAAAACAACGATTTCGCGCCACGGAGATGTGAAATTAGAGCGCGAAAACGTGCATCCTGCATTCCGTGGCTTTCGGTTCGAAAGTGATTGCAGCATGCGGTCGTAAATTACGCATTGTTATTAGTGGAAATATAACCACAAAAATGCGGGGACACGAACAAAACACTGGAAGGTGAGGGGGCCGCTTTCGAACCCGTGATCACCCTTTCCGGGGCTCATGTGTCACCCGCTGCACCACTTGTGCCCAAGCCTTATTTTTACATAGTAATTAATTTGAGCTCGAAGAGAACCTTACTCCATAAAATTAGGCCCCTCAGAGTTTTGCAAACAGGAAACAGGTTCTGACGTTTTAGGCCTTTCATGTGGTCTGTTATGACACTTATAAAATGCTAGACACATGTTTCGGCCTTTCAGTCTCCTCACTAGCACGGTGCCTTTCGGTTCAATCAGTTCCTCGGGATGTACTCCCTATATAGAGAGATCGACGCCAAACTTTTCACACTCAATGTACCGATTGAAGAACGCCATGACATTCTTTGAGAGTGATTTATTGTCAATTGCATGGCTTACGGCTGTTACAGAGCATATGTAACAATACCTTTCAATCGACTATTTTGAGACCTCGTTTGAAATTAGCACATCTTGCCTGCATATTTCAGACCTTTCCGAAGGCTATTATAGCACTTATAAAGTGTTGGACATGTGTTTTGGTTTGACAATCATTTAGAAAACAAGTTCATTTATTCCAGCGGATTAGTACTTCGAGGATCTCGAAACGATGAATTTTTTGAAGGTATTCAAAGATCTCAGGTATGACCTCTGTTCTGGAAAGCTCTCTACGCAATAAAAATAAGAATTTCTCTATTGAATTATGACTTGCAATAAAAGTTTATTCTATATGGAAATTGACGGTATTCAGCATCAGCATGGAAGTTTGACTGAGATGAAGCTCCACTGCATCTTTAGGATCTGAATTCACACTAATAGAGACTCTAGACTAATAGAGATGGCAATTTCTTGCCACTCTGCATATGCGTTCATCCTCTATACTCCCCTAAAAGTGGCCAGATCATCGAACCACATAAGTATGATCAGAATATGAACAGAACGTCCTAAGTACTGAAACGTTAGCGAACGTTGTAAAAGAATAAAGGATAAAGCTCTCGGCGTTGATCAATCTTTTAAGGATACGCTATGCATTCGACTTGATCAAGAATCGTTGGAGTTGACTGAAGGCATAACTGGCTTCTACATTGACCCACGGTGGCCCACCGATGTATCAAGTCGATCCCGTCAAGCGTGGGATCGAAGCATAGATCACGTATTTGTCGCAGGACACCTCTAACCACTGCGTCACATATGCTCTTTGGACAATATACATCAATGAGTAGACCCAATGATAAAGAGTGATGTGCAAAAATATTTGCGTCATCTGGGATTCGAACCCAGATCTTACCCTATCCGGGAGAGCGTGCTGAACCGTCGCACTGCCGACGCATAGGGTGAAATCTAGGGTGATAGGGTGAAATCCAGGGTGAGAGAGTGAAATCTAGGGTGATAAGGCGAAATAGGGTGAAATCGTAGAGCGTGAAAAGTTCGAATCTCAACTGATGTTAGCTGAGCTGATATCCCAACAAATATTCTTGCATATCACTCTTTAACACTGGGTATATTTTAACATCTTACTAGCGTTAAGGGCGTTCAAATAAAATGAATTCTGATACATCAATGAAGTTTGCTTGCCAACATTACTTATCCAAACGTCTCAAAACTGAAAAGTCTTGTTATTCTAGCGGGAGGTTGAACCTGCAACACACACATAATGATAGTCTCTACTCAGCTCTACGCACTTCCAGCATGCTTGTTGAAAAGTGCTTCTTCTTCAAATGGCTAATATTGAGTAAAATTTTCTCTGGATAGGAAAGTTTTTGAGAATGATAGATATATGTATGACTCTTGCTAGAGAAAATAAGGTTTGCCGACGTTTAGCTACCTCAAATTCAAAACGCTCCTATAAAACGACTTACCAAAGGAAATTAGATGACTTGATGCTTTTTTATGTATTGAGGATCATATCACATTCCTTCATTTTATGATTCTAAAACTACTATTCTGCTAAGTGATTGAATTATAGGTGAATCCAAATGATAGTTAAGCTCTCTTAGTGGTTGGCCTATCTTTCTGAGGGGAACCCTTGGTCGTGAATCTCTCGGTGCCCATTTTGTTAATCTTGTTGTTCTCCTGTCCCTCTCTGGGATTGAATAGTCACCTTATTCACTTTTGTTTTCTGAGGGTCAATCCGGTGGATATCGAGAAAAAGAACTATGCAGATTAGCTTTGTAATATGTACACCGGGTAATCTCCAAAAAAAAGCTTCAAGGTGGTTGTGAGCATTTCTTCGGATTTGGTGTATCACACCCATGCAGCGCCCTCTAACAGCCCTCTGCAGCGCCCACTATCACACCCTCTAACAACATTTAGCCTTGGAGACTTTTTTTCGTTTAACACTTTCGTGAAGATACTTAATTCCGGTCTTGGTATAGAGTGGACGACTCCTAATTTCTCACTATCATCGTTATGCTACCTATGGAAGTAACACTGACACTTCACAAGGTGCTATTTATCCCCGACTATTATGGTGATTTCTGTTGTAATGGCTGGTTTCCTTCCACGTTTCGAAGAAAGACTTTTGCGCTTCTCTTACCCTGTGTTTAATACATGGCATTTTATACATTCTCACAGGCTTTCTTTGTGCATGCATAGCCGTGGTGTCTGAAGCAACAACGCTCCTCATCATCTAATCATATTAGTGCCGGCATTGATTCCATTCTTAGGTCTTGCTGGCAAAGTTCTCTAGATGTAGGATTATATCAGTTATCACAGTCCTTTGTGAGCTGAGACATGTTTATTTTATGTGGTGCAAATGTGTGGTGCAATTTCCTTCGAGAGCTTTACTTATTAGTCTGATATGACTCTAGCCGTTGTATTTTTTGCAAAAGTTATACAAACATATGAGGTCTATGGCATTGGCGGATTTGACTAGTATGAGTGACTTTGTATATAAATTGATAGAACCTGTCAAGGTGAGTATGGTCCATATTGTGACCTGAGATGGCAACATACGCATGACAACAGAACTGTGACGGAAAGTCGAGCTGGCGCTAAACTAGAGCGTGCACGAAAGCGTTATTGCGCTGTTCTCTCTTCTTCTACAAAATTTTGCAGTTGTTTTGGAAAATGTGTCGATTCGATCCACTCAAGTATCCAGTGTGAATTATATTCACTATCAACATTGAACGTAAGTCCATAAATAAACTATCTCAATATCACACCTTCGTTTCGAGTGTTTTCTCAAGACCACGCTCAACTTTTGATATGCCTGATAATCATTTCTGAGCGTAAAATGTTTGCCGTTGCCTACTCTTAGCAGGGGGACCGGAGAGGATTGGCTTGCCGCCCGACTGACGAGGCTGTATAGGCCGAAGCACGTGTATCTGGCTCTATAAGTTGCCCGATAACAAACCACATGCATGACTGAAAAATGATTATTAGGCATAATTCATTATCATACTTGAAGTTTAACTGTTCCTAGGAACTTTATCACTTTCAGTAGCTTGCACTGAAGAGACTACTCGATTTCACCTGAATTCTATGTTGTGGTCACAGTTAGCCCATATTCACGACCGCAACCACTGGAGTAGTGCCATTGGAGTGCAATGTAGATGTGCACCAAAATCAACACATTTGTTACATGGGATGTAAGAAAAGACACGGAACACTGGTGTCTCGAGACTATCGTTTTATTGCTCGGTTATCCTTATTTCTCTGAGTTCTTCAAATCCAACATGATCTCTTCTTCATGCTTCATGTTAATATACATTCAAACTGGGTCTGAGTCCGAGCAGTAAGAAACTCGTCCACACTCAATTTTTGTGCTATCACCATTAAACCCTTCCCGAACGGCAGCATAATCTATTTAGCAAATGACGCGCGATCTCCGTTATCTAACAAGGCTTTTCTTTGTTTAGAAGTAACTTCAATTTTATGCCTCTGATAAAACACGCTTTCCTCTACATGATCTTATGCTTTTGTGCATATGTAGCACTTATTTGCAAGGAAAACTACAAATGTGAATTGTAATCTTATCTTTGCTCGCACAACCACACCATAAAAAACTTCTCAGAAGCCAAATTTGGCTATAGAATCGTCAAAATTTATATTGCGAAATAAGTGCTAGTGTAGTCATATAGGAAGCCATTTAGAAACCCTAATCAACCAAAGAAGGCAAGCTGAGAGTACAACATAATTCAGAAAACAAGTGCAATGTTGAAATTGCTAATATTTGAGCTTTCAAATCACTTCCATAATTGTGGATGAAAAGCTTTGTCCAGCGCAAAAGTCCTCTGAAAACTTGAGGATCAAAATGACCTCATCGTCCGCTAAGAGTAAATGAAGTTCCGTAGGTTGTGCTCGGATATAGCGATGCTCACCTCCCCTCGTGATTTTGACATTTCTTCATTCTATAGAATACTTAAAAGCTATTATAGCAACTGAAAATTAGAATACAACGAATCGCTATCCAAAAATGATGCTGCATTGCTTGAAATGTCAACCTATGGAATCAGAGGCATTTTTGCTCCTCTCCACTAATCACAACGTCTAGACCTCATACTTTTACAGCAAAGTCTTTAACAGAAGTGAGTATTTGACTGAGAACTCATTAATTACGATGAAACTATGCGCCTCTTTAGTGCACTGTTATATTTAGTAACCTTATTTGCGGTCGCAACTTCTTCTTCGATATTTTAGTATTCATTCGATTACTTGGGAAACGACGATTCTAACACCTAACCTGGTTTCTTTATAGGCCTTTCAAATGCGCTGTAGCTATAAAGAGAATATTGTAATTCACCTTCAAAGTGTATTGTATGCTTTGCTTTTGCGTGTGCTTGGCTTTTCGTTCGACTTTTGACAGTCATTCAATAGCTTGAGAAGTGGCAATTCTAACATTAGGCTTGCTTTCTGAGAAGACTTTTTCATTACGCTGTAATGACGACGAGAAAGCTACGCTTCGCTTTCGGAGTAGTTAACCGAGACTTGAGCTTCATTGTGCGTTTATTGGTAATCATTACAGTATGTTAAATCATCGGAGACCGTATTCTCACAAAAATGGTACATCACTGAGAAGAAGGTGCATTCATCACTTTGTGAAGTACCCTTGGAGAAATTATTCCTCTGGCAGATTTTTTTGAATCACATCTTACTGATGTTGTAGATCTTTTACTCAAAACGTTTATTGAAGAATCAACGGCACCGATCAACAACAATTACCCAAAAAATCAGTGCCGGTCAACAATTTACCTAACCTGCTTAGAGTTTGTACTTCTCACAGTCAACAATCAACACTTATGAAGTCTTTAAATAGTCAGTTTATAATTCATCATCAACTGAACGATATAAGAAACAATATCTCGACCTATAGTATAGAATTCCTATGTCGAATACATCGAATGCTTGCGATAACATCCCAAACCTTATATTTTTTCTTATATTCAAATCTTATATTTCTTTTATAAAACATCTTATATTAGCTGCACATTGTACATGCTCTTATATATAGTGTACATATCACCGAAATCACTAATATACAAAGATAGTATAATATACAGTATACAATATACAATTGATACCAATTAAAGGTGCGGACCTGAGCCATTTTCATGGCGAAAATCATCACGGTATTGGAGCTAGTGATACAACTATCAGTGTTGGCGTTGTTAGTACATGGTTCAGGCACTATGATGGCTCCCGCATGTTTCAGGTTTTCACAAATTGACCCAGCTTATTGCGACTTCGAGTTGAAAGCGTGCGCCTACTACGACATTTGCGAGCGATTCTAGAACGGGTATTACGACTGCGAAGCGATCTAGATCCTCCTGTTCTTCTTGAGCTCCTGAAGAAGTATCTGCGACGTGCTCGCCGTTTACCTGAGCGGCGTCGTCGGTGTTTTTCGTTTATAAAAACTTTCCTGTGATCAACATAGTACGATACTGCTCCCTTTTCGTATACCATCGAATGACGGCAGAAACAGGCCAATACTCTATACCTGAATGGGTGCTTGAGCTAGTATAGCTATCGAATAGCACTTTCTACTTATTCCAAGAAAATAGCAAAATTAACGACATATCACCTCAAAATTAGGTCAAGACAGCCACTAAATAATTCAGGAATTCTTGATGAGAGCAGCGGGCTATCAACAATACAGCACCGTCCGGATAATCAGAGAGTTTATAGAAATGAAATCTACTCCTTTCGCTTTCGCTTTTATACTTGCTCTTATCAGTTAAACGATCTTTATCACTTCGGAAAATAATTCTTGTCTCTCAGAGTTATCAAAAATGAATTATTGCTGTTATCAGAAACTCTCGTGTTATCGACGTGACAACATCATGAATGAACTGGTGGAATTCATCGTAAATTAATATTCGGTCGAAAAATAGTAATCCTTTACAGAAAAAGCTCACCAACGTCTTTGACACAATTTTTTGACTAGTCAGCTCACATTGCCGTTTTTGCATTTTCTAAGAGAACCACAAATTAGTTATATTTCCAATGTTGATAAGTATCTTAGTTTTTTCTCTTCTTCTGATCTTTACATTCTGTACATTCCACAACGAAAAGAGATAAAAATGATAAATTGCATGCCAAATCAAATGAGCTTATTGCTTTTCTTCGAAAACTATCGATTGTTAAGTACATGAAGAATAACGCAATGGTAGCAATGCTGTTCATCAGATCTGTATGGCCTTCCCCTTAATCCACATTAGACCAATCAAGCCTCCCATTTCCTTTTAGCCAGAAAATTGACTCCAAGCTTTTAGAGTAAAAGATCCCTGCTCCCCATGAAGGGTGATGTCCAGAAAGCGTTCCAGCACGCCATATGAGGGTTCAGCGGGAAGATGCACGTAATTCACGAAGATGGCCGAGATCCTCAATTAGCAGCTGATTTCACACACGAAGACCTTTATGGTAGATTCATTTGAGGAGGCGAATTAAACCAGTGATTCTAAGGTTTCTAAACCATTATGGAACTCTCTTATAAATCATTGGCAAAAAATCTGTTAAACACTCTATCACATTTAGCTGTCTATAAATTAGAGAATCAGCAAACTTTTTTGACCCCTCGGATTTTGCAAAAATCTTTTTTGATTGTGCTATGTAAGGGCAATTGTCTCAACCTAAGTAATGCAACCTTCAGCGCTGCCTAGCGACAGCCTCTAGCGTTGACGATGTCGTTTCAGTGGAGGTTGAACCAGACATCTTCGACATGGACCCGCTCCATAAAGACAGCGCTATCGATTACTAGAAAAGCGCGGCTTAATCGTGGGGTGAGAAGGCGGAGTGTGTACTTCCACCGCCCACTAGCCTCGGGGCTGAATACATCACGGCTTCCAGTCCATCCGGCATCGCCGGCGGCATGGAAGCGGCGCTGAATGGACTCGCTAGCACCGTCAAGCATAGCGCGACCAAGGAAGCCATCACCCAAGCGAAAGGTGTGCTACTCAAGTGTTATTATTATCGTTATTGATCATTAAATTACTCTTATGCACTTGTTCTCTTCAACGGCTTAATTCTCATCAAAAATACAGTGTCTTCGTTGCTTATTTCTGATCCAATGCCTTCGCTGAAATCACTTTTATTCACCCACAAGCCATGAATCTGCACATTCATCTCCTAGAGCGAGAAAAAGCGAGTTATTAAATAAAATAAACATTCATTCATGTATTTGAAGAAACTGAGTAATCACTGAAATCAGGAAACGTTTTGCACAACATGAGTATGACAACGAAATTCTGTGAGTCCTAGACATCATCACTGCAAAGGTATACTTTTTAAGCGAGTGAATATTTTCTAGTATTGACAGCTCTTGCCGAGTACGCTTGATTTGACCTGGTTATTGGCCTCCATATGGAAGTGTCGTTAGAAGAAAATCTCATTTTTTTGATACTTTAATCGATAGGAAAAACTGTCTTATCTCTCAAATGAAACACTTGATGTGAAGGTATCTAACTCATGAGTGGACTAGAACTTTCAGAAACTTTTGATGAAATAGTTTCGTTCACAATCCAAATCATTTTATTCAGAACTAGTTTCTTTCATGAACTGGACCTTTTAAGTTTGTTACTTATTTAATAATGTTGGGACGGTGCACGGCTCTACCCCACTGCACATGTGAAGGACATTAGTTCAACTATTGTCTCGTATCATCTAGAACTCCGACACATATCGCTTTTGATTCCGTATACTTCTAAACAAATGACTTTACAGGATATAGCACCCTCCTTTTTACAAGAAGGATCCAAAACGGGGGCATTAAGTATTTCACAATGCTCGAGAATTCTAGTACTTTTTCTGCTTTTTTCCGCAGTGTTAAGATATTTCATATCAATCTAAGTGAATTGAGTGGAAAGCAAAAATACGACTTCAAACGGGAGTCGAACCCGCGTTTCGTCTATATCGAAGACGCGTGTTCTACCACTACACCACCGAGGTACATCAGCACTACCACTCATTCTTCAACATCTCTATGTTGGCTGTCAGCCACCAACTTTTAACAGGTGTGGTCGAGTGTGCGATTTCGCTTAATAAACCCAGTTGAGCTAACAGCCACTGCTAGATATAATACTCGACAATTCTAGTATTTTTTCTGCTTTTTTTCGCAGTGTTATGACGTTCTATATCAGCCTAAGCGAATTGAGTGGTGAGCAAAAATATGAATGAAACGCGGGTTCGACTCCCGCCTGAGGTCGTATTTTTGCTTACCACTCAACCCGCTTAGGTTAATATCTGACAATGATGATGTTCGTGCTTCCATCATGGGGATTACTGGGTAATGAACATTAACAATTACGTTAAAATCGCGTAACGTCATTGGCAGCACTAAGTAATTCAGACTCGACGTCAATCGCTGCCATGCACAGATACCACTCAACGTAATGCAAACTGCTGTTGTTTTACAATCAATGGCGTTCCAAAATATCAGAGAAGGGGGACACTAGCTTTGGGCCGAACCTGCGGAAGACGTTCAGAGAATTTTCAATGGCTGTTATACTTTAGCTATCAGCTTCACCAAGATAAGTACCCTAGAAAGTAGGTTAGAGTAATCAATGTCATTACAAGGAAATTAAGATGCATTTTGTCTTCACTCGCTTACGAAGTCTAGCAGACTAGCACAATGGTAAGAACCATTGGTATTGGATCTTTGAGGTTTCAAGGAAAAAAAGCGCGGCTGAGCATCTGAAGCAGAATTCACACTTGATATAGCTGGCATTATAAGTACCACAATTTCGCATATGTGTCCTGATCAAATGAAGAATATCAAATAATGAAGGTTTTGAAGTCCTTGATACTTAACGATTGATCTCACTTTATGTACATGAATTACAGACTGATGGGTCCTGTTGTAACATTTTCAACGACAAAGATACGAATCATCTTCAGGGCAAGGACAATAGAGAAGAGGTCCACAGCTCTGTAGCACTCTATTCAGCTAAAGAGTGATCAAGTATATATCATGAAAGTATCTTCATCACTGTCACTGGTCAGAAGCGCCCAATTCGTTAGTTGAGGACGCGCTCCACACTGGCATTATTTGGCCTTCAATTATCGAAGAGACAACAAAGAAGCTAGTGGAATAACCCCGTACACAAGGATGTGGCGAGCTCGGATGTCCGTGGATGATGAAAGGCTAAGAGACCTCAGATATATAATATGATGCAATGACGAACTCCACTACCGATTATGTGTTATGATGTTCACAAGAGGAATCCGTAATTTTACAGACACGATCGACAGACTTATCCAAAATGACTTCTAATACTACAAACTGAGCTGTTTTTGTGTCCTTAGAAGAATTTTTCGAACAGTCATGACAACTCACCTGTTTCACAATTGCCTCAAAATTATTTCTAATGCATGCACGTTGTCTATTATGAGCACTTTCACAGTGCAATATATGTATTTTGGCTTTACACCCTCGTCAGCAATCGAGTAGGCAGCACAGTCCGTTTGGTGATTTTTATCACTTGACGGCGTGTGCAAATATCACGCCTACGGTCCTCTATGTAAAATGGTTCTCTCCCAAGAGGGAAAAGCTCAGACGATGGGCACAGTGCAACCGACGAGGCTGCAAGGCCGAAACGCGTGTATTGCACTGTATAAGTGTCCATAACAGACCACATGCATGACTCAAAAACAATTATCAAGCATACTGAAATTTCAACGTGGAAGAAAACACTCGAAACGAATGGTATGATCTTCCACAATTGTCTTTATGAGTCTCACCAGAGCGCAATACCTATGTACACCAAAATAGTCCATATACCTCGTGAGACCTGATGAAGGTGGGGTTCACTGCCATTTCTTATATGGTCATTCTATTAATCAGTTCCAAGAAAGGAGAAAAGAGAAAAAACATTTAGATGACAGAAAAAGGCAGCTTTCGAGGAAGGAAAAAAACTGTGAAATCGCATGTCGGCTAACCAAAATACTTCATTTAGAACCGCTACTAGTCATCAATTCACTGGGAAATAAGAAGCATGATAAGTGATCAAAGTTGTGCTCAGCTCAGTTCTCTTCTACTAGATTAGTATGTTGAGTAAGAAGTACAACCAATATGAAACTCGTAGCGATATCTATCAAGAGAAAGTGATCTGAGCCTGAGACGGATTTGGAAGAAAACCACGGAGGGAAAGCAGAAACACAAACATTTATGCAAGAATGCTAAGATACAAGCAAAACTTCGAATGCGATGTTTCTGTGTTATGAACTAGAACCTTCTGGGACAGAGTATTTCGTATGTACCAACCTCGAAAACTTCTAAAAGTTTCCAAAGGCTTTTCTGAATATTTGAAGAGAGGTTTAAAAATGGATAGTCCATGAGAGGATTTTCCCAGAGTTTTTTGATGAGAATATCTTGAAGTAGATTTTTTGAAGAGTTATTTTTACATTTCATATTTTATTGTACTTTTTACTCGAAGGAAGTGTATTTGAACTTCACTCCATTAAGATGCCGTCAAAACACTGGCGACTAACGACGTATCGATCCCATTTGTTCGAGAGAAGTGTCTCGCTGCATTTGAGCTGGCTTTTGACAAAGGAAATGACAAAGCTGCTCATTATGCTGTCGAAGGAGTTCAGGTACAGTTCTCTGTCTTCTTCAACAGTTCTTACAACTTTGAGTATTGTTTTGTTTGCCTGGTCCTCGTACACCATTCGCATGATACATGAAATGAACTTCTAAAGCGACACATTCCATACAGGAATCAAATTAGGCGGCTTTTTTCTAATTTCAATAATTATATGGTTTTTGTTCACCATAATCCTCCGTAGGAAAGAAACATGTAATGCAGTGGTTAGAAGTGTCCCTTAACATGCACTGGATTAGTCTCTGGTTCAACACCGCCTCAAGCTCACTGACCCTCTACGCCGTCAAGGTTTTGGAGGTGGGAAATTTGTTACTGGATTTGTCTGGAAGGATGAAATGGCGACCACATACGTTGGTCGACTATGGAGAGCCATTTATTGCTTGACTGAGTCGGCTGCATGAAGCACATTTCAAAAGTCGATTGAAGGTGAACCTCTATCCTTTGAAATGATTCGAATCACCCTGTGGGAAGGCACAAGTACAATGAGCATTTTATTATATCTATAAGTCAAGAAAGGATTCAAGAACACTAGCTGGTCAAGTCCTCTACAGTACACATGCAATTTTTCTTACATTTCCTTTCATAATCGATTAGCGGGACTACAGCTCGAAGCAACACTTCCATTTCAGTCGGTCTGTGTTGAAGCACATCATAATCGTATCAAAATCCATCAGCCTTTGCTGGTTAATATTCTTCAGAAACATTAATCAAATTGTCAATATGATCAACAAAATTTCGTTTACTAGATGATATAGAGTAGTTGGTTTTTTAGATACATACCTCTGGATACTTTCATATACAGGTGATTTCAGGTAATTCCATCATCTGACTTGCGGTGATTTTTTTCTCGGCGTGTAATCTTTTATAGAGAATTACTAAGCCTCAAATGATCGGCTGAACCGAGGGAGAGTGCCACTAATGAGCCCTGATAGGACGAAACAGGCGCCTGTACAGCACTACACCTAACGGCTCAAAACATGTTTTATTCTTATCAGATTTTTGCATATGTGTGGTTTTGCATAGCTCACATCGCGTTTGCTTTGAGTATCAATTCGTGGCCCATCACTAATATTAAGCAATGACTTGATTTAGCTAAGCCGGAAACATTCCGAAAGTGAATTCTATTGGAGAATGGTTCATTTTGCTGGTCTTTTCTTCGAATTATTGCCTTCTCCCATCGGCTTCCGCTGATGTTATACGGAAGTTTGAAAGAAAATGGATTTTGTTATCAACAGACTTGATTGCTGAGTAGTAAACTGGTGTCTGTAACCTTATTTATAATGTATAGTTTTAGGCTATGCTTCGTGATAATCGCTTTCATTCCACATCAATTGAAAATCCGAATCATAGCTTAGCGACTCAGGTATCCATTTTACTCCTGTACAGCAAAATTCTGTCTAATACGAGCGTCTTTATGTAGGTGCTAAGTTCAATGACTGGTGTTGCTCAGTGGAACTCACAGTTACAATGCAACTGCCTCACGGTGTGTTGACGATCTTTAATAATTTAGCACGATGTACCACTTTATTTCTTTCTCAATTTTTGGTCTTTTTATTCCAACAAACTTCGACTACCAAATTTCTATATTTCACCTTATGCAACTATTGGTGTCATGCGATAGATATGACTACGCTCTGGTGCTTCTGAGCAAGTTCACTGTAATTTTTTGTTCAATGAACATTTTAGTTGTTGGTGGAAATAGTATGTTCTGCGGAACTACGAGTGTCTCTGCAGGAAGTCGAGGAATGCTTGGAGGTAATTGCATCACTTTTGCACCGCAACTAAACTGGCACCTTACTGAGCTGTTCAGCTGTACATGAGAGTATTCGGCTCGACTCGCGACGAATCCACCCGGGTGTCCGCTCGAGCTGCTGTCTCTCAATCCATTACCGGTTATTGTTCTAATCGATATGCTGCAGGAGTATGTTATATATCTAATTATTCATAATTACTAGCTCGCGATAGAAGACTAAAGTGTTGTTGTGGAAGAACATCAAACCCTATTAGACAACAGGATTGGGAAAGAATATCCTTACTAAGGATGCCCATAATAAAACCGTGATTTCTACACTCAAAATTAAGACGCATAATTTTGTGTAGGTGTAGTCTGTGTTGCAAATTGAAATGTACTCATGAAGAGCGATTTGCCAAATTTTCCTCACATACGGCCCACACATAACCTTTCTGCTAGATACAGCCTTTGTGCTGTCGTGTCGGTACACAAGGCAACGAGTCAAAATGAAGTGCGCGTCTCAGTGGTGTTCTCCCACTACCATCACTCCACTCTCTTTGACATGATGAACGAAATCGCCCGCAAACACCAGCTTTTTCTGTAATATATCAACTGTGGAGAATAGTTTGACTGGTGCAACACTTGGTGCATTTGATTTGTTCTACGAGCTGTCGATCAAACACAAAAAACTATGGAGGAAGAGTTGTGTGTGGAAAACTCATTTTATGGGAACTTGATGCAACTCGCGCTGGTTGATCTACTTTCATATATTCTCAGTTAACGACAATTATCGGATATGCCTGATAATCATTTTTTGAGCACGCATGTCAGTGGTCTGTCAAAGAGGACTGACGTATAGAGCCCAGACTTTTAGAGCTCGATACACGTGTTTCGATCTTGCGATCGCGTCAGTCTGGCAGTTACCCTTTCTTGGCTCAAAAAATGATTATCAGGCATATTGAAATTTGAGCTGTTTTTTCTAAGAAAACACTCGAAACGAAAAATTATCGGATAGCTTAAACCGCTCATTGCGCCGAATGGCGGATAAGTCTTACCAGCCCCTTAAGCGACATGAAGCTAGGCGACGTGCAACGTGACAATCGTGCAAAATCATGCGCTAAATGTTGCGTGTTCTGTGTTTGAGCATCAGTCGTACACTTCAAAAAATAATATTACTGCACAATGTAGGATAGGCCAATACGTTCCTTCAGTAATTGAAAATTTGATTACAATTCTATGACGAATTCAAATTTGAATCAGGCGCAGAAGAGTATGTAGCTAAATGTGCTTTTCGCTCTAGAGATTACGAAGAGATTAGGTTTCTTAGAATGAGAAATCACATAAAAAAACTCACGCTGTTTATTACTTATTGACGCATAATTGCAATGTTTTGACGAAAAAGGCTTTTTACATAAGAAATCACCGTTGTTTACGTGATATAGGCCAGCTGTATAATATAGTGTATGCAAATATCGTTGCCATGACGGGTTATAAGTGTACTCATACTGTTAGTTTACTCGGGTGGCATATTATTTCAGGAGGAATCGCAGAACTCCTTGTCGGTTTACATGGATGTGACGAAGCTGCTCGAAGGTTACGTGGCCAAGTTGGACCAGCTAACGGCGTCGTCGGATCACAGCGTGGTGCTGTTCGACGCAGTAAACGCTCTGCTCATCGTACAACCACTCTGCGTAGTGAAGCACACTCCGTTTATGAACTTACTGTGGTGGGTAAAGCATTAAAATGAGCATGAGTGGATCATACCCTCAATTTAGCACGGGGTAAACTCTATTATTAATTCATCACAACCAGCAATCACTTTTACGCCCTTGGAAAACTAGTGAAGCAAGCTGCGAGCTGCTATCGACACAAAAGCGATGAATAGCTTGACTCCAATAGCGCTCTGAGAACATTTTACTTCATGTTGATGATTTTCAGTGGAAGTGACAATATCAGGAGCGTATACTTATAACGGCATGAGAGTGCGAAGCGAATTGTGTGTTTCAGCAAGTCTACCTTAGGATTAGATTTGACAAAGTGCAGCCTAACTAAGTCTGAGCTGATAAAGATGCCGTCCGATGGGTTAACGAATTCTAGTCAACTCGGGCAAAACACAAAAATTATCTACCTGCAAAAGACGAGGTTCCCCCAAAACCAACAAATCCGTAGTTTTCATATACGAATCAAATTTAACTACGGTCATGATCACCAACAAAAATGCTTTTCAATCTGTAAGTGAGCCCACGAAAACGGCAATGCAAATTTCCAATATGATAAAATAAAATTCTGACGAAAGAATTTGCTCCATGATTTCTTCCTTCATGTTATTTTCTAGTTAATAATTATCTCTATTGCAGGTTAATCATAACTGTCCCTCTGCTCTGATTTTAGCTTTTGCATCGCAAACCGATGCAAGAAACCCCTGCCCGATCAAAGTATCCTTTTAGGGAAAAGCTGTGTCCGCTGATGATCAGACTCTTTGGTGTTCCGGACAAAAATGTTGGAAATGCTACGATTAACACTGAAACACCTCTGGGACAAGGACAGATGGCGAAGTTTACGCTCAGCCCATCAGTGACTGCAAACCCGGAAGCCACACGACTCATGTACCAGTCAGTGCATTTTTCTACCTATTACCCATAAATTTTAGACTTTTGATTCATCAGATATACCGAAATTCCATCATTCTTTAGCATCGTTTAAGAATATTTCGTATAACTTAGGCAATACATTACTTTTAAAAAAGAGGGTTCTTCTTGAACAATTTTTTGGAGAAGAGCTTTGATTTTGTCGAAATCTTAAGGATTCTGGAGCAGCTTGTTCGTATTATGGCTGGAATTCCTTCCGTGTATCCGGTTTTAGAAGCTTTGTTTCACAAAGCCTTCCTATTTCCGAAAGTTGAGCAAAGAACTGAAGCTGTTAAATTCATTAAAAAGGTACAGGAGTGATATCCATCATTTTTAATTGTTTAATTACGGTGCGCTGGTACATTTATATAACACTTATGTATTCTTTGAGAATGTCAATACATTCTCAAAAACTATGCATAAGTGTTTTTGTCGATGTTCTAAGAAACTTGTTCATTCCAGCCGCAAGACATCGAATGTAGGTACGCTGGCATAGCTTAACTTTGCGAGTACGAGTTTATTTGGCGGTCTATAAAGTGGTACTTCAGCCGCCTAAAATTCGGTGCAGAAAGTTCTGTTAGTATCAGTGACATTCCATGTAGTGAGCGATACTACTCAAGGTCGCCGTTGCCGCCCACGTTGCATGATCTCTTGATTTAGTTAGATAACTACTAATCATGATCGCGACGAACTCGTGTTAGAAATCTGAAAATGCTTCAGTGTTCCTTGCACAAACTCTGCTTCTGCATTCAGTGACAGTGCTTGTAGATGCTCTCGAACCGTCGACGTTTGAATGACATCGTATCGGCGTGCGTACGATCGCGCTCGTTAAGCTTGTGGCGGATGTTGATGGCGTGTATGGCAGAGTGTGCCCAACCCCAACATGAGGTCTCTATTGAAGTGGTGCGCGCCTGTGCCTCAATGGTAAGTCCTTCAAGTACTTTGTTTGAGATGGGCAGACAGAAGAAAGGGCACGTATATCGGTGTTTTTGTGTAACGAAGCAGCACCTTCAATTGAAAATTCAGAACTATATGAGTTGTATTTGACGGGTACCAAAATCTGCTACCTGGTTGTAGGCTGTGTCGTTAAAACTGGTACTTACTGTCAGATGTCTTATTGATTGACGCCGAATAAAATTCGATTATATAAGTACAAGAATTCACCCAGTGGTGTAGAGTGATGTGCAAATCTTCGCCGGGCGAGACTCCAACCCGCACTTCACACTATCGTAGAACAGGTGCTTTAATACGTTGCACTACTAATGGCTATTTTGCGACCACTCTTTTTACGCTACAACGCATCTATCTGTCAGCAACTAAGCATTTGGCCTGGCCCAGATATACTTATAAAATCATATCACCTCCGACAGCGGTTAAATTGAAAAAAATTCTCTTTGATCAATCACAAGAATGTTGAGATGTAAGTTAACCTCGGAACCTCATCTATATTAAGTTGGACAACGAAAAAGTCGTAGTATCTCAGCAATCTTGTGGTTATATATCGCAGTCTACTTGCCGTGAAAAATAGGATCAGGCAATAAGAGCGAATGTAGAGTATCCGAACATATATCCGAGAGATTCCTAGAACTGAGTTATCTGAAACTTGAAAATGTTCAAGATTTTTACTGACCACATCTTTCTTTTGCCTACTATATAACTTTTTATTCTAAATTCTCTAAGCGAGATCAGCACTTTATCGTTTAGCTACAAGGAATTCTGGATTTCTGCGACTCGCCAGGTCTTCTGGAGGATGAAGTGAGGTGGAAGCTGAAGGAGATCTTTCCGACATTAGCCGATGTGAATCCATGGAGTATGCTCATGTTCTAATCATTTCAAATCTTGCTTAGTATTTTTATAACAATGTCTTCAAGTTTAAATTACTGTTTCACTGCACTAGAACGGTGTATTTGCTGATCAAATTATGTGATTATAGAGCTCCAGCTGGTAAGATAGGAAATGCCGGTCAATTGTGAATATTACAGCAGAGAAACTGTGATGCTGTAGTATCTCGAAAAACTAGTGAATATCTAGATTTCATCTCTGCTATGACCGTTTAGGATATTTTTGATTTTCAGATTACTCGTCCCCTACGGGGATCGATCAATGCGTCTCATTGGTGACTGATATCACTCAGAAACAAGATGTTACACCAGCAGATGACCAAACAGATGATGTTAGTCGTGCCCTAATCAGATTTTTTCTTTGATGATCATTGTTATTTCTAAAAAAACGTTTTACATCCATTACCAGGAAATGGATAAGGTGCTGAATAAGCTGACACAAAAGTTTAGTCTCAAACAATTGGATGAAGACGACGTGACGCCCATGTCAAGCGCTCAAACGAGAATATCGGATGACGACGAATCAGTCGGTTTTTTCATGATTTTTTTAAAGTTAAAGTGGTTTGACTCAAAAATCTCTATTTAGTAATAATATGATAGTAGCATGAAGTAATTCTTTATCATAATTTCCAACAGTTTTTATAATGATTCTTCACGGAAAATACCAACTTTATTTTCATGTTCTTATTACTTTTGCAGCTAATGATTCAAATCTGTTTTATGGAGTAGAAGGTTACAACGAACCTTATAGAATTATTTGATTCATTTTCCGATTATTCGTTTCGCCTGGCAGACTGATTTTGCTGTTTGCCTTATATTCAATTAGTAGCTTACTTAGCTTAGATAATACCAGGCATCGTCCATGACATTGAAATTTGTCACTAAGAGATTTTTTACTCTGCGATGAAATGTTGGTGAGTGAAAAAGGCGCATTTGTGGATTAAATGCCTCCTCAATGTTGCAGGAAATATTGCCTATAAAAGGGTTAACGTAGTCACAGGAAATACATTTCTTGAACCCATACGCAGTGCAATCAATGCTACATCTCGCATGTTTTGCAATTCACTGCAGTCTGTTTTAGAAGATTTTTGGTTTTGTACCCTAACGTCTCATGGGCAACAGCAGAAGTATTTCCATGGGTGAGACTGCTGCTGTAGTCATTAAACCGTGGCGATCTAACTATTCCCATTCAAGCACTAGGCTAATGAAATTTTTTATAACTTGTGCAGCTTCTAGATTTCATCACTTGTCCTTGTAATCTGAACATAAGGAGCAAATTTTGACCAGCAGTTGATTGTTCCTCATCTTCCAGTCGTCGATGGATCGTAATTTCAATAGTATATATATATATATATATACACATATACATATATATACATACATACACATCTATATACCTGAGAGAACTGAGTGATGAGCAAAAATGCGGCCTCAGGCGGGAATCAAACCCGCGTTTCATCTATATCGTGAACGCGCGCTCTACCACCTGAAAGGCACATTTGCACCACCACCCATTTCTTAACATCTCTAGGTTAGTTTTCAGCCACCAACCTTTAACAGATTTGGTCGGGTATGCGCTTTCACTTTATAAACCCAGTTGAGCTGACAACCATTGTAATAACTAGTACTTATAATTTATAGTGTTTTAACTGCATTTTTCGCAGTCTTATGATCTTTCGTATATACCCAAGAGAATTGAGTGGTGAGCAAATACACGGCCTCAGGCGAGAATCGCAATTCTCTTACGTATATAAGAAACATCATAACACTGCGAAAAATGCAGTTAAAATACTAGAAATCTCGAGTATATATATATATATATATATATATATATATATTTGTATATAATGTATATATATATATATATATATAATTACAAAAGCTTTGGAATGTTTCAAGACTATGAAAAGAAAAACAAGGATAAACATAAATTACGTAGTTAGGTAAGAAAGAAGACACTTATCCTTATTTACGCTCATTTTCAACCCTTTGGGAAAAACAGATTTCTGCTTTTCTTTGGAGTTCTCGTAGTCATTCGATACCTTAAATCTCGAGAATTTCAACGGTGCAGTTTTTTCTAAGAAAAACTTTTTCTATGCTTTAGCAGTAAAAAGGAAATCATGGTTCACACTCGGCCAGTTTTAGCTGAACACACCTTTTATTCCGGATCGTTAATAAACATTCGATAACACAAATCTTGACGATTTCAATGGTATGCTTGATTTTCAAAAAGACTTTTCAGTGCGCTGTATGCAGCAAAAAGAAGATTGGGTCTCGCACTAAGCACACATTTCTTGCCGGCTAAGATGTCTGCAATGTTTTGCAAAAGTGCGATGCTTAATACCAATGATGCGAAATTCTGTCCTCAAGCCGGAGCAGAGAGAGCGCGCCGCATGTGAATTGCAATATTATTGTCAGTGCTATAGGTCAACAAAAAATTTTTTCGAAAAAACAAGTACACTTTTGAAATCGTCGAGTTTGAGCTATCGAATGATTACTAAAAATTCAACGGGAAAGCTCTGTTCAGCAAAAAGATACTTGAGTGTAGAGCATATCTAATTTTTGCTATTACAGCGTGGTAGGTAAACCATTTTATAAAGAAAATTCGCCCTTGAAATTCCCGAGATTCAAGCTATCAAATGACTGCCGAAACTTCAAAAAAAGTGAAAGAATAGGGATTTTCTCAGACATCTGAGTATGGGTGAGGATAGGGAGAAGCACCAAGAAGAAATATAAATGAAGTGAGAAGATGGGGTGCATAGTACAAAAGAGGTAGTGTTGTCTTTTGAGTACAAAGTAGACCACTTAAATCACATATGATTATTCATAGCAATCGAGGCTGAATATTAACCGTGGTGTGACACGACTTCGACATTAAATAAAATCAAACCAGTAGCGGATATGGTAGAGACTTCCTTCATCTATATCAACTAATGTAATAGGAGTTAATATGAGAAAAACTCTAAGTACATTAGCATTGAACTGTTGTATGATATAATTAGCGAATGATATATACCTAGAATAGATTTAACATGTTGTAGCCAATTTATTAAGCATAATCACCTTTTCTTTCCGCTTCGTTACACTGGTAGTAGCAAAGGTTATTGAAAAAAGACTCCTTACAGACTGAGAAGATCACTGCCAAGCAATTCGTGGATTCTCTAATAGATAAGATCGCGGAATGGAGTAAATTCAAATCGACATTGGAAGTTGATGATGCGATTTTGGACTTCTCTTCCGGATTCTACAACGGTTTATAACTTTTGCATTCAATATGTTGTTCTTCAGTATTCGCAAAAATTCTTTTTTTTTGTGCAGTTTTCTCGGCCGTACAGAACGAAGCCTTCAAGTCGAAGTCGAAAGCGCAGCTTGAGTTTCTGAACACCGACGCCATCTATATCACCGTTTACTCAACACTTTGTCTTGCCTTACGTGGAAAAGAAGCTGTGCCATGGGTAAGAGATTTCTGCATGTCATTTTTTGCTTTCGCGTTTTCACCACAGTGTATATTTTTACACTGGCGGTCCTTTGAACTGTCTCATGGAATTCATTTGCGTAAGGCCCCTTGAGTTCCTTCTAAGCCTTTCTCCTAAACTGTTAATAGAGAATAGAACAACAATTTTGAGGAAATCGTTCTTCGTACAAAAATTGATTGCTGATTAGTATATAAGTACTGATCTAATACAATGGCCAGTCACAAACTGTGATTGGGTCGTCTTCGAAGTCTCAAATGAAATCATTAGCAAAAACAATGAATAAATGGATTTGTAAGGATACTAAAATTCTTTAAAGAAATTCATAACGAACTTAAATGGAGATGTAAAGCTTAGTGGGGTCATAGAAGACTACAAAATCATATTATTGGACTGCAGGTACTTTGATCGTCGAATGGCTCTAGCAGAACTAGCGATGTTGGCAGTCATCCCATTATACTTCAGAACTGCCCACTGGGCCATTATCGCTTGAGAAACAAAAAGAACATTGCATACTGAATATGAGAGTTTCTTTTTATTACACTTAGGCAGAAAATAACCATCAGTTGAAAATTTTGCGGAGCGAATTCGATGTGCGTGGCAGCTGAGGACTGGGTTTGAGTGTGCTGTCTATTTATAGAGTCGACTACAAAAATTTCTTCCAATTTATTTATTTGCACGTTTTCAGGAAAATTTGCTTGTCCAAGCTGCATTCTACGCTCTACCACTCAAAGGATATTTACTGCGTAGCTAGCCTTTAGGCCTAAGTCACATGTGCGATTAGTAAATATCGAGCTGAACAGCCATTTCCTGCGTTCTTCATCCTTTAGCTTACAGATCAAGGACTGATCTTGTTTGAAATCACAATGGCGTAGCTTTTCTTTTCTAAAATTTAGAAAATTCTAGAACTGGGGCTTTGCTCATGTAAGGTCGGTAACTAGTTGAATACATAGTGAAGCCATATTTTATCCGTATTTGAAAGTACTGTGTTGTTTTGAGGTGACAAAGGGTTTAGGAAAGCGTATTTCCTAGGACAACACACTTGACAACGGTCTACAATTTAATATAATCCTTACATTTTCTTAATATTTTTCAATGTTAAGATGACATTTCGTGACAATGTACTCAAATCCGGCTGCATAGTATACGCGAGTGAGAGCTGGCTGAGGAACGTCTACGACAACGCTGTCGACTCTACTTTCGGGGAAATCGAAGCTGCTCTTCTGCACGTTGTGAAAGGTATGAGGTCATGTAAATGTTTCTTTCATCAAAGATGGATCAGTTATCACTATAAAAAAGAAAGTGTCTGACCATGTGAAATTTGGGGAATTTTGTTGAAACGTTTCAACGTTGGTAATGAATTATTGCACGAATGTTCTACAGTTATAAACAGCAAAGAGAAAAAGAGGGAATAGCGGCTGGTCAATCATGCAGTCAAATAGGAAGCAAAGTACAGCTGGACCCTTTCTCTCAAAGCTTTCTTGTGATACATGTGGGGGAATGTCTCAGTCTACCTATCTTCAAGATTGCAAAGAGAATCGACTTCATCAGCGTTAAACGATAAACAAATGTCAAGATGTATTTTATTGTCCATAAAAGTTTAACTTTTTACTAAAGAATTACCCTTAACCAAGCTTATGATCATCATCACTTTGAAATGAAATCGACTTCAATGGTGTTATACAAGTCTGTCGCATTCATAAACTCCTTCATTGGTGTTCTGGCTCTGTAGATATGAAGGGCATCGTAGTTTTCGGTCAGTGCTCATCATTTACTCTCATCATCATTTCCTGTGTGTTATAGCTGTTTATTTGACATCTAGCAAAACTTAGGCAGTTATGGATACAGTTTTGTGGATAATGCAGCATTTTCGATTCACTTTAATGGAAGGTACTATTCCACGCAGCATTTTGTGAATATCTGCAGCTGCGAGTACAACTGATTAATTCTTTTGACAAAAACGTCCGCCCAACGTGTAGGTGGCCGTACCCGGGAGCGAGTGTATTCACGTGGAGCCTACCATTTCGTCCATGTGTCGTCTAATCTTTCTACGATATGACCGGCCCCTCTGTGTTTCGCTATTGATGTGAATTCTTCTGGATCACGAAAACGAGACAAATCCCACAGGTCTGAACTGCGTAAGCCGGTTAGATTATGTGAGTGCCGACTAAAACTCAGAGGAGATCATTGAGCGCTCTGTAAGTTGTTCGCAATAGTCCTGACGTGGTCAAGGGATCAGCCCACGTCTCTGCGCATGACAAAACGCTGGAAGGTCTGTCGAATCAAAAATGTGAGCGCGGAGTTTAGGTTTCTCTATCTGGTCGGCGACTTTGAGAGACCCGAATGCGGCTCATGCTGCTCTCCTTCTTTGGTATAGTTCCTTCTTCTAGCGGAAATGATTCCAAAAATCTTGTATGAAAATTACACGCGGTCCCGAAAGAACTAATCTGTGAAATTTCATAGCTACTCTCTTCATACTTGAGTGGTCCATATTCACATAGAATCATACTGCTTCCCATACATTTTCCATCTAACTAGTGTATTTTCTTGCGTGTATGTGTTATTTAACACTATATCTCCGGGGTCTCGAAAAACCCATTCATGAGTACTCTCAGACTTTTACAGCAGGTCACCACAGATTGACCCTTGTGAAGCGGTGGATTTACCACATTGATACTAACGTGCCGCCAGAACTTCGGAGACTTGCCATTCGTTTTCGATGAACTAACTTCACGCTGCACGTCACTGTCAAACACCCCAGCATAAACACCAAGCTATGGTGAGACGACAGAATTAAGAATTAGTGTAACGGTCACAAAATTTTCCGATACAACATAACCGGATCGCCATTACGGTGTTTTGGTAACCGTTTGGACTCCAACGATGTTTACGACAATTTTACGCTTGGTAGTGTAGAAATAGATGCCTCTAAACTAAAAGTCACGTGAGGAAGAAAGATTCCACTGCTTCAAAAGATGATATTCAGATTATGACGGACTGGATCACCGGATTCTTACCGATGTCGAACGTCTGCAACAGATTTCGCTTGGAAAACCACAAGAAAAGCCTATAGAAGGTGAGTGTGTGGAGTATCTCAAGTGGTTTGCTATCCTAAATGAGACTATTGGATTAAACGCAGAGGTGTTCGGTCAATTCCTAGGTAACTATTAGGTTTTCTTATGTCCACAACTTACGGAAAATTAGCTGAGAAAAAGAGAAATAATATCTTGAAAAGGAAGGAATGTATAGAGTAATATAACGGAATCGCGATTTATAAGTGAAACAAGCTTCTTTAAATATTTTTTCAATCTGCATTCCCATTTTTCGAACTTTTGAAAGGCGATAGAGCTATTCGTGATTGAATACTCTGGATTCTCTGCAGTTTCAGAGCGAATTGCTGCTCGTTGGTTTATCGCCTCTGAATGGAACTCTATCGTTCAAATTCTTTCAACATTTCTTGGTATAAAAGGTGATGATGAGCAGTTTTTCATCTTTCACAAGTGTACATCGAACTGTGTTTATGGGCTAACTTTCAAAATTTCAGATCGACGCAAGGCTCGCCAGAAGATCAAGGATGGCATCGAATATTCCATCAAGGGAATGCAACTCCTAGCAGCCGTAGCACTTGAGCTAGGTTAGCGCTTCATTTTCCTATTTGAAGTCTACTTCAAATTTTGTCATCAACTTTCGTTGTGACTCTTGCCGCATATCATGATTCTAGAGCTTGGAAAAACCATTCTTAAAGCATCTTTGATTTCATTCATCGGGGAATAGCGCAGTGGATAGTAGTGCAGAATATCAGGGAAGAAGGTTCGGCTCCCTTCCCAACGCTCCTTCGCAAGTCAACATGAAGCCGCCTTAGCTCAGCTATCCCGAGGGTTCCATGGGAAATAGTACCGACCAGAATTCAACGACAATCACAGGGGAAGAAGAAACCTTCAAACAGCAGTCGAAAGAACACCGAAATGTTTGATGACCTCATGCGAGAAACGGTTCCAATGGAAAAGTGCTGGGATCCGCACAATATTTGTGATGACTAGTTATGTAAAAAAATTCATTGCATCGGTACACCTACAATTAAATTGATGCACAGATAGTGTAGCGTAGTGGCAGAGTTCCTATTTGCTTGTACTCGCAAGGTCGTGGTTTTATTCAAACCTTCTCAGAGAAAGCGAGTACACTTTTGCAATCGAAAATCTTCGACTAATTCAAATTTCCTGTGCTTCATGAAGAGTTGCAGCTCGCAGTCGCGGAGTCTCATGAATGCCTTCAAGAAATTATCTTAGGAACGCGATGAATTTGTTTAATTAGCAGTTCAGAGATATTCATGAAAAAGCAAATTTAACCATAAGCTGAACCTACGCACAAATGAAGACCTCGGTGAACGATGGATACGAGGAAACAAATCAGAGGGAAGAAGTACTAGATCAGCGCAGTAAAAGATGTAGAAAAGAGATCAGCAGAGTGAATCTGGATATGAAAGCTTTCACTTGAACGGTCAAGTTCGGAAATGTGAGTGTGACTATAACATTTGTAAAGGAAGAAATCCACTAGGTTGCAGAGAAAGTCTCCATCGTTTGATAAAGCATTAAAATTTATGCATAAATTCAGGCAACACAACAACAGCTATTTCTAAAAATACAGGCTATGGTTATCCACCACTTTTTGTCATCGTTCAAACCATTTCGGATCTGATCAAAGTACTACTCCTTCGGCTTGAATCAAAGAACTCGAAATGCTTCTTCCGTCATCGAAAGATTCAAATCGACGACCTTCCAAAAAGTGTTGCATTGATCGGAAAGGGGCGTAATCACATGGAGCAACGTCCGGACTACAGGCTCGATACGGTAGAATCTCAACTCCGTCCAATTCCTCGACTTTGCCTTGGTCTTTGGGCTGTGTGGTTTTGCGTTGTCTTACTGAAACAAAGCGCGCTTTCGACGAACTAGTTCTGAGTACTTCTCGGCCAACTTGTCGATATATATATATATATATATATATATATTATATTATATATATATATATACTCCTATATATCAATAGATACGCAAGAAGTAGACCTTTCAGCACGATTCATGCAATAGATGTTAAAATCGCACACGATTCATGCGAAAAAGCGACATTCCCATCCAAACGATGGAAATTTTCTTTCCAACCTAATAGTTTGAATGACCCTTGTAGACGACTGTGAGCTCTTTGACCCGGTTTTTTAAGTCGCGATAAGCGACTGTTGAGTGCATGTAACGACTAATTATTCGAAATAAAAAAAAAGATGTCAATCTTAAAATTCAGAACTAGCTGACCGATGCGGTTGGATCTTCGAAAAACTTGTCGAATCGTCATGCGATGTAGATGAACTACGAACGCTTGCTGAATCAGAAGATCAGGCATGTGTCGAGTCTATGCGTGAGAAGTATAACAGAAATATCATGCTCGTACAATAAAATGAAACACTAACTAACTATTCATTTCCGTGATTTTGCAATGTTTTGAAGCACTCAAAAGTAGTGCAGTGGTGGTGATGTCACTCATCACAGGAAAGGTATTTTTCGACACCGCGCGGGCCCATCAATCCTCTTATCCCTTCACAACCGAGTGATCCCAAGTTTGCTTCCGTCACTCTTTTTCACTCATATGGGAACGTTCTAATTCGCCTATCCCATGACTTCACGAAAATCAGCTAGATCATCATCCTTGATTTACGTAAGGAAGGCGACAATCCTTGCACTAATTGGATGGACTCTTAGAAGGTTCCACGATCTCCGTGAATGATGGATGCAAGTAAACGAGTCAGGTGCAAGAAGTGGTGGGATCCGCACAAAAAATGTGAAAGCGGATTGTGTAAAATAAAATACGGCTCTATCATTGGGTTTTCTCGAGAGATAAATGAGTTAGCCTCATATCATTTCACTTTATCGCAATATATCCACATTATCTAATTTGGTAGTTGCTTAGATTTTATGTGCTGACAGGAATTTATTCCAGAAGCGTGTTCGAGTCCTCAACCGCGAGGATCTTTTGAGCATGCAACTTATACTCGACAATGCTTTCGTCTCGATCCACGCCACCAGAATGTTGGAAATACGTGATTAGGTCGGAATGGGAAGCAGCTGTCCAAGGAGTTGGCAAAGTTGCATTTCTTTATTTTACAGATGCAGTGAGTATATCTGGGAATTGGAGAAATTTATCTACGGAGCATTGTGTTACGAGAAACCATCACGATTCAGCTTCAGTAGAAGCAAGCAACCCGCTCAACCACCTTCAAATGAGGAGATGCAGGTGAATGTCTGAAATAGTCAACTAACGTTTGTCGCCCTACTACGATCAATTTTATTTATCCTCCAAACAAAGATGGTTGTTCTTTAAAAAAATGGCCAGTTGCATGGGTTGGCAGTAATTCCGGACCTTAGGAGAAAACGCTATTCAGTAGTGAATTCCATCGGTGTATTCGCTGCCGATATCACTGTTAAACGCCTAAAATTTGCCAATGACGAGGTTTAAATTCCATCCCTAAAATCCATACATAACGACAATTGCTCTGCTCCACCTCGTTTTGCGAATAATCCCTTCCCTCCCCATGTGGCGCAGTGGTTTGAGTGCTCTGCGTCGCTCACGAGTCAATGATTCGATCTCGCGCTCATGGCTCACCAAGCCATCCATCACTCCGGGATTGGCAAATTGGTAACGGGACTGGTCTTAGACCTGTCTGGGAGGGTAGGCAGCACTGACATGGTACAGCGGGAAGCCACTGCGAGTCATTGTAAAGGCCAGATATGCATTCAATCAACTCAAACGAAGTTGAAAATCAAAGACGAATGCATGGCGCATCCCTCAGGGGATTGATCAACGCCGAGAGCTTTATCCTTTATCTTTTTTATCCCCTCAATTTCTGTCACGTGAACATTTGCACTATTTGTATGTGGACAAAGATGAATGCTTTCGAATGTAGAAAAACCGATATTCTAAGACCAGAATTGTGGCGACAACGGAATGAGACGCACAATTTGCTGTGAATAAATATGAATGTTATACACAGTAAGGAGATGCTGCTTGAGTCCATTTATATTCTAAGAATCGACGAGTAGGATATGCTAGTAGGATTTTGCATAATTATGCCAGACTAGCTAGCTTCGCTGGTTTTGACAAAATTCCGGCTTTTTCGTAAGTCTGAGATCAAACGCTGCACTTTCATGACTCAGAAACTATTTATCTATGCTGGATTGCACGGGCCGTGATAAATACAGTCTGCCAAATGGGGCACAGGCTGCTGATGCCATTTTCAGGAGAAACATCGACATTAAAACATTGCTTATTTCGATATTCTATGACTTGTTATCATGCACGGGCATATCATGCCAGGTGATAGTGATTATCTTATATTTGATACAACATGAGACATCTACACCTCTGACGACTGAAATTTGCTCTAAAATGATCGATGGTTGCAGAAGATCTTGTAAAATTCATTAGTAATGCTCTGTCAGATACGGCGCATTTTTGTCGCTTGACAAAAGCTCGATTTAAGGGAGAAACAGCGGCTGATCGATCGGTGGAGAATGCTCTTGGAAATGGTGAAGTTGATAGAGACAGTTTGAATAGAGCACTCTGTATCCTGATTGCCAAGGCGGACAGGTACAGCGTTGGAATAGCCTTAATGTTTGCTATAGTTACAACTTACTCAATGAGATCCACAGCTCGCTTACTCTCGCTTCATTTGTCAAAGGCGACAGCAGCAAAATATTTATAGGTTAATACAGGCAAAATAAAAGGCATAACATCATTAAGTAGGTTCGGAAGGCAGATGATCAATCGCGCAGCTCGATTTTCGTTGCTTGATCGAGGTTTTTTTCTTCTTCATGAAACCCTTCAAATTTTTGGTGCTAACCTAGCACTCCAAGGTTTTCTCTACTCGCTCATGTGCTTTAGTCCATGTATAACTTTTATGTAAGAGATAAACTTTCGAGGGTGGAACGTGATCTTCTTTTCGCTCTTGCGTCATATGAAGACCTTTTGAAAGAATTATTTCAGAGTTTCAGGATCCTCAGGACTTATGCTGATGTTCAATTACCAAGCCTTCAATAAAAAGCCATTCAGAGACTCTAGCCGAGCAAAAAAATTGCGCACTAGTAAAACGTATGTTATTTGGTAGAGCGCTGTGACAAGGCCTTTCAGAAGATAAGCACAGTGCTTAGTCACCAACATCGAAGCTTTCGGATAGGTCTAGAAGTCCAAATAAAAATTTCTGTTCGAGCGAAAAAGGCCTCTAAATGAACATGGACTTGGGGAGGCACCCAATGTTTCGAACGGGTTAATAACCTCAAATTCAGCTAAACTAGAGATCAATTCGATAATGTGTGTTGAAATAATATTTGAACCTCATTTACTACATATTATCTATGACAGATACGTCTTGGGAACAACCCTAAGCATACTGAGATCTAAGCAAAACTCAGAATCTGCAGTGGGTACAAACCCTCGACCATTCTCCTAGGGTACCGCACTATCTACAACACCTATCAAGGCCCTTACACTGACTTTCTCTCAGCCATATTTCACATCTTTGATACTGTTAGCAATAACCCATCAACGGCAATGATCTATGGAGCGCAAGCCGGCGTTCACTCAGTTAAGTTGGAGTTGCACGTGAGCTCGAGCTCGTGGATGGCCGTAGACGAGAGTTAGCTCACCAAACCTATTTCATATCTTAACATCCTTGTGACTATAATTCACATAGTACCCTAATGTGAAAGGCGGAAAGCAACAGATAGGAATCAAGACACTATGATTTCAGATGCAGGTGCACCTCAACTGGGTTCAGCGTTGAATTGTTCTCCCTTGATCATTTTCCTACAACGCATGATTACTAAAAACACTTATGCTGTAGAATCATATCGAGAAAAGGTGAATCGAGGATTTTGCTTGGTGCGGTGGGTTGCATATGAGCTCCTGGAACGGTAATCGTGGATTTGAAACCCACCTGCGATTCAGATTGTGCTCACTACTCAGAATTTTTGCGATTGAAGTAATATTATTTAGGTCAAAGATACTATGTGATATAAGGAAAATCGTTTTTGTTGTTTGTTGAAGTACAGTTTTTGCCAATGTTACAAAACTCTAGCATTGTGTTTTTTAAGATTCTACACGAAGGTCGGTCACGAGCTAAATCTTCGTTCACTGCGCGAACTGTGCATGGCGGTCACCTCGGCTAGCGAGAATCGCATTTTCTATTCGGGAAAAAAGGCTGCTGTGCTCACTCCGACCACAAATCTGCTTACAAGGGTTTGCTGAGATGTTTTCAAAAGAGTTAAATGCTTATTTCAAACTTGTCTCTAAAATGGTCGTCACATATTCCGATACTGAAATAAGCGCTCACAAATTCCATGCTTATCCACTGAATTCTTGCTTTCTCATGAATCGATAAGCGTCAAATGCACAATGGTATCAGAGGCGTATCTCATTTGTGTGCTAAATGATTTCTTGCTGATTTCCACTATTGCGCTTCACTACTTTTCCACTGTCCTGTTTCGAATTGCTTAACAGTGCTGGGACTCAAATGGTAAGGGGGGAAATGATATTCTGTAGTGAAAAAACTTCCAAAGACTGGAACGAGTCGCAGAAAAGTATCATCTTCTATTAGAGCAAAAATTAGGTGGAACCTGTATAGTGGTGAGATATGCATAGTAGAATGAAAGCTCCGTCATTTTCTAAAATCAAAAATTCGAATAAGATCTCTTTTTTAGAGAAAACTACTTTAGATCTCCGACATCTTATCTTCTCTAGGAAATCGACCACTAGTGCATCAGATGCTTGTCTGGCCGATAGTATGCAGTCACTTTGTGGCAGGTTCGCTATGACAGCTTTTTTAGCTCCAAACTCACTGAGTTACTGCAAATATCAAACCGGAAGCGGTATCCATTCAGGTTGCATCGTCTCCTGACGAGTCGCGTTTAGGTGTCATGGCCCTCTCTGACACGATTTCATCACTCATGCTTCCGAATCCCAAGGTCTTTGCTTCAATCAAATGCTTATCGCTCCATTTCAGGTGATTTTCGTTAACCAGTGAAATTTTTAACGCTTTTTTTAGAGGAGGATTTCTTAACTTGTCAACAATGTGCCGAGGTCTTTGGTGGTTCGAGCAGCCTATTGTTTTTATACAAAAGAATTCTGCTAGGATATGACATGTACCGCTGACATAATTACAAAACGCTGACCAAGACTTTCGTCGCTTTCAAATTCCTCACCTCCATTTATGGCTCTTTTCCCACCATTCGACTAATGTTAACTCTCAGTTGTTGGAGATATTAACGATATGCGGCATATTTCCGTATTCACCTGCAAATAAAATGGTACAGCAAGACTGAAAAAAAGGAGGGGTTCGTTTTCAACAGCTCCCCAGTACGGTCATTTCAGAATATTGTTTGCTCGGACACGTGTTCGCCCGAGACCCGTGAACAAATTGTTTGCTGTTTTGGCCGATTTTGTGAAGACGAAGTCCGACCGAATAGGATCAGGTGTGGTTTCTTTATTTTGCCTGTTACCATAATGATTACATTACTGAATAGCTTATGTGTTCGTTGCGTACTCCATTGATGCGATCGCCGGATGTTTGCCATTGCGCCCCTTAGGAGTAATTGCTAGCATACTTGCTCATGAGGATGCATTTGTATTTGCGCTCCTGAAATAAACACTTTTTAGTCATAATTGAGCTTTGTCACCTGACATAATTTTTTTACTGATGGTCGTCCTTACCTTCGTCTCTGAGTACAATGTTCATTGCTTCATCCGCTGCACTCGGCATCGGCGGAATAATGGATCAATGGGCTCCTTATCAACCGTCATTAACCGATTGGTCCAGATATTTTACAAGTCGGTGGGCACTAGACCTCGACGACTCCTTGGTAATTAGAGCTCAACAGGAAGCGTTACTATGTTATGCATACACTTAGAATTTTTGGTCTGTCTGATTGTCATCTGACGGTTAGGGAAGCACCAGATAGGAAGTACGTCATTGATTTTTGAATTGTAGGGAAATGAGACAACTATTTACCTCGAGTCTAAGTCATCAGTGAATATCATGTGAGATTATATTTTCAAAGTCTTGTTAGGTTTATTCAGTCACGTAGATAATCAGATGACCTTCCCTCATCAAGAAAAAATTCTTTATAATTGTAAGAAACTTGTGTTGAGACCTCCCCAAATCCCCGGCTGTGAGAAAATGAGGAGAAGCATGAATGCCACTTATAATTCCCATCAACTCGTTTATATCCTTCAGTCAAGTTCATGAATCAAAAAAAACAGTGACAGATAGCCCTAAGGCTGAATCATTGCAAGCATGTCTTTCCAAGGTCTTGTCTGATCATGAAGGTCGGACAGTGAACATTTAGTGAGTGAAGGATTGATTCAGGCTGGAAGACGTTGTTTGGCACTCTTCGTGCCGTTCGTACATCTGAAGTAGGCGATGCGAGCGTGCACTGGACGGTACTCGATGTCATAGGAACATATCTACGGATCGAGAAGTAGTACGTCTTTAACCAAAATTTTGGTTTTAATCTGTCAAGTCAAGAAAGTCAGTGAAGACGACGCTTTTACTCACTGAGACGTGAACACATGGGATAGCGATTTTATTTCAATCCATATAGGCAGCGTAATCTCGACTCCATATCCATTCAAATGCCTTCGTTAAGAGTTATATCTGAAGCTGTTCCTTTGGCGTCCTTAGTAGGTTCCGCTGCTACTCTAAAATACTTGGGAGGGAGGAGAGGAGGGAGCCGTGGCCAGAATAGTTGTGATGCTCGTCGTGACGCGCGAGGAGTGAATCCTTTCCCCCCACCCTAGCAGTTTCCGGCAGTAAACAACGCACACCCTATGGAAAGCCACAACCAAATCTTTGAGATTGCAGGGAAACGCACTCAACCACTACTTTGAGACTTGCGAGAAGAAGGTGAAAAAAAGGAATTGATGTTAGAAGTACTGGGATCTGCACAGTGAAAAAAAAAACAAAGACGAATTAAATAATATGTAAAAATAAAGCTGTTGAATACTGATGAATTTAAATGCACAGGTAAAGAGCCCTGTTTGAAGATGACTTTCACTCGAGAGAATGCATTGCTTTGATCCACAATGAATGAATAGTTTTTACAGCAGCGGTAATGAAAAACATGACAGAAAATCATACAACTAAAGCAGAATATTTAAGAGTACAAATGTACATTAACTTAGAATATCTTACTACTTTAAACTGTTATATGTTAGACTGTTTGCTGTAATCCTCAATTGCTGTATCAGTTTGAGCAAAATTGTGCTTTGATCACCTTTAAATTCTTTAAAACAGGTTGTATTCTGAAATAATTTTAGTTCAGTGTTGTCATGGTCACTCCCGGACTGTCTGCCATGCATTGTGCACTTCTTGCAAGCAAGTCAGTCCAAAACAGAATCCCGCGAAGAGGAAGCTGTCGATGATCCGAAGCGTGTTGACGATCAGCTTAGCGAGGCGGCACTTCGTCTCGTCACTCCTACATTCGCCGTAATTCTCAATCTCTTTAAGACAGCACATATCGCCAATCCAAATTTACTACACCGGTACTAGAATACATTTCCGATACTATGGCAGTTGCTGGCATCTAACGATTTTCAGAGCAGCCAAGCGCAGTAAGTCTCTGGATGAAGTGGAATGGGTCACAACATCGTTCTGTCCACTCTCCGCCTGCCTCGATCCTGTACAGTTCCCGATTCAAGATGGGGATCCGTCCCCTTTACAGTTGGACGCCTCGCTTGAAGGTTTGAAATTTCGCTCAATCCAAGACTACAATGAACCCAATAATGTAGGGTGGTGTGCAAAAACGTTCGCATCAGCTGGGATTAGAACCTAGATTTCTCTCTATCCGCCAACCGTTGCACTACCGACGCCCGTTTTGACACTATTATTTCTACACTACAAGGCGTTATCTGTCAACAGCCTACCGACTACGGTCTGGCGTGGGCAGTCACTATCGGCATTGAACCCACTTATGCTGACATATATTGTATTGCAATAATCACTCACAATTCATGTTATTTGACCGCCTATCGCAAACTAAAGTTTTCTCAGTGTTCGAGTTGAACACTACCTCTAAAAGTCACTACTATAAACACAACTAATATCTGTTGTGGTTTTTATATTTCGCAGATAAATAGATTCTTTACTTACCAGAAGTTGAACAATTTTAGTACCACTCGGTGACTTGCCATGGACGAATTTGTCGCCATCTGAAGTGGCCTCATTGGAACTGTTGCTTTCTCTCGTCGAACATCTCTCTGGCACTCTAATTACTGCTCCATCCTGCGTTCAACCAATGCTTCTTGTGTGCATTCAGCAGCTCATCACTACGAGCAGACTTAGTGAATTCGGTCTGATCTATTTGTTCTTCTATATTGGTATATTTTGATATTTCTCACAGAGCAGCACGAAAAGAGTTACATCTTTGTCCACTTTCTCAACTACCACTTGAAATGTTTTAGTAATATTATCGTTCTCAAAGGGAATTCCTAGTCCAGTTTTGAGTACCCTAGCAAAATCTAACACATTCATTTACTATTCGGTCGAGCTAATACTTTCTTTCTTGATATTTTCTTGACAAGCATAGAATTAAGTGCACTTCTCGTGTTCAGCTGAAAAAAAACGCCAAAATCTGTTCATGCCATTCTGTCGACTTTATCCTTTCTATCATCTCCTCGACAGCTAATATCGTCGGTAAATTTCTTTCAGTTCTAAGATTTGGAGTCTTTGAAAATTATACTCCTGTGAATGCGAGAATGTGTATTTGTTAGTGATACTACTGGTAACTGAAATTTTCGAGAGTCCCATGGACTGAATTTTTTTAGGGGTGACAACTGCCTGCTTCTGCTTGTCGACTCTTCTGCTACCTCACATCCAGAAGTGGCTGAGACGAAATGAGTCCAAAAAGGTGGATAATGGAAGAAGCGATGCGAATCTACGCCAAGCCGTTGGCATCAGCACACAGATGGTAGTCGACATCCTGTCCCTCGAACAAAGTTACTACTTACACAATTTTTGCGTGCAGCAGTGGATGTGTACCATCTTCGATATGCGCCACTTCTGAAGTAAAAATCATTTTATTGATTCAGCGAGTTGGCACAGTCCACTTCTTCTGGACATTTGTCGACTAGCTACCGAGTGTGCTATTCATTCCGGAGATCTTCCTCGAGTGGGAGCGGCTTGCCTGAGGCACCTAACTACGCTTGCTTCACATTATACCAGTGAGCAGTGGACGATCCTCTCAAAGTCTCTTTGGGATACCACGTAAGGATATTTCGATGTTTTCCATACGATGATAAAGTGAAATGGAGTAAATCCCTTTGTTCTTCTTTACAGTTATGAAATTGCACCAATGGCTTTAGAAGAAGCAAATTTTCACGTTATCTTCGCCTTTCTAAGTCATCATAGCTATGATTAAAATACATCGTAGTGCTGCTCCGATTAACTAGTAATTGATTTCATATTATTTCCCATCTGCTTCCTTTGTCTGATTCGCGGTGTCCATAAGGGCTAGATTACTGACTACATTGATTAACGGCCTAATTCGTTGAAACGTCCTCAACATGTTCAGGTCTGCGACTTTGGCGCCGATTCGGCTTCTTCTTTCGGTATGTCCTCCTGATTCCGCGGACAAGAAAAGCGACTTGGGAGAAATCATGGTGGACGGTACCGAAGGATTGCCGCTTAAACAGAAGATTCTCGCCAAACAGGTTGTAGTAATTTGAAATCTCACAGACGTGGAAATATACAAGCCTTTCACTCTCTGAAACCGGCATACGTAAAAGTTGAAAATTTCGCGAACAAACTGATTGCTTGGTACACGTGAGTAATCTGTAGTTAAGTGTAACATTTCCGTCTTTGTTGTTTGAAATCGGACAATTCGTCAGCGCTTCTACACAGCTTTTGAACTGCTTGTTCAGGAGTGATATATTTCCTCACTTCCTTTTTTGCTTTTTCTGTTTTTTACAAATTCACTGAGGTACAGGTGTTCTTGGTGGATGCGCAGAAAGAAAGGCTTCCGGATGAGAATCTACATGATGAATCGACAAACGATTTGAACCTCGTGTTCACTGTCGAAGAAGAAAAACAAAGGTAAACATTGTCAGCTTTGCTATGGAAGCATGTAGGAAACATTCCAGGCTTTTTAGTCGTAATAGGGCATGGCATAATCGTGAATTGGTATCTATTGCTAAATACCAAGAGTTGCCATCAGCCACCAGTATTATAGCCACGAGTCATGAAAAATAGAGAGAGAGCTTTTCTCCTATTCAATCAACCATTTGCGTAACGAAGTTACCTTTAAGTAGAGCCTTTTGGAAAAATGTATCCACTTGTGGCTGAACCCATAAGTGCAAATGTTGACAAGCTGTTGTACTCTACCCAAGATCATTTATTGGAGAAGTCAGGCAACAATATTTTCAATTTCATAAAGTTAACAGTGATACGAACACCGCTGAAAGTCACAACTTTTCCAGTAAGCTAACATCGCGCCTTTCTGAAAAGGTCGAGATTTTTTATTTGAATATTTTAACAAAGCTCCAACGATTTTCATGGTGTTGAGATCTCTATTTTTGATAAATCGATCTTCACATTGCATTCACTGTAGTATTTATTCTTTATAGTATATTTATTACGATTTGAATATGAAAAGCATATACGTATATTCATATATGCATGTATGTGCATATATGCATACATACGTATATGCATACACATATACATACAACATATGTACATATATGTGTATGTATATGAATATGTGCATACACATATTTGTACATATATGTGTATGTATGTATATGTGTATGCACATACGTATGTATGCATGTATGTACATACATGCATATATGAATATACGTATATACTTTTTCATATTCATGATTATGTGTATATGTATATGAATATGTACATGTATATAAATATACGTGTATGTATGTATGTATGTACGTATGTATGTGTGTATGTATGTTTATGTGATAGGATGAGCTTCGGAATAAAAGAGTCGTTGCTCCGGAACAAATAACAGCTAGTTTCGCATGCCGCTCACTCAATGGAATTTCATATGAGTCTGAGCAGACAGTCCTTCAGAAGAGATTTATTTGGAGGTTTCTATCTTGCTTTGACTTTGAGAAAAGGTGAAGATATCTGCAGTACTTTTTCAAATTATTCCCTCGGCAAGGTGCAATCTCTTTCGGACTGTGCTACTCCCTGATAATGGATAACGAGTGACAAGATTTCAGGATGTCAATCTCATATCTAATCTCATCACTTTTGGCACATCAACTAATCGTGCAATTGATTGGGACTATCCTTTGTCCATGTGAGCGAGTGCCTGAGGATCTGGAGAGAATCCTTATTGCCAGTGAGTGCACAGAATCATATGAACTGTCGGATGACGTGCGAGTGATGCTACATCACTGCTTGGACGCCAGTTTTCAGGTTCATTTTTACTTTATATACGAAGTTTACAAGATAAATCTTTTCTTATCCTGACTTTTCTTTGAAATCTCATTGTGTCACGATTTACTGTTCAGGTCGCCTTGGATTTTCAACGTCTCAGGAGTCTGTCGAGTGCATTGAGTCAAGCTATGGGCATTACTCGACCAAACCTCTATAAACAGCTTGTTTCCTCCGCTTTAATCAAAATGTATTCACTTTTAATAGGAGCGAAGAAAAAAAGGCAAGCAGCAAAACCTTTTTTCATTGTACTGTGTTTACACGGAATAATTGCCAAAGCTTTTTCCAGTCCAACAAATTTATTACGATGGCGCGATTGTCTTAACAGAATGGTGTCATTACTTCGAAATGCTGAGGTAGAAATCGCTAGCAACAAACTGGCCACCACAGCCAGAGAACACAAGGAAGAAGTAAGTGGATTATGATTGCTTTAGATAGGACAAATTCTTATTTTAGTCGTTCTAGAAGTTCGAGTTTATGCTCGTCGAGTCAGACCATCAAAAGCTCTATAAAATCGTATCGGAAAAGGAGATCAACAGCACCATTCTAGGTAAGGTTCGGAAATATTAGGTCTCCAACTGAGTTTCCGAACTTGATCCAAAAATTCAAGAATTTACTTCTCCAAGTAATCGAAAGTATAACTAACATTAATTGAAGTAATCTCCGTCTGCTTCGATGCAATTCTTGCAACGCTCCCGCAACAAATCAATTCCGTGCTGATAAAATTTCGATTATTCTTCGATGCAAACCAACCAGCCAATTTTAGACGCAAATGATTGATGTCTCGAAACGGTTCTTTTTGTCCAACCAGTGCTCCAATGATCTGAAGAGATGGAGATCGGACGGAGACACATCTGGCGAATACGGCGGATGATCCAAGTGCTCTAAGCCCAAATCGGTCAACTTCTCCTTTGTTTTCTTGGCAACGTGTGGCTTTGCATTGTCTAGAAGCAAAATGACTTGGCGACGGCGGTGACGTGGAATTGCTTGATTGCAACAGTCCAGTTGCTGACACTATCGCTCAGCGTCGCAGGGTCTAACCGGCTTGTAACAAGTCCCAATGAATCGGCCCACTTCGGTTCCAGATGATCAACATTGCTTCTGGCGCAAATCGATTTGGTCTCGGTGTTGGTTGTCCTTGCTGACGTGGTGACAACCACTGATTTGGACGGCGCTGGCTTTGAAGAAGATCAGAATTGCATACAGGCAGACGGAGAATATTTCAATTAATGTTATTTGATACTTTCAATTACTTGGAAAAGAAAACTTTTGAATTTTTGGATCAAAGAACTTAGTTTGAGACATTATAAAGTATGAACAAGAACTCGGCTATATGTCGTTTGTAATTTTGTTAACCATCAGTGGGTGAGCTTCGCTCGTATAACAATGACGAAGCGTATCACAGATTCATGTTAATTCATCTTTCCATCTTTATTGCCTTTGGCAACGACATAGCCGGAGATAGCTTCACATATGTTATTGCTCAGACTTATTTTGAACGTAATCCTAGGACTTTGTTGGCGACTATAAATCTTGAGAACTGCTTTTAGAGTATCAAAGGCAGCGGCCAATCGGTCTACCGAGCAATGCCGTCAATGGGCGACCGAATCCCTTTAGGCCCGATTTGATTGAGGAAAGTAAAGACGAAAATGAAGTGAGAGCTTACATTTTCTTTTGAGATAACAATATTTATCTTCTAAAAATAGACATACAAACTCTTCACAATAGTAAATAACAGTTGTTTTTATTGAAATGATTATTTCAGCCGGATTACGATACACTTTGCCTTCTTGCATATCGACAAATATGTCTGGTTCCGATTAGAATGGTCCTTTCTCTTGACGATGTCAAAGATCTACTACCTCAAATATTGGATTCTGTGAAGAAGCTTATTCTTGCCACACCAGACATCACCATCCGAAAGCTTGCTGTTCAGATCATTGATATATTAACGGAGAATTAAGCTTGAAAAAAATTGCGTTCTATCACAGATTTCGTTCGACATCGAACAGCTGCAAGTTCCCTAATTAGACAAACTTACAGTTGATAAGACATCATAGTGATATCTGTCTCTATTGAAAGGTTTTCATTTCAAACCTCTTCGAAAAAAGTATCAGTTTCAACATGCAGTAACTCGTTTGTAAGAGAAGAAGGGTCACGGCCGAGTGGTTGTGATGCTCGTGGTGCGAAGTGATACCCTTCCCCTACGCTCTCCAACAGCCAACAACGAACGCCCGGAACGCCACAGCTAAGCTAACTCCTGGATTACACAAACACATGCTCAACCAGTGTTCTATGATGTTCAAGAAAAAGTTGAAAAAAAATAGAACTGAATACTAATACAGGGATCCGCATTGCGAAAAAACTATGAAACTGATCAAATAAATAAATAATCGAATCTTTGGTAGAAGTTTGATAGTAACTTGAACAGTGATCTATCTCAATGAAGCACAGTTTCCACTTGTAGAAAATGCCTCGTCATTTAAAATACCGTGACGATATGCATTGGTTTTAATGCACATGTAGCTACTGAGTCTCCAAGGTTGTGTTTCATGGTGGCCAAGATTCCTTCTTAACACTTTTCATCTTGAGTAGATTGTCCCCTACAACAGGTGTTGCTTAGCGATCCAGCTGAGCTATTCTCTAGGACAACCTTCATACCTCATAGATGCTATCTTTTCCATATTCATGGAGTTTCAATTATATCTTTATGTTATTTTTCATTTTGACAGCTTCTCTTGCTTATTCGCTGCCGCAAATGAATAATATTCAAATAATCAATCAATTTATCAGTTTTTTGTTGTGAAAACAAAATTGCGACAAAAATCTTTCAGTTTTGAGACTATTTTACTTATATAGCTGAAAGAATTGAGTGGTGAGCAAAAATACGGCCTCAGGCTGGAATCGAACCCATGTTTCATCCTATCCGGGGACGTGTGCTCTACCACTACACCACTAAGGCACATTTGCCCGACCACTCATTTTTCGACATCTCTATGTTAGCTATCAGCCACCAACCTTCAGCAGATTTGGTCGGATATGCGATTTCGCTTTATAAATCCCGTTAAGCTGACAGCCACTGTTATATATAATACTTCAAAATTATAGTATTTTCACTGCTTCTTTCGCAGTGTTATGATGTTAGTTATATAGATGAGAGAATCCCCGGATAGGATCAAACGTGGGTTTGATTTCCGCCTGAGGCCGTGTTTTTGTTCACCACTCAATTCTCTCAGCTGTATAAGTAACATCATAACACTGCGAAAAAAGCAGTGAAAATATTATAATTTAAAACTATTTCATATAATAAAAACCAAAGTCATGTTAGTGATTGAAAATGAGAAATTGACCAACTGTTAGAGAAAATGGTGCTTCACACTGCATGCTATGCCAGTTCATCAATAACACAAAATAATCTCCTCATTAATAAAAAAAGCTCCTGGAGTTGAAACCTTTTTAAATTATAGAAAGACTTTGTTCTATTGTTGTATGGATACTATATTTTCATTTTAAGAGTTTATTCTGTACTCCAAGCACGTTTTCTCGTGGTGATTTCGACATTGAACATTCGCACCTTTTACGCCCTCACCGTATTCCCTTTTAGTTGAATGCCCTCAAGACGACGTCATGCGCCCGATCAACTTCCCACCTCTCCTAGTAACTCCAGTGTGAACACATCGAGGTGGTTGTAGACGTCCAACCGTAGAACAGAGACTTGTTGCCCAACTGTTCTAATTGGCCTTGTTTTCACCAATGGAGGTATCCCCTCCACCGCATGATTTGTTGCGGTTCTTCCGTCTAACACTTTTATACAAAAGCTTGAAGCTTTTACTATTTCCTTAGATAATGATAGAATCATTCTCTTCTCACATATAGGCCTTGTTAATTCCAACGGATTCCTGTTCACGAAAGCGGAAAGGAGTCGGTTGCATTGCGTCACTGAACAACTAAAGGCGTAAAGGGAATTGCGTCTAATTGAATATCTCCAAAAAAAGGTCTTGAGCGTCAAAAAATGTAAGGATAGATTGTGCGCAGTCTCCAAAGACATTAGCTACACTGCTCACTATTCGAACACACGTCCTTCATTATCTTCAGAGCTCTGCCTTTGGAAGTGATCGGCTTAGCAGATTGCTAGGTCTAACCGTTCCAAACTCCAAGCTAAGAGAAACCTTTGAAAATCCATCCAGTGTTGTACTGTGTTGTACCAAATCACGTTAAATAGACACTGATGAAAAGGTAATTAGTTAGTGATCAAAGGTATCTCCATCCAGAATCTTGCCCTACTCTTTGATGGCAATGGTAGTGTTGTGAGAGAGTGAGGTGTTCAAGCCAATAGAAGAGACAACTATCTGTTGCGGTCGGATGAATGATAAGTAGAAAAAGACGGTCTCAGCATTGCAAAATATGCGACAGTAATGAGAAGAGTTGGAAGCAAGTTCATTTATGTAGCTTTCCGTGGCTTTCCGTGGCTTTCCGTGGAACGTGGATTCTTAGGACGTATTGGCGCACTTTCTACTGAAGACGCCTACGGAGATGTTCTGTTAATATGTCGCTGCTTTGCAACAATTAATTGTTCTGACTATGTTAATTTAACTATATAACTATCAACAGAGCTCTCGGTGACGTTCAGATTATGGACTAGCTATCTCAAAGGCTAGGCGCAATTTTCCCTCGTTGATGTTACGCACTGACAAAACCTTTTTGTAATCCAAACCTAGTAATAAAATCCCTACTTTTTTAGCTATCGAATGACTACCAATAGTCTGCTGAAAAGCAAAATGTAAGGTCTGAGTGTATTTTTCTGAAAAAGTTCTCCTGAAATTGATCAATGCGAACTCTGTCGAGCTCACTCCGGGTACATACTAGAACTCCTGCCATATACGTGCATTCTACGAACTCAACATAATGGAAAATGTATTTCGAATTAATTTTCCATAAAATAGGAGAGAGAAACGCACAATAAGACTTTTTTATTCCAAGGTTTTCGAGAAGTATGGTTTTACTAAAGATGTAATCTCTAATTAAAAGGTGAGGATTTTTGGAATACGTGGGCATTGTCTTTGTGAATACACATTTTTCCAATTGATAGTATACCGTTTTGTAACATTAAATTTGCTCAAAAATTAAAATTTGATTGTATAAGTACTAAAAGCCAGCGTAAAGTTCAAACAACGGGTCACCTAGTGCAAAAGCAAAGCACAGTCTGCTTTTCATTTCTTACACCGCAATAAGAAGGTTTTCTTTCATAAACCAAGCCTACTACGTTTTTTTTCGATTTCTCAAGCTACCAATTGATTGTTAACAGTTTAGTGAAAATATACTTTCTGGTAAAAAAGGCAAGGACACACGAGGCATTTCACATTATGTAACTGCAGTTTGTACAAATCGTGACGAAAAGTGGAAATATTTTCAAAATTAGGCGCTCTTTATACTGAAGACAAGTTTACAGAAATTTTCTTCAAAAGTATTCAACATATTATGGCAACGCAAGGCGTTATCATTTTTTCGTTGGTAGAACGTACTGAGATAGACTTTTCATGAAGCACGCTCAACGGGAAAATCGGCATTTTCAAAGCTATAGAGGAAAAAGATATACTAAAAAGAGAGGACCAAATGTTGTATAGAAACTGTAAGTAAGTTTCCTTTCAAACAGATGAGCTTTTTTCGTTAAAACACAAAATAATTTCCGGCAGATGGACGAAAATCTGTGGAAGTCTTTCCTGCGATATTTTATCATTTAATGCTGATGATGTCCCCTGAGCACCTCAAATCATCAAATGAATTACTATTTTCAAATGAAGCGAGTGGTGATATAAGCTCGACGCGCATGGCCTTTACCGAAAACGGTACATGTGGTTGCCAACGGAAAAAGCTTCTATATGTATATATATATACATATATATATATATATTATATACGAGAAATGCCGATTTTGATATATATATATACATATATATATATATATATATATATATATATATATATATATCACCTGTATCACCTGTCGTCCCGTTGATCGTCGAGTGACTCGAGCGGGTACCAGCAACTCTTCCATTTTTCCCTATCGCGTGCAAGAGAAGCCCAGTGGGTCCTCCTTGCTCTAGGAATTCGCTGAGCATCATATCTTTCTTCCATCGCTTTCGTGAAGAAATCGGACCAACGGGTCAGTGGTCTTCCTTTAGAGCGCTTGACGTCCCGAGGAATCCAGTCGGTAACGGCTCTCGTCCATCGGTTGTCGTTGAAGCGCATCACGTGTCCGGCCCACCTTATTTTCGATATCCTGGCGTGTAGAACGGCGTCTCTGATTTTCGATCGTCGACGTAGGTCGGAAGTTCGGATCCTTTGTCTCATTTGCGAAATACGGGATACTCCTAGCATCGACCTTTCGACTGCGCGTTCGATAACGGCAAGTGATCTTTCATTCTGCTTACGTAGCGACCACGTTTCTGCTGCATACGTTAGGGCAGGGATAATTGTCGAGTCGAAAAGGTGGGCACGGAGTCGGATGTTCTTTGTCCTCTTCACTACATCTTCGATGCTCTTAAACGTTCCCCAAGCCGCTCGTTTCCTCCTGCTCAACTCTGGGGCTAGGTCGTTCATCATGTTGATTTCACGACCTAGATAGATGTAACTGGAGCATTCGGAAATTGTCGTTCCGTTGAGCGTGAATGGGGCATTAGAAACCCATCCGTTCCTCATGAACATTGTTTTCGTTAGATTCAGTTGAAGACCGATCTTTCCACAGGCGTTATCGAAATCAGTCAACATTCGTTCCGCTTGGCTGATGTTTGGTGTTATGAGAACGATATCGTCAGCAAAGCGAAGAAATATATATATATATATATATATATATATAGCTATAATAGCTATATAGCTTATATATATATATATATATATATATATATATATATATAAGCTTGGCCTGTGAAACGACTTTCATGCAACATTCTCCTAACAAAAAAAAAACGATAACGTATTGTTTTCGGAGCGTGTTGCTTCGGCTTTATAGCGGATTTTTTTGGAATTATACGATGAGATTCGGAATTCAAGCAGACCTTTTTCGCAATGAGAAAACAGAGTACCACTATAGGGTCTTCTTCACATTTATTTTCAGTAGAAGGAACGCCCAGTTGTGTTGAAACTTCCTACTTTTCATTAGGAAACATACATTCATTAGAGAACAGTGCGTTTCCAAACTGTAACGAAGAATCATGTTCATAGATAGAGACTATGTAGATAGTCATCACTTATGAGACAACCAAATAAAGTCTCTTCTATAACCCTATAAAAGTCGTAACTCCTAAAGTCCAGTATTAACAGAAAGTTGCTTCGAATTATCGACCAAGTGGTCATATTGCTAATATGCAGTACCATTTTTGACAAACAAGTCATTGTAATGTGATTGTTCTACCACATTTCAACCAAATATAGCCATATTGAGGTCTTTTCTATCATATTCAACCATTCGCTGACAATTGAAGCCTTTTTAGCAGTGATCAAAATCCAAATTTCATTAGGATTCTACTACATTGATATTGCAACCCGGCGTTCGCAGCTCGCATATAGGTTACTGAAATTGAATGGTTTCTGTAATCATATCAGTTTACATATATACTTGAGAGAATTGAGTGTGAGCAAAAATACAACCTAAAACGGGAGTCGAATCCACGTTTCATCCACACTAGGAACGCGTGCTACCACTACACCACCTTTAACACCGCTATGCTTATATATATACATATGTATATGTATCTGTATGTATGCACATATATATGTACATATATACATATATATGTATATATATGCACATATATGTATATATGTACATATTTATATGTATATATATGCATATACATGCATATATACATATATATGCATATATGTGCATACATATACGTATATATATATATATATATATATAATGTATAGCGTACGCGAGTTGCTCTGCACGGCAGAATACAAGAGGAGAGCAACCTCACAAGTCCGTTGTGGTCTAGTGGTTAGGATTTACGGCTCTCACCCGTAAGGCCCGGGTTCGATTCCCGGCAACGGAAGACTTTTGTATCGTGCGGTGGTTTTCCACTCACTCGTCGCATATGATTACGGTAAAAGAAATGGCATGGTATCTTGAAGAAAGTTAGGTTTCGAAAAGCGCTACACTTTTATTCTGTGCTTTACTCTTGGCGTACTGAAATTTTCCTAAACCTTTTGTTGTTATCAATCGGTAGCTTATTAAATGTAGATGTGGTTAAGGAAATTTCTCTTCACAATGATTTGTCACTTTATGATTTGCAATAAACTTCCTTAAGAGGAATAAAATGAATTGAATACATTTTTTTAAACAATCAAGTGAAAAGTTGTCAATAAGACGTCTTTACACGAGCGACGCATATCACGGCAACTCCATATTTTACTTCCATGACTTGATCAAAGTAATAGTAGCAATAACCTAAACTTCCCTTTGGTTAAATCAAATGCTCTAAGTCAATCATCAGATGCATGTTTTTTCCGGTTGTCGTTCCAATTTTAGTGTATCTTTTCAAAAGTCAAAAGAACGAATTACCAACTGATTACAAGAACTCAAGAAAGACGAGAATGTACCAACTGATTACAAGAACTCAAGAAAGAAACTTCAGGGCACCAAAACAAAACCATCGGACGTTGTGGTTTTCAGCGAATTCACGTCGACGTCAAAGTGTTCAATTGTCTATCGTGATAACAATAGTGTAATAATAGCAAAGTAAGAATACTTCAATGTGTAATTATAAAAGCCCTAATTGAACTTATGACAGCTGAAGAGATGACAGGCAAGGCTTTTGCCATCTGATTTCGCAAATCGAACCCGGGTCGCCCTCGTGGTACGCGAGCATTCGACGACTGAACCACCAGTGCACCAAAAATGTAGTAAAAGTTTGTAGCCGATGCACTAAATGATAGTGGAGGTTCAGTGGTTTTGTATTGTATGGTTAAGTGGTTTTGCTGTTTGATCCCTGGATTGTGTTAGTATGATCTGATGGATGGCCAAAGATGGTTGGACTGTCCTTAGCGACGCATTGACCTTTGTGCTGTCGCGCATTGGACTTCCGGATTGCTGGGGCTTTTTCCTTTGCAGTGCTGTACTCCACTTTCAAGTTCTGCGGACTGAACTTTGGACTATCTGATAGATTGATCTCAGGCGCAGTTTTACAGAATAATCTAAAATCACCGCATAAGCGATTTTAACAAGTTTCTCACTTAATACAATGTGATTAAGCTTTCTGGAAGCAATAGGCGCTCTATGTAAAGACATGTTTTGGATGAAACCATACATAAGGCTCATTCAAACACAATCCATCAATCACCTTGAATAGGTTTACAAAGAAAGTACCAAGAAATAACGGTAGAAAATTTCCAAAAAGCATTAATTGAGACTAGTATGGGAAAGGTCCATAGCAACACTGGAATTAACCGATTTTTAGTGGAAACGATAAGTAGTACAAAATTTTCATGTCACCTGGCAGGTAAAAGTCTTCGTTATCCTGTGAGGAACATTGTCTGTACACAGGTTGCACTTGAATCATCCATTAATCGCAGCAGTCTAACAACTACAATCAAAGGATCGTTGAGCCCTTCCGTTCCTTCCGCTAATTCCTTTGACTGCTTCTTCATTAGTTCATGTTTGTCTAATTCACAATCACATCACAAGTTTCAGAGGGACGAGGGCCGTTATATAAGTTTTGGCACTGGAGCAAGAACCACCAGATTTAGTAACCAGACGTACTTAGAACTGCATGATTTTAGCATTGTTCAGTTATGCCTTTACTTGTGAGCATTTTGTTATACAACTTGCTCATACTTGCATCAAGATGGAGCTATCTGGGATCAAATTCGCTCGCTACTGATGCACGAATGGCGCATAAGGGGAAGCGCTAGTGAGGCGGCACGTAAGATCACTGAAGTTTCGAGCGAATACGGTTGTGAATAAATGACACGAGTGTTGAATGACGGCTGGGAAGTGGTTCGCAAAACTAAAGTGAAGAGAACAGTCTGGAGGGTCAGTCGAGCTCGCGCCGTCCACAGGAAGCTCCATTAATCTTGCGCGCCGCTTCACTAACATTTTCCCCTACGTGCATGAGCAATGAGCGAATTTGTTCTCAAGACAGCTCCATCTTGAAGCAAGTATAGATAAATTGTATACTGAAATGTCCGCAGTAAAACGCGCGATAGAACGATACCAAATCATGCGATTTTGATTACATCCGGTCAATAAATTTGGTGTTCACTGCTCTAGTGCCAAAAATCATGGAACGACCTAATGAATAATTAGAATGCATCTAAGTGCAGTTTACTAACTCCAAACAACTTTGTTCAAAGATCCTTCGCATGATCACTCGTTTCTCATGATCATTAACTGCAATTTACGTTTTCAAAACGGGCCCTTGAGTACAGAAACTGCACATCACCAACTCATTTTTCCGCACTCTCGACTAGCCAGATAACAGGGAATGAAGTTGAATGTGCTTCCCAAACCATAATTAAAGCCTATAAATTTCGATTTTCCCAGCAACAACTTTTCTTTCTCTCTCAGTCACCACCGTCGTCGTATGGATTTAACTGAACATAACGGTATACGAAAATACCACAACTTTCTTCACATGTTGTGTAGCCGAAGACGTGTTCTCTTTTCATCACAAGAAATGGAAATGTAGCTAAAACCATTGAATACGTATAACACGGAAATATGTAGAATTTTTTAAAACCAGAAGTGAGTGAAGAGTATCAGGAATATCCAACTTCAAAGCAAAAACACAAAGTCACGACCACGTGATTCTTTTTGCTCAAGACATCACGGCTTTCCACACTTTCAGTGTTCGCCGTATAAGACGAAAATTCGCCGTTTCCAATCATTGAAAATGTCTAATCACCAAGCCATTTGCTACTAGTACCAATTTCCAAATTACACAACAATAGATTAGAAAAGTAACTTTATCATAACATTCAACAATGAATCAGAGATTTTTGGGGATAAGTCCGTCCCTCTGAGCTAACCTCAGCAGCGCATCATCAGACTCTCCCTGGCGACGAAGTGCACCACAGATGGCGTAACGAGTTGATTTCCCGGCGACCTCAAAACAAACAGGTAATTTTGCTAATAATAGTGACCTTGATTGACAAATGACTATGAACCATGCGTCCAGTAATAGGGTCGACATCAACAATATCGATTTGAATGGATGAGTGATCCTTAGGGCCAATGAGGCGGTTTGATGACGAGCTGAAAGAAAATGCTAATTGAACAAGATGAAGTGTAAGAAGACAGGAAGAAATAAAAGCTTGACAATTACTACGACCAAGTAACATTTGTTATTATTCAAGTACAAACATAAAACGTCTCACCATTTACGAGGGACGTACAGCTCCACAGTTTCACCAGCGTCGTTTTGCATGATATCTTAATTGTAAGATTCTCAATCAATAATATGTGAAATAAATATAAATATAGAGTAACAGCGACAGTAAAAGTACAAAATGGACGACAACATAGAATAATGACAAAAAAATTCAAATGACTTTTATTTACAGAAATTTACATCAGGAAACGCTCCAAGATGCTCGGCATAGCCCGGCTAAAAGAAAAAATAGTGGCATAAAGATCACATAAACTCGACGCTTAAGGTGACAAACACTAAATACACAGGCTGAACGCAAAAAAAAGATAGCGTGCTAATCTTATCCAATACTTATAGCAATAAAACACACACCAGTTTCACCAGTTCCACGAAGATTATTTATTACTTTGAGAAGGACTACTGAGAACACAGCTCACTCTCCGCCTACTGCTTGTCCTCGTCCCCAAAAATGTCTACCACCTCCAGCTGCCCCTCTTCGTTGGTTCACCCGATCGGCTCCGAATCCATGAACACCACCTTCCTCGTTTGGAAGATAACTGTACAAAAACTGCGGTGTCCGTAAGAAGGAAGTTCCACCGTGATGAAGAGGGTAGTCAAATGCCAGGAAATAGTACGTGTGTCCGACCAAAATACCCAATAGTTCATTTATACCGCCACCACGAAGAATCGCATTGAAACCACACAATATCCAAGGGAGATACATCGCCTGGAATGGAGGTTTATTGAATGTTTTAAAACAGATTATCCAAAACAGGTCAAAGAAAGGTAGGAATACTGTTAGAAAAAGCAAAAAGATATATTGGCTGGAGCTAATAAAACAGTAACAGGTAACAGGGCTGGTTTGAAGAATTCTATAGACAAATAATGAATATTTCTGAAAACATTGGATATACAAAAACTGCTTTGAAAAAAAAAACCTTGAATGTCGTTCCAAACCAAAACGAAACGATAGTGTCCTTATTTAGCTGACACCAAACGTACAAAACGCTTAAGACCATTGGTTCCAATAGGAAATAAACTCCGGCTGCCATACAAATTGCCTGAAGATGTACCATACAGCACTGAGCTGCTCTTGACAACATACATCAACATAAAACAGCGACATATTGTGATAGAGTGAGCTTGAGAGATAGTCGGTTTTCGAAAGTGGGGTTGACATTTTCGGTGAGTTGGAACGACGTTGCCTAGCACTGTCAATTTAACTTCATATAGAGTTTTGTTGGCCGACATTTTACCATATAAGACCTTCGTTCAAGCTCATTGTGAAATTTTGAACCCAAAGTTCAATCCCACTACAAACTAGTTTGCTATGGTTGTATACCTAGTGCTTGACTCATAACACCCAATATATATATATATATATATATATATATATATATATATATATATATATTTCCGCCTGAGCTAGGTGAGACACTGAATTATGGGGAATTATGGGCTTTTTTGGTTCTTTCTTCACATCCCCTCCCCCTGCCTCACTCAAATGCATAGTATTCAATTAACAAACGATTTTGATCTTCTTAACAAAAATACAACAATTTTTGCAGAGTGCACGATCTTCTGAGCTGATAATTCCGAAGGGGCATCGCTCTACTACTCCACTATAAGTGCATTCTGCAGTATATATCATGAACTACTATGGTTCTACATTAGAAAGCTATACGCAGAGATTGTTGATTGTACAATTTAGAGAAATTCTATGAAAAGATTCCACACTACAGATGAAAAATTCAACTTCTATGGAGAAAGTTCTTTCTATATGCCGAATACATACGGTACAAAAAGTGAGAATAGGTTGTTCATGTGAAATAGCAGACTGATAAAGCGCAAGATTTGGAGCACTGTTTTCAAGAATACACTATTTAACAACACATCGACAGATGCAAGATTGTTGATACTCAGCGTTTTCAAAACAATCGGCAAATTTTTTCAACGACAATTATAAGTTTACACCATGATCACATGCATTCAGATCTTCTCAATGGTCTACTACCGTGTATTCAAGTGATCCGTCTCCAATTTCAGTGCGTATGATATCTGCTGTATATAAGCTGTCGAAAAAAAAAATGCAAAAATCGTGGCAAATTAAGCAACAGAAAGAAAAGATATTGGATACAACCCTGCTATAAACTGGTGACCACCGATACGATTTTATAGACTATACATGGTCTAATATAGCCTAAACAATTAAACGTTTTCTAAGAAAATGAACAAGTGATAGAACTGCCTCGGTGCTACATAGCTAGAAAACCGAAGTATTACACTCAAACGAAATCTCTGCTGTCCTTATGCGATTTTATTTTATATTAGATAACATGTGTGATAGACTACCACATGACTAACTCTTTCGAGACCGTAAACCCACCTCTCCTGCATGTCTATTGTCCCCCCTCCCCGTGGCAACGCTGGATAGTTTGCTCCATTTCCTACGTATTTATAACACTCAGCGCATGCAAGTGGGAAGGTACCAAAAATATTACAATTAAAATAATACAGTTACACGTCTAATGCGTTCCCACGCTAGGGGCTGAATATGAACTGGAACAAACCACTCAGCGTTACTACGCTGGAGGAGATGCAGGAAAGGTGGGTCCACGGTTTCGAAAAGGTTGACATAAGATGTAAAAAGGAACAATCAACAATCAACGTACCGAACATACCAACCAATTGAATATCAGCATATACAAATAGTCTGCAGGACGTCCAGAGAATGTCCCCGTCTCGAGATTTTTCGAGTAATTATATAAAAAATAAAGCATCAAAAGCCAATGAAAACCAGTTTGCGGAGACACGGGATAAAACAACAGTGCGGTGATCGGTCGCCAGAACTGAAACGAAATTAGAATTGCTGCTGGATTCTCTCATATCTATATGACTGTCATAAAAAGCTGCCTTTAATGGTGAAACGGTCTGGCACATGCTCCCAGAAGGAGTAAGATCTGGGTTCGAATCTCGGCTGATGCAAACATTTTTGTATACCACTCTACATTACTGGATTTATTGTAACATCATAACACCGCAATACGCGGTCAAATGAAATGAATTACTGTCTTTTACATTATTAAACCTTGTTAATATATCCACACTACTTACGTTTTAGTGCTACGAGTAATAGGGGTTTTAGCGATATATTCGTATACGTGGTCGATAGTTAGACTACACGCTGAAGGTTCACCAAGTCTTCGATCTCTCTAGGGTCGATGGATTGATACAAGACTAGTCTGGGAGGATAGCAGTACTGACCTCGTATCGCTAGTCATCTTAAAGGCCAGATATGGATTAAATCACCTCAAGAGGTGTTAAATGAAGCGTTGAGTTCATGGCGCATCCTTCAGGAACTGATCAACGCCGAGAGCCTTTTTATTATTTCGATAAACTCACAAAAGTCCTGAAATGTCGTCAGACTACGCGGTGATCCATTAGACTGTGAATGGGTCAAAAGTGGGTCAACATTACATGCAACTGCCCAGTTACGAACACTGATTCAGGGATAGGAACCACTGTTCAACTCACTTTCCATTTAGATATATGAAGAAAATCTGAGTTGTATAGAAACTGCACCCTTAATTTATGAGTAACCTTTCGTCAATACTCGATCAGACAGATATAAGCGACATTTGCAAATAGTGACAAATTGTGTTGAGAATATGTTGGCTCTCGAGTAAGTAATGAACGGAAATATCTTTTCACATCTACTAGGAGGATCCTAATACATCTGGAAATTGACTAGCTTCCTCGTGATCATCCTTCGAAAACTTCGACTATTTCATACGGGTGTTTCAGTTACTGGGTGAGGATATCTTCTCTATGAACGTTGTAGAATGAGTGCCCAGCCGATTTTCCTTGCGATCTTCGGACAAGCCTAGCTTGAGCGCCCCGTGCAGACATAAGGGATAGCACAGGGAAGGAGTTAACAAAAGCCTTGCTTCTGATTGTTCACATCACTTTTCAATGCCCATTCCAACCCGCACTCCCCGTGGACGGACTATTAACCTAATGAGGTGCAGCAGTCGACAAGCAGCCGGCGTCGCGCCCTCACTTGCGCGGCAGCTAGACAAGCGGCTCTGCATGTCTGTGCACACATGTCGACTCTCTGCCTGCCTTCCCACGAGGCGCGACGCCGCCATTACAGTAGCTGAGTGAGGTTAGACGTCGCGCAACGGATATCACAATGAGTCTTATGGTTCTTATAGAGTTGAGATAAAATATCGCAGAAAAATTGCATATTAACTCAAACAAAGGAAGATAGACAATTTTGCCATCATTTTACGACGTAACTATTGACCTCGAAGATAAATTTTCTTACGACCTTGAGGATAGCCGATGTGAAATGTCTCCATGTGAAATTTACGGGAATAATACAAAAATATGACAATATATGTACCATAAAAGCAAGCCAATTGATTACATTCAAAAAGTAAAAGATAATTCGCGGTCGATTCTCCCTCATGGCAATAATGGGCCATTTCACACACTTCGAATATGGTTCATACCCGTGGTTTAGATGACACAAATGACAGAATTTCCAGACACCTTTACGTTTGAACCGATTCTTAACTTCATTTATAATTGGAAATACGATTAGAACGACAGAGACAATTTTAGGTTCAAATAATGAGGCACTCTGAAACAATAAAATATCAATAAACTGATAAAACTTACATGAAAATGGTGAACAAACAGATCCCAATCTAAATACATCCATAGTGGATTGATGAGCCCGAATCGTCCAAGTAAAGGAATGATAACGGACACAGCGAACCAGTACCTTGTGACGATTGGGACGCTTCTGAACCACGTACCCAGATCACTAGGCATCTGAAAAAACCAAAAACTAAATGATAAGTGAAACGAACGGCAAAAGAAAGAAGCAAACGATTGCAAATGGCGACAGCACAACAGAGCCCCCATGGTGCAGTGGTTAGCACGCACCTCTCGACAGAGAGAGACGTGGGTTCAACATCCGCCCAAAGAGCAGAGTTTTGCATGACTCATCAACTTAACATTACAAAATACGTAGTTATAACATCATAGTATTGCTAGAGAGCAGCTAAATAAAAAATTCTGTCTATTAAAAAAGTACGTTTCAATTAAAATCGTATTGGAATCATTGAGACTATCACTCGAAGAATACCTTGTTCTACTCATGAACTCAAACCAGTTCACTATACAACTTTATAAGATTTATTCTAAAATAATTCTTCAATTTATGAGCTTTAATAGCAATTTAAGAGTGCTACAACTAAATCATCAAGAATATTGAGTGATATGCCTAACTCTGAACCCCGGGAAGGGATCGAACTCGCGTTGCACGCTATCCGTGAAGCGTGCTGACCGCTGCACTACCAGGGCTCATACCTGTTATCTCACTTTCTCCCGATACAAGATACGATGTCAATAGCACTAAACGAGACCCGGTAGTGCAATAGGTTAAGCACGCGCCCTGCAGCCGAAAGGGTCAGGCACGAGTTCGACTCTCGTCCAGAATTCAAAATTTTGCAAACGACTCGGATAGAGAATGCTTATAGATTTTATCTCATAAATAAATATATGTATATACCCAATAAAGCTGAGTGATTTGCAAAACATTCGACCCCAGTGATGGTTGCACCCGCGCCTCATACTTTGCGGAAGTTTTTGGATATAAATAGTCCCAAGCCCTACGAAAATTGACAGTAACCATGTATCCAAAAAATGCTGATTAATTGCAAAATCTTGACCTCAAGCGGGATTAAACCCACGTCTCACACTTCCGAGAGCAAGACAGAGAATATATGAGTTCTCGCGGAATCATGTAGGCCACGAGTAGATCAAAGCACTATCGATTACTCGAGCAGAGATTGAACAAAAGTCGAGACTTTCGAGATGATTTCAAGAGGAGTGAACGAGTAAATGCCGCTCAGGAAGATAATGAGCTAAAGGTTCAAGGATGAGCACGCGACGCCCCAGAAGCGATGAGATGCGGGTTCGGTTCCCGTCCGAGGGACGACGTCCTGCATATCACTCAACATTTCCAGACATACACTTTTATATGATCTATAAGAATATTTTCCATGCTTCTATGGCTATGATATGGTGTTCTATCTCCCCGAAAAATGTTGAGTGACATGCAAAAACTGCGGCCTCGAGCGGAATTGAACCCAAGCCTTATCCCCTCAGAGAGCGATTCTTCTTCCTTTTCTTTTCAAGAAAAAGTTTTGAAATTACAAGAATTCAACAAATAATACATAAATTGTCTAGCAATCAGCTCACGAACAGATCAAAACGCCGGTAACCCTAGTGGAGAACGAACCCAGGTCAGGGTTTCCAAAAAGGGTTTCCACGACGGACGCGCGAGGAAACGTGTCTCACCACGATAATGAACTGGAGCTCCCAAGAAACAGGAATGGGGAAGGATTTAGGCCTCGGCGCGCACTCGATGACGACGATTTCCGTACGGGACCGGGCTGCGAGCGGCTGCGCCGCGCTTAGGAGACGTCAGCGAAGTACGTGTATCAGCTGATGATCGATGGGCGGCGACGGCACTTCACGGTCGTCCCACCATCAAGCCGAGTCAGTCGTTCATTCACTTTTCTGGTTGATCGGCTTCGACTCGGGTCGGTCTCATTTCCGTTGTCACTCATCTTCCGAGCCGTCGGTCGTTTATTCGGCCCTTCAACCCCTCCGTCCGTCGTGAGATTTCTCTTGTATCTCTCTCTCTCTGTCTGTCTGTCTGTCTGTCTGTCTGTCTGTCTGTCTCTGTCTGTCTGTCTCTCTCTCTTCTCTCTCTCTCTCTCTCTGTGATCTTAGAAAATCGCATAGAATCACATGTAGGGTTCTTCCTCAAGGACTCCGTCCCCTTTCGGTCGATTCAAGCCGAACTATGTGGCGTTTCTTTCCGATTCATGCTTGAAACTACGAGTTTTCTCTGTTCAGATATGGCGTCAGTAGAGAATGTCGCCGCGAACACTGTGGAGCTGACGGTCCGCTGCGCTTTCCAGACCTCGAAGGACATCACGGTCGTCTGTCCACTCAACTGGACTATTCGAATGCTCAAGGAGCACCTTCATCAAGTCTGCTCTTCCCACCCCGTGAGTTCATCCTTCTATTCTCCTCATTACCGCTAATGTATATGTATATACACACGTATATGTACACGTGTACGCAAGTATATATATATATATACATGTATACACATATATATATGTACACACGTCCGCATACATATGCACAAGCACATATAGAGCTCATATGGCGCAGAGGTCAGAAGTGCTCTGCATAGCACGCAAGGTCGATGGTTCGATCTCGCGCTCATGGCTCATCCAGGCCATCCATCCCTCCGCAATCAATAAATGGTACCGGACTGGTCTCAGACTGTTTTGGGAGGATAAGCAGCACCGACTCGGTACAGCGGGAGGACACTGCGAGTCATTGTAAAGGCCAAATATGTATTTAATCACCTTAAACAAAGCTAAGAATTGAAACAAATTTGTGGCGCGCCCTCGAGGAGTTGGTCAACGCCGAGAACTTTATCTTTTATATGTATATATATATGTATATATATATACACGTATATGCGTGTATATATGTACACATACTCGCATATATGCGTGCTCAGGTGTGTATGTTTATATGTGCGTAGATATGTACTTATATATGCACATATATATACGTGTGTTCATACACGCACATATTTGTATATGAGGGGGTTTGCTGCTGTGGATCTGCTTGTTTGATGGTCGATATTGTATATGGCATGCATACGAGTAAGCATAATGCATCCCCTCTCAGAAGGGATCGACTAGGAGGTACCCTTTATTGCAAAATATTCGACCTTAGACGGGAGTTGAACCCGCATTGTTGACAGCTGTGGTAGTTCTTATTGAGGGAAGAGTGCAAGCATCGCGGTGACCTCAATGGTGTAGTGCTAGCACACGCTCTGGGATGGGTGAATTACGGCTTCACTCCAGAGTGAGGTCGAATGTTCTGCATATCACTTAAAACTTTTAAATGTAGATTTATGGCATCATAACGTTACTAGGAAACGGAAAATAAGAAGAATCTAGATAGAATGCATTCATTTCCTCCAGGGAAGTCCTTAGGAGAGTAGAATTCTTTTTTTCCTTGCTGACTAGAAACTTTTAACTGTCATTTGCGTCACAGGTGGGAAGGCCTGAGCGACACGTAGTTACAGCTAGAAAGTGGTACAACAGTTTCACTTTCTGGCAGCGACCGAAAGCATACTTTGGATCGGGTGATGTGCAAAGTATCCTCCAAACTGGTTTATCATTCTCATTTATCCTTTTGTTTTCGCGATTGAAATGGAGATACTGGTTTAACTTGTTCTCATACTATATCGCCTTTACATAGCTCGTCTTTCAAAGCTCCTTGTTAAAGCCACTTGGTTTCCGCTGCCGAATAGTAAGCGAACTAAAATTCACAGATTGGAAATGTTATCTCGGAGACTAGCTGCTCATTTCCGTGTTATTCTTTTATTACAGAACACAATTGTACTGCGAAGATGTTACTTAATATGTTTTCAGTATGCTGCAGATAGTAAGCAGATATTTTTCTTATTTGTTCACTTTTTGTCTTTCCAGGCTGTAACTTCTCAAAGACTCATTTTCTCTGGTGCTTGCCTTACAGATGATATGGTCATCAAGGACGTTATAGACCAAAGGTGAGGTGTCATTTTTATGTCTTTTTTCCAAATCTGTGTAATTAAGCCTTATATGTGTTCATATCTGAGTTCAAGTTTGGTCGAACGTTGATGCTTTTCACGATATGAGCATATTTTTTGCCTATTCTGAGAAAAGAAAATGGATTCTTGTGAGAGAAGAAATGCATGACTGTTAACTTCAACATCGAATTAGTGGCGAGTCATTGGTAAACCTGTGCAAGAACAGTATACTATCTTATCCAGCGAGTATTTTGTAACCAAATATACACAGGTGTATATATACGTATGTATCGACATGTGTACATACATGTACACACGTGTATACGTATGCGTATATATGTACGTATGTGATGATGAATCTACACATGTACATCTACACGTATGTATACGTGTGCACACGTCCACAAAGAGTATGTATATATAAAATACACATGAATAGGATGTATTCGTAATACGTTTATGTATTCATGAGTTCGAACTGAGATGTAGAGATTACGCAGTTTAATCCAGACCGACCAGAGTTATTAAAGTCGTGAAAAAGTTTAAAATCATTCGAGTGCTCGACTAAGAATGAATTTATATCGTGGCATAGTGTGGTGAGCAATCCTTGGCTAGGCTCCCACCAGAATCAGCGCAATTATTGATCGTGGCATCAGAACTGTGATCCTTCCTTATCCTTTAGCGAACGGAATCCATTATACGAGACTAGAAAGGGGCGAAGTCGATATGTTCTTGTGCGTTGGGTTGATTTCGATCGTATCAATCTATTTATTCTGAATTCACCATACTCTACCATCAATATTGTAGCCAAAGATCGTTATTTTAATGCTCTCCAACTGTTCATTGATAGAATTTTACCCGCAGTTTTACACATGTAAATGAATGTCACTACCAAAAAAAAAAAGAATGCTGTGCAACATAACGAATTTGAACGCAATGGGATGCTGAGTAATTCGCAACGAGTAGCGATTCTTAAGAAATATAGAAGATGGCTTAAAGCGCATAAGTATTACACGAATAACGGACGGTGCCTATCCTACATCGTGGCGCTTTGAGTAGCTGTATGAGCTCTGTATGGACCATCCTATTTCAATTTTTAATTTTGCACTCAAAATCGTTCCTTTATAGTTCTTGTATCCATTTTATTTTATCCAACACAGAATTTATAGAGACTTAGGTAGGAACGTGCTGCTCTTATAAAGAAAAAAAAAAGAAAGAAAACCTCTCGAACTAGTTCTTTAGACTATAATTTTCCCAATAATCGACAATTATTTCATTGAAATGGACAGGTATAAGTAATAAAAAAGCAGGCTTAAAATAGGTCTTAAGAACCTCAAATGTTGACCTCAAGGAATTTGTATTATGAAGCAACTTAACATGTAGTGTTGGTTCTATTCTGTTATCTGTCGACGAATAAAGAAACGACCCCCTTCCTTGGATAAGAACTTTCCACAAGATAGTAATCATTTGAAAGCTTAGATCTGTGGCTATCACACTACGTACTTTTCTTTTTTGAAATTCTTTTGCAACGCTGTTGCATTCAAAGTCAAAATGTGGTTTACACCGGCTGCGTTCTCTTAATGTTACTTCGCTGAAAGCGCGAAAAGCATATGAACATGTAGAGGTAATCTTGTAGTGTATCAGAGTCATATATTTCATCTGGAGTTTTTTCGAAGCGGAGTATCAAATCCTAATTGATTAACAAAGATGGCACTTCACACGTGAGCCGCTTCATCGGTATCGATCGATCACCTTGTGGAATCCACGGCCAACATCTCCCTTCGCCTGCCTGCACTCAGTACGCACACTGGCCGAAAAAAAAAATACGGATGGAAGTGAAACTTAATCTTATTTCCCTGCTCCACTGCGGGACACCCCAGTTAGGGTCTGCAGAAGTCAACCGATTACAAATTGAGTAAAGAGCTCCGTTTTACGAGAAATGTGCGTATGTGAAACATAATTGTTTTCTTTTACTTCAGTGTTATAAAAAGACTTTTTCAAAAGACGACCACACAATGTAGTAGACAGAGATTCAATCTTTCGAATGATTGCTAAAAGTGCAATGGAAAGTCTTTGTCCAGCGAAAGGGATCGTTGCTTCATTTGTCCTCAGGTAACTGAAAAGAACTAAGGATTTAGTATCATACATAGCATTCATATCCGTAGAACGATAGAACAATGTTTCTTCTACAATCTTGTCGTATTAAGAGCCCAAGTCCTCCAGTTATATAAGAATTATAGCTTAGTGTTCGAAAACATGGTAGTCCATAAAGGCTGAATTGGGTTATTTACAAAGCAGAGGGGTCACCAAAGACTACATAGGTATTGTGTAGCGATATTATCCTGTCAATTTATTGATAAGAGTGAAAAGCGGTGTTTTAGAAAAGTGGTTGAAGGTCCACAAGTGCTTCATCTTGTTTGTCCTTTACCACAGTCTAGCCCTCCAGAATTACGACAACGTCAGATTCCTAGCAAGGTCACGAAATCGTGAGTTTTGTTCTTTTACTCCTCATCTGATACGTCTTCTTTCTCAGTACACTTGATTTGATACTTTTTTATCACAACGTTGTGACTTACTACCATTTTTCAGGATTCCTAATGCGTCGCCTATATTTATGCAGCCTTCTAACGCGTCTTCTCCGTCAATGACCAACTATCATGAGTGGTACCAACGTTATTATGGAGCAACAAGTAGTCCTGAACACCTTGAGCGGCTACAACAGTACTCAAGATTTTATGCAGCGTACATGCAGCAGTAAGTTCATCTGATATGTATTTTTCTTGATCCCACTTACGACGATGGAATTTTTAGATGGCAAGATTACCACAATTTCATGATGGCCCAAATGGGTTACGTTTCTCCTCTTGGGCCTCAGGCTAGCAATGCTGGAAGCAACGGACAAACGATGAACTTACCTATTGCACGAGCCCTTGCCGCTCGTGATGACCACACTGGTGTTGTTCCGCCCAATCAAGCTGATGCTAATGTCGTTCAAGCGCCGCAACAGGTTATTTCACTTGCGATCTTCAACCTCTTTTTGAATATGTGTTGAAGATTAATATAGACATATTAGATCCCTGCTGAAGCAAACGTCGCTGCTGCTGCTGCTCCTGGAGGAGGGCGTGACGTTCTCGACTTGGTTTATCGAGTTTTCAGAGTGTTATTGTTCCTATCGGTGAGTTGTTCATTGTGGCTATCCTTTCAGTTCTGTTGAAGTTTTTCTGCGTAGAACATATATTACGTGGTTTTTTGGATGCCTATCTCCACAGAATCCTGGGAAAAGTATAGCTTTGAGTGATAATAATATGTACAGTCACTTGAAAAATGCTGTATGCGCGGGAGTATCGAAAGCTGGAGAAAAAGATGAAGGTGAATCCCACTTCTCGATAAATGCTCTTCTGACGAATTATGGATAAAGAAGTACTAACAGATAATGTAAGGTGGATAGTTGTGAAATTGGGTAGCCTTTTTTATCCTCTCTCCTTCCTCTTACCGTCTCCTCTTTTTCTCTTTGTTTTCTGCTTTTCTCTTTCCATTTCTGTCTTTCTTTATAGCTGCTCCTACATTCCTCACCCTCTAAATCTCAGTCATTTATGAATCTTATTGCGGAATATCCTAGCAACCTGTGTGCGAGATTCCTGACTTTAGACCGCCTACATTGAAGGACTTCGAAAAACTTCAGAGGATTTGTCATCTTAGTCATGAACTGTGTTTTCATTCTATAAACTTCTAATATCATCGACAGAGAAAGAAGCAGTACTCTTATGCAATCTTCTCAGTTATGATCCTATATGTTAGAGCTGGTACGATGCTATCACTTCTAACAGGGATGGTGATACTCGCAGACTGGTAAAGTGCGTTATGCTTAGCCCGTAAGAAAAGCTAGTTTTGGATTGGAATATTCTATAATATATAACATGGGTGATCTTTTGTATGTAATGACCATTGGTTTTCAATTTTTTCAAAATTTTGACAATACATATCTGAGGAAATTGGGTGATGTCATTTGAAGGCTAATTGTGATTTTTATTCTAGTAGAAAAGTACGGAATACTTTAGGAAATATGTGGTAGAAGCTGAGCCTGAGAACTACTGTTCTTCTAGACAAGAAGTAGAAACTAATACAATCTCAGAATAGCAGGAATGTAGTTTTGTAAAGTTAGAGTTCTTTGCAGGCTGTATTGCTATATTCTTCGGTGGAACGTTTCTTAGCCGTCATTACAATTGCGCTGTTCATTTTCTTCATTCAACTGAGGAGAAATCAGCAAAGACAGGCTCGTGTGCCTGAACCCGTAGAGCCGAATGTTAACAATAACAACACAGGCGAACAGCCACGCGGTGTTGCTGAGGAGGTTCGTTTGAACACTTTGTTGTGTTTGGCTTCAAAAAACATCGAATTTCAGGTGCAGCCTGCTTATGTTGCGCCAACACCACCGACTGGTCTTCAAATATTCTTAGCAACTTGCTACTCATTTATCACTTCATTTTTCACGTCTCTTGTGCCAGATAATCCTGTGCCTATCGATTTGAATTAAAGCAATCTTCCAGACTAGTGTATCATAGAACAGATGTAAAATAGTACCACTTGTTTCACGCCAGTAGGTTCTTTCAAGTGTTGCGAGTGGATCCGATTAGATAAATTTCTTCTGCTTTATTTCTTATCATGTCAGTATAACCTTGAGCAGGAACTCTTGGCGCTTTCGAGACAATTTTTATTGAGCTTAAGATGAGTCTGATGATTCAGAGTTAGTCGTATGGATATGGAGCAGTTCCTAACGGCGTGATATGATACCATGTTGCACTGGTTGATATTAGATGCCTTACTCCTCGTAAATAATCTAAAAAACTTTGATTTCTAACAGTATCACCAATTTCTCCATTTCACTAGTTACTTCTATTGCACACTTGTAGAGGGCACAAAGTGTCCTGTTTAGGTCTAATAAAATGTACATACACTTCGCTGTTGTTTATGCAGCTCAAATTACTTGTCTCGTTAGAATGTACTATTTATGAGTTGAACATGATAGGGAGTAGTGTCGTTTATGTTGATTAGCTATGAAATGGTTCATGCTTAATATTTATTCATGGCACGGATATAACGGAATTGGAGTGGCACACTTATTTTTCTCTTTTGAATAGGTCTAGAGAATATGGTGGTGGAGGCAGTTTTTCAGCTCAGCTCGTTCTATGTTTGCAGCGTCAGTAGCTAGAAGTGTCGACTTCATTATCGTGCAGGATAATTGATGCGCCGATGTTGACCAGTGCGTTCACAGCCGCTGAAGTTTTTAGTGCATTTTGTCGATTTTCAAGGTATACTTTGCTGTAGTGCTTGCATCCGGAATTAGCAAGCTCTAGTGGAGTAAATCAGCAACAAACAACCAGGCGGTCGGCATGATCTGGTGCAGTTTTGGCTTTGGGGATAGTTGCGGAATTTCATCACGGTCAAAGCGGTGGGCCGATTGTCGCTTGTTGTCGTAGAGGATCTAGTTCTTGTTGTGCGTCGTAATATGGTAGAAAAACAGGTCTCCTCAATTGCGCAGAAGCGCCGTCAATACTTCAAGCCGCGATATCTTTTTTATTATCCCATTGGCGCAACAACCATTAGTTCAGCTTCTTCAACTTCTCAATTGATTTGGGTACTTCGAAGCATTTGTGCTTACGCCGAGCAAACTTTTGAAGAGTTCTACATGTATTCATTTCCATCTAGTCCTTCAGTTCATCATTGGCAATGGAAAAAGGACATCTGTGACCTCTCTTCTCATTGTGGGATCTACCAAAACGAAATTTTTGAAGCATAGTTGCACTGTGTTGATAAACATTTCGTAGGTGCCATACGTCAGTGTGTCGAGCCGTTTGTGCTGCATACGTTCGATCTTCAATTCGAAGGAATATTATCGAAATAGCTATTTTGACATCTAAGTCATGAGCTTTTGGATTTTTGGAGAACCGCAATCAATGCTACGATCAAAATGTACGGAGCGAAAGTGGATAAATTGAGCTTGGCAATGATATATAATAGTGGAGTAAGCGAAAAAAGTAACGGTGCAACATATACAAAGAAATGAAGTTGCAAATCGCATAGTACCTTCTGGACACTCCAGTAAATGAACCAGTGAATAAATGAATAGATGGCTGTGATCTGTAATTGCGATTGAAAATGAGCTTTCAATTGATTACTGGTCACTATTAAATTTTTCAACCCTGACACATTATGGAAGATTGGTTTTCTATATTTGTCGGTAATTTTGAAATAAGTTCTGGAGATACATATCTCTTCAAGTGAGAGATACCTGTCCTGTTATCACGATACCACACAGCGCCTCCTTAGATGGCACATATGGGCTTAAATGTTGGCTGAAAGCCACCTTATGCGTCCTTGATGATCTAGTAGATTCACGGGATGGACTATATGATCGTGCTGCTCCGATCTGACACATGTGTGGTTGTGTAGAGCTGTTCATGCATTGCGTGCGTGTGTACATCATTGCGTTGACTTTACCATTTCTGCAAAAAGCCGTTACAAAGTAGGTAACATGGGGAGGGGAACGGCTAGAGGTCTTTTCTGGTGGAAATAAGCGCGATGTTTGATATAGAGGAGACTGGCGAGCTACTTGTGAATATATCCAGATTCCACTAAAAACTTTGCGCACCAAGCGCGAGTAATAAAGACCAAACGATAAAATATTGGGCCTCATTCCCTTGATCACGGAAATGCCCTCTGTACAACATCATAAAAAATTCGAATACGAAAAGGCTCTCAGAATCTGAGGACCGTTTTAAACTGCTTAAATCTCGAGGTAGCGATGAGTACACGTACATATGCTTACGAGTCCTCTATAAGGAACCTAATAACGATAGCTAGAAAAGATAAGGTACGACGTCATCGGACTGGTTGAGACGAGAAGGCGCCACACATTTAGCATCATTTATGATTGTGTAAAGAACTGTTCCTCGAACTTTGCGATAGTAGACGATAGACGACATGGCCGCTTTGGTATTCACTTCAACACAAGTTTGGCCATAAAAATCTTTGATTTCTTCAAAACAAGCCTAGTCGGACGCTAATTGCTAAACCATAGTTATTAATAGAGCCTTTGACCATTACCGTTATTTACGCACAGACATAAAACTATGACGAAAACGAGTCAAAACTCTGTAGGGGCTTGAAAAATTTCTCAGAGAAAAACATGCATTATTCTATATGAGTACTGAAGATTTTCGCTACAATTGGATATGGAGAATATCATACTGAAAGAACAAATAAGATTGGAGCTAGCAGAATGAGAGGACGTCTAAGTTTATTGTGAGGACAAGAGGCCAAAGTAACTCGCAGTTCCAGAAGTCTCACTATCACTGGGGACGAGAGAGTCTTTCTATGCGGAGTTCCACAACAAAATAGACCATATCTTAGTAAACTGAATGTTCTGCCCTAGCCGATGTTGCCATTGTTTCGAGATTCTTCACAGGTCCAGCTCATCACCTTCTTAGCTGAATTCTATCCTTCGCAGAAAGGAAAGAAAACCGCTAAGATCACGAAGCAAAATTCCAAGACAACCATAAACTGGGATTTATTTAGATCATTAGTCGGCTCTTGCGAAGATGCCGGCCTCTTCGATAATATCGTCGGGCATTACGACCGGTTTGCTCAACATCATTACCGCAATAAATCTGCTGAGTTCGAAAATACCAAAAGTCGTTTGTCTTGAAGCACTCCCACTAATGAGAAAAACATGGAATCACCCGAACAATCGACAACTCAAATCCAAATTCACAAAACACTGCAGAAAAGCGATAGAAGAATTTCCCACAAAGGGACGAACAGTAGATATGGCCTAAGCTACAGAGCTTAGAAAGAGCATTTACAGTCGCCATCGAAGCTCCAATAATTACAAGAGTAAAAAGATTGCAGTGTGACGTCCATATGCAGCAGTTATAGCCTCCACAAAAGCAATTGGAAGCATCATTTTCGATTACTACTCGGATCTCTTCAATAATTACTCTCTCCTCCCTTCATATGAATTAAAGAACGGTGGATTCGTCGTCCTACTGCTTCTCCCTTCCGAAATCCAATACGCTATTTTGTGGCTGAGTAATGGAACAGTGCCTGCTCGATACAAGACATTATCTATGTACTTGAAGAGCCTTTTAGCAGTTCGCGTCAACACAGTGACACGAAAACGGTGTTTATGAAGAACAGATTTGTTTTGTATACTCCAAAAACCCTCAACGGATTGAGTATATCCGAATGCTCTAGGTGTGGGCATTTGAATAGTTGAGTCAACATGACAAGCAAATTAACTGCAGAGCTGAGCTAATTAAGCGACTTGAATAGCTTTCTAGAGCCCCGTGAATATAGTGAGAGAACAAAAATTGCGCGACTTGGTGATCATTTTTTCGAGTCTACTACACTCCGTGTTGACGTATGCGTTAGAACCAGGTTGGTTCGCGATTTAGATGAAGAATCACTCAGCGTTATAAAACGCGCCCTTGGGGGGAGCTAAGAGTATCCTGGATCATGCAGGTGTTGAAGAAATTTGAAACTCTGACTCATGTTAGCAATCAAGATTTGGAGGCGCTCCTCTACATTAAAATGACAGCGATCATGTGGGACGGGCACACAATACGTGTAGACTGCAACTGTTCAACAAAGTTGCTCGCTACTGAGTTTTTTTGGAATGTCAAATGCACTGCAAGATTGCCACCAATTTGGTGATCAGAGTCCTTCATCAAAACCTCTGAAGAAAGTTCTAATGTTGTATGAGTTTCTAGGACTAGCAGAGCCCATTAGGCCACCTTGCATGTGGTATTGACAATTGGAAATACTTGCTCTTTCTCAACTCACTCGACGATCAACGGGACGACGGATGATGCATGAGGTCTGAAGTTTGCTGTAGTACCTACTATTTCTGCCTGGGCTGGTGTAAATTGCGTGCAGTCTACCTGTGCTAATGCTCCTTTCTGCTGCGATATGATCCATGTAATGTTATATAATCAACAAGCATGTAAGGAGGTCCATTAATACATTTGTTACTAATTTATCCTGAATACTGTGCACGTTTCTACCGTAATCATGCTAAGAATCTCAGATCGTATTCGTCCATTGGGACACTGATGAAAGTTAATAATGAAAATGTAATCAGCAGGTTGTTTTGCATATTAGTAAACCAGGAAGAGATGTTTACCTCTTTGTAAGTGCAGTAGATCTGTAATTCATCAGGGCAACAAACTCAAGTTATAACAGCTGTGCGATAAGAACTTTATGCTGATGTTTATTTTCGACATCGAAGTGATGATATCATGTCGGAGTCCTAAACTACAGTGTGATTTCCGTTCGATGAAAGTGGTGTTGAGCAATGGAAGGAATATTGCAATCACGGCACTGAGTTTGAACGCAAAAATTCTTCTAAGCAAATGGAATCTTTGATCTCATGTATGCTACGTAGTATTGCGTTTCTCAAGTACAGCGTCGACGTGTGTGAATGTGTAAATTTGTCTTTCGCCAATTTTTTACATTGTCGTGGGCAAGTAATTACGTTAGAGTCGGTATCCAGAGCTCCAGCAAAAACAATCGCATTCTGGTCGACCGCAGGATTCAACCCAAGCTATGTTACCTAGATCTTTGCTTCCACGATCTGGTCTCGGTATTGGACATTTAGCCTTGATTTTATTACATTTTTTGCGGTACTTCAGGGTGGAATTTTGCCTGCCATGCAGTATAATTCTCCGTGTACCGCGTATAATTCTCGGCGAATACACTAAAAATAGTGAAAAACTCCGTAGATTAGAGTAGTTGAGTTACTTTTTAGTGCAAAACAGTTAGTGCTTCAAGGAATAATGCTCGCCTTCATACGAGTTCACAAAGAAAGAGTTTTCATTTTTACCACAGAGGCATTCTTGAATATTGGTAATAAAACCTTCATATACAATAGCATATACAATTATGATCAACTATGAAGATATGACTATCCTAAAGCATCGTAAGAGGTAAAACCGTGACAGAATCGAGTAGCGATGATAAATAGTGATGAAGAATTTAGCTCGAGCTGGGAGAATGTTTGTGCAAACTCTGGTGGTGATATCTCACAGAATACGAACGAAAGCAGTAGTGAAATGAGATTACTATGTTAGAAGACACAAGTATAGGTTAGTGCAAACGAAATTGCGGTTTATGCATTGTTGCAATTTCCCATTTGATATTGAAATAATTCTCAAATAAATTTGGTTATGTTATGGATAATTTTAACGTTTATTTATCGCTGTACATTTTGTTGTTGCTGACGCCTTACTTGTTCTTTGCTTTATATTTATTTGAGGCTATGTAGAAATTAGTAGATAAGAAGCAAACTCGAGCTATTTTTCTATTTGAGCTCAAAATAGGTCGTGAAGCAACACAGACACTCATAACATCAATAATGCGTTTATCTCAGGAGTTGCTTACGAATGTACAGTGCAGTGGTGGTTCAAAAAGTTTTTTGAGAGATAAGAGAGCGTTGAAGATGAGAAACGTAGTGGCCAACCAGCGACCAATAAAAAGCAGTCATCGAAGCCGATCCCCTTAAGATTCCACGAATTGTTTCAGAAGAACTCAACGTTGACCATTCTGTGGTCGTTCGCTATTTGAAGCAAGTTGGGAAATTGAAACAGACCGTTGTAAAAGTAACTGCGGTTTATTACATCAGCCGATAGCCACATGTTCCCCAACGAACGCCTCAAAAGTTGAACAAACTGAGCTGCAAAGTCTTACCTCATTCTACATATTAAACGGGCCTCGTGCTTACCAACTACCACTTCGTTAAACACCTCGACAAATTCTGTAGAAACGCTTCCACAACCAAAAGTATGCAAAAAATATCTTCCGAGAGTTCGCCGATTGCTAAGGCACCTATTCTAATGGTACAGGAATAAAGAAATTCATTTCCTGTTGGCAATTAAATTTTGATTATAATGATGGTTTCATCTTGATCAATGAAGATTCGTTTGAGCCAAGTTAGAATAATTTTAAAAATTCACAGCATGAAACCGCAATTACTTTTGCGCCTGTGTTAGCATCTTTCACTCGTTAGTAAGTGTTGAGACAATAATGTGCGTAGCGGAGCGCAAAATGATTCATATGTGAAAGGACAGCTCAGTTGGAATCTCCTGTATTATCTAGAACATGTGTGTGAATATGATGACCTCAATGACATTAATCGAACGAATGAGACAATGGTTCGTGTGGCCGTTAACATTAGAGAAAAAACGTTTTTTTCTAAAATGGGCAGAGTGGCCTCAGTAGAGGGACCGAGATAATTATCCGAGACCGAGATATCTTATCCCTAAGAAAGGTGCTGTAATACTTTTATACAGTGCAAATGATAAAGCAGATTTTAAAATTTATTTCGTTAGCCGCTAAATTTATATGAGAGAGTATGGTATCCAAGAGGATATGTGTAGATATTGCTTTATTTTGTGGATCAAGCCAGTGCTGAGGTTGACAAAAAACTTTACTTGGCTACGTTTTGACGTCGTTTATGCCCTCGTGAGAGCCGCTGATTCGGGTCGATTGTCCACACTCGTTCGTTCCTTTTCAGAATACTAATGTACGGAAAGTTTATCTGATCGATATGGGGAAGTTTATGAGGAAATCTATTTTGTAAGATAATTAAGCAAAGTGGTCGCTTATTCTCCACTCAAGGCAAACATGAAGTGACATGCTTCAGGTACATGAATGAATAGTGTTATAACACTTCGTGTCTGTGCTTAAGAAGAAAATAAGGAACTAGCGAAGCATGTCGAGGCTAACAGAGAGTAGGTCTTGGGAGTTGTTACAAGCAATGTGAGGCAAAGAAAGATCAGTAATCAGAAGCAAAATCAATTGGACTATGAAGTAGTACACAAAATGGGAAGTATTTTGTGATTTAGTGATTCTATTCATCGAAGTATCAAACATCCAGCAGGAGGATCACCTATGTGACGATGGTCAAAGTCCTGCACTAAGTCCTTAGAAGAATTATATGATACCCAGTGGGCCCCTAAAACAAACAGTGATGATGAGGTAGCTAATGCTAGACAATTAGTGCTTGCCTCCACTATTTCGGATACGTCCATTTGTTGGTCAAAATTTTCCATGACACTTTGCAAAATACTTTTGAGTGAAGGAATTCTTGTGAAGGGATTGCACATTGTAATAAAGTTATGAACTTTTTCCCTATAAAAGATGTCGATGTGCCGCATTCGCTTATCGCCAAAAGAAGCGCGCTGAGATGCAAATCGGATAAGTTAGCCGTTCAGCCATAGTGGATGTGTCGAGCGCGTGGATTTGACAAAGGGTTCATGATCAAAAGATTGAGAAAACTGAGAAGGTAGTTTGTAACTTCTTCAGCAAATCAGTTCCGTGTACTGTGGAGGGGATCTCCTTGACCTATTATCATAACAGCTAAAGAAACATTCAGGAGAATTCTCCTCATTTACTATAGTAATAGCTATTCTATGGTACGATTTTGCTTAATCATTGATTGCAATAAGATAATTTGCAACTTATGTTAATATGAGTACCACGAGTTATTAGATCTACATCACTCAAAAATATGCAAGTCAGAAGCACTTACATAAAATTACATCCGAAAATTATCGGAGTGATTTAGAGCTCCGAATGAAACGAGTACAGTTCCGCAAATGACTCATTTCTTAGGTAAGGAAAATTGTTCACACTACAGGAAGAATGCAGGAGATTATTACAGCGTCATGGAAGAACTCCAAAAACATTTAGTGCGGAAATTTTGCTAGTACTTTTAGACACAGGACGCTTAAAAGGATCTTCGTAGATCACATGATATAGTATCCAGTGGTTGTTGCTTGAATATTTTCTTCTGCGCGAACGTCGTTGAATGTTGGTCTAGTCAGTTCCACCTGGAATCCGGAGACAGATTAGAGCGTTCTCACCTGTAGTGCAAAAGAAGAAAGTTTTCTCAGACAAGTCTGGGACGAAATTCCCGATCTCGCAAAAATGAAAGGCTTTGTTGTGAGCTCTGCGCCAGGAGAATCAGCATTACGCTTTTGATATCGACATTACGACACAGTTTGATTCATACCTTGTTTTGCGCACTACAGATAAGTCCTATCAACACCATAAATATAAGAGATTCGGATTTTTGCCCAAATCTCGACTTTTTACAAGTTTTCAAAGTGGCGGCCAACCCTCACTAGTAGCAGTGAAGAAATGTCTTAAGCTCATTAAACGGCACATGTTATGTCTTCGGTATATGACTCAAGTGATCTAAAAACAAGTTAAGTCCAAGTAGAATCTAATGAATATGAATTCAATGTTTGAGCGTCAGGTTACATCAAATGCCTGTCGGACTTCTGACCAAAAAGAAAGATTATGTGGGCCTAGAGGAGGGCTGTATGACTAAATTATTTTCATCGGTGTCAAACATTGGCGCTCTATAATTGCCCTATGCTCGAACAAGTTAGCGCACTGGTCAGTGATGCTATGCATTAGGAAGCAATGTAATAATAAAGCGCTAGTTGGATTACATTTAGTGATATTCTATTGTGATCAATCAATAAATCCCAGAGAAAGCTCCTTAGCTCAGCTACCTCTAATTTTGCGAAGAGATTCGTCTCGAGCAGCATTCTATGACATTCGCGAGGAGGACGAATTCTTAAAAAGCAGTCGAAACAACACACGAAATAATCAAAGACCTTTGTGGAGAGTGAATGTAGGCAAACGAATCAAATGCAATATGTGCAGAAACGCACACAGTAGAAATGTGATGACGACTTGTGTAAAATACAATAGTAATAAAGGTATAATAATATTCATATATCAGAGATTACTGGGAAGTCATTCGAGTATTGACCTCTGTGAATCATTAGTAGGGAAAGGTAGCACTTTACCCTGATGTCGCTCACTACGAGCTAGGTGATTGTCGCCTATGTTTGAGCTCAACTCACTTACTCAAACCCACGTGCGAACGTCCTGGGGTCACTATTGTAAATTTCCTTGGGGTATCTATTTGAGCGGCATTCATCTACTTTCGTGACAAAACGGAAAAATCCTCAAGCAGCAGCTAGAACGATTCGCAAAAAGTTCAAATACCTTCGTAAATTGTCAATGAGGAGAAACGAATTGAACGCAAGAAGTTTTGAGATCCATACAGTATGTGATGTCAAGCCACACATTTATTACTATACTGAACGAAAAAAATCCTGTTTGGTAACCCTCGCGACTGACTTTCTACTAGCTCGGGCATTGTTTCTTGTTGACAACAAGATTGATACAATACTGGCTGATATTCCGTCAATTTCTTCTTCAGTAGGGACCATAAAAGGTCAAATTCACACATAGTCTACTTTGTCAAAAAGTCTTATGAGATCAGCAGAAAAAGCTTTATGCGTATACGGTCGTATGGAAAGCAATCTTCCTTCAACACATTTGAGAAAAAAAGGATTTAAATACATGGCACGTTATGCTCTTAACTCTCTTAGTTGCTCTGCAATATTCAAATTTCACTAGTCAATGGCTAATTTTGGTGAAATGAGGTGTACGTCGAATCTCGCTGTCATTTCGGTGGAAAAAATTTGGTTTTGCACTGCAGCGAGTTATACCTCTAGTAATATTTCAATAAGGCAATGTACAACACGATAGGCGCTCTTTGAGGTTTAGTTTCATCCAGCTAACGAACGAATTCATGCGTTTGTTGTCCTCGGACTATACCTGGATTCGGGCTTATCGTTTGCCACTCTGGTGAGGCGTTCTAGCTACAGCACAGGTCGTGTTGGTGAAAACTGGTTGCGTGGCTCGCTTCGGACACTGCTCTATCGCCATCCTCGCCCTCTAAAACCATCCCTCCGCTCCCTCCACTGTACTTTTTAGCCAACACTTTCCGCACTGACCATTTTCACTACGGCTGTGAATGCCTCTGAAATAATAGGGTTAAGGCTTCTTCGTACACAATCTCCAGACTCTACGATGTTGACTGTTTGCTTGTTCACTTCTCTAAATCGCTCAATAAGAGCTAAGCATTTGACTGTCCATTTAGATGGTGGTTTTGATGACGTGCTTGTATGTATATTTGCAATATCTACCCCTAGCTCTTCAATAGTGCTATCGACTATAATTTTTCGACACTTTGTTGATCCGTCTTCACAGTGTTTTCCCAATGTGCGAATCCCATTACTTCTAACATTCAGTTCATTCTTTCGTCTTCTTCCTGAACATCGCAAAATACTGTTTACGCTCGTCTCCTTGCTATTTTAAAGATAGACCGGTTGTGGCATTCCATAGGGAGCTCGTTTCTGATCTGCGCAGAATAGTGAAGGTGAGGTTCGGTCCTGCGCGCGCCGCGACGAACATCACAACCACTCGATCACGGCACCCCCTCAACTATCATTACGAAAAAGTACTCAGGAAACTGCCAGTCACGTTAAAAATTAATTTCTCTCGAGGCAAAATGTGCTTTTGAAAGAGTTTTCAGAGTGGAGGCGTCGAAAATAGACTTAGTTTTCATAGCTTTTGAACACTTTATTTTTGTCTTCAGTCTGTTCTTCTAGAGTCATGTGTTCTGTTTGACTGTAATCACTGGAAAACAGTTTAACACTCGAGAGGACGTATCGTATATGATGCATTTAATGTGAAAACAAGGCCGCTATCAGCTTTGAAGCAACACATCTATGCTCATGAGATGGAACGCAATCCATTAGCATTTGCAGGTTTTTTTTGCTGCAAGATACGTGTAATCTTATGCTTTAACAGTGAAGTTGGGACTTTAAAAAGCACTAAACTTTTTTCAAAAACTTTTCTTTGTATTAGAACATGCACCCCGGACATGAGAGGGACTGAGAAAAAGCATTTGGTAGTCCATTCGAATGAGATGATGTTCCCAATGTGTTGCTGAAGTTCGCAATGGCCACGTTTTATTGAAAAAATTGAAAATTTGTACCTTCTTTCAATTTTCGAAAGCCTCTAATTTCAAACATCCCAAAAATACATGGAAGGACATTGGATAAAAATATATGTGCTTTTAAGGCAGTAGAGGGAAGTTAGTGTGTTTTAAGATTTTTAGGTCTGAACTCCTCAAATACTTGAATGATAGAGAAACAAACTTTGGTCACTGAAAAGCCAGCTTCAAAGCGTTGTGTATCAGCTATCGGAAACAAGTTGGCCATGGATTCTGTTTTAACTCCAATCACTGGAAAGCAGCTTGCTTTTTTCATTTCTGCAGAATCAGACATATCAGCTAGTTATCAGGAATCGATAGTCGGAAGCATAGCTTGCCAGCGACGATTCGCATGATGAAACTCGAACACCCGAACGGATTCACAAAACTAGGCATTGGAACTATCCTTGACCGCGAACTAATCGGCCATCGTTGACGGAATCGCATTGTATCGTTACCAGAACAACGCAGGAAGCAAGTAGTCTCAACGAGGTGCTCCGTTTGATCAGTTGTTCCCTCGATCCACCTCCTCTCCCAATCTCTTTGTTGCTCAGTCATATTTTCAGGCTGTTTTCATTATTGTCTTGATTTTCGCACTTATTTCAATACAAGAATCACATTGCTTCTGGGGTTTCAGTATTGAAGATGATAGTAACGATCACTTCTGTATGTCAGTAAACATGGTTTTAGAAGGGACCAGATCGGTAAATCACATACTCCTGCATCAACTGACTCAGCGATTCTAAATCTATCCAGGACTTTGTCGTTCTTTCATTAATGGGTATTTCCATCGCAATTCTTGTTGTTAGGCTATGTTCTTGACATGAACCACGACATATATCACATATTTGAAAATTTAGAGTGAAAAGTGATGGGAAAACTGACATGAAGCAGAAAGCGTGGACGCGAGAGTGCCGCAGCATCGCATCAGATAGACAAGCTTCCACAACTGGACGAATTTCTCGTTTTTGGCTCAGCCAAGTCTTGTAGTAACTAGTCCGGTCGGAAGTGCATGTGTCAACATGCTTGCAAGGCCTTCTGATTAATCCAGAAGTACCTTGAACAACTACAGCAATTGTGCGCTACTGCCAACTACTACGGAATCAAAACCAACAAAACTTAGTGATCTTCATTATGCTGCTGCTCACGTTGAAATTTCCGACAATCAACTGGGCCGGAACGGCAGCTACGCCCGCTCATTGCTACAATGTCTTCATTTTTTTGAAAGACATAAAGCTCCGTGAGTGTATTCAGTTTGATAGTAATCCACAAAATGTAGGTGTAACGTCTTCCGCATTTGTTTGTTTAAAGAAACCGCGAAGGTCACAACCCCATCTCATGGATATGTCATGCAGAGAAGCGATATCCACTATTTTGCAAAATTTGTTAGGCATACATGGTTGGCAAGCCGTCAGCTATTACCTTCTCTAGATTTCCACTATCATTAAAGTTCACACTTGAGAAACGAATAATATTCTCAGCAAAATTTTGCTCCGTAGCGGGAACCCTCTACTGCAGTCCTTAGCCATCAGCTTCCGCTTAGATTGCAGACTTTCTTGCGCTTATTGTAGCGCCAATGACTCATGATTTGCAGACGATAAAATAAAGACATGTAAGCCACAGGTCAAAGAGAAAGAAAAGGCGATAGATTCATCAGTCTATTCAAATTTCAGGTTGAGCTTAGACCACGACGTGAAAGAAATTGGCAATAAATTCGCGCCTTGAACAGCGTACTGTAATGAAACAGTAATGAAATTACTGCAAATGATGAACTTTTTATTCCCTCATGAAGTTAAGGTGAAAGCCAAGCGATCAGTGTTACTCAACTTCTGATTTTCTTTATGAATTTTTGTATAGATTATTAGAATTGTTAGAGAGACGTTCTCTTTCATGAAACACCGAGTGGTGATAATTTCGTGGTTGCTCCACGATAATCCAATTAACCCGCCTAGGCAGAATCCAGCGTGGAGTCATATTCTGGGCTCATTTTGTGATACACTTGTCAACAGTAGACAGATCGGTATCATTTTTGGATGTAGCTGGTTAAATATAAGGGCAGTTATAATTGAAATATTGTGCTCATGATTCTGAATATTTGAGCCACTTGTTGGGCTTCATATTGGCTTGCTGCCACGATTTGATAAAATAACTTTCCATTGAAAAATGAGAAAATCGATTTCTGAAGTAGACCGCATCAATTTATTCGTAAGATGTGGATGATGTATGTATGGAGGTGTCAGTATCATTATATTTCGTGGATCAAGACAGATGTGAAGCGAAAGAAATTGCTCGCCCACAACTATTCTCAAGGACGAAGTTGATGTTATTTCTGACCAGATGGGATTAGTTGTCGCTACAATTATATGGAGACTTACGATTTTAGCTTTCATCTTGTGAATCTCAGATCCGGTCTTCACGTCTTCACATTTATTTTGGGATTTTTTCTAAAGGTAACCCAGCAGTTAAGCCTACTACCGTCCTGCAGCGAGTCCTACCAAGCATTGTGGTGTCCTTGTTGTTGACCTATTTACAGACTGTGGTGATGTGCGCCTCTTCTACGCATGGCCAAGGTCGTGGCGCCCCCGCCGGATCGCCGAATCCCTCTCCCGCGCCGCTATTTTCGCTCACCCATAACCAGCACTCCATACCTCCATCACCATCCTCTACACTTTCTTCTAGTTTCTCCTTCTTCGTTTTATTCTTATTTTCTATAAATACAACTCCATCGAACAGATGTCCGCTTTTAAAACACATCTTCTTGTCCTCGTTCACTTGGCTCCGCTCTTTTGAATTCTCTCAGCAGTTGTTTGATTGTATTATATTCCATATTCTGTAAGAGTGACAGTCATCTGCTTTTGCTTGCCATTACGGTGCTTACTGAGCCTCTTGAAAATTTTCTGGTAGCTAAATCCTTTTCTGGGAGCAAATTAATTCAAAATCTAATCAGGTAGTCCTGGTGTCTGGGATTTTAGAATGCTTTTTGCACTGATCGTGAACCTTCCAGTCAAGCTCATATGCTAATGAGTGTGCGTGAAAATCGTCGTCAAGCTATAGATAAGATTTTTCATAAATCAGCGGAGGTGCTCTAAATTTTTCGACTCCACGTTTTTCACGAGGCAGTTCGATCCTGCAAAGATCCGCTTGCGTTCTTGAGTCAAACGTAGGGATAGGGCTTTCCGTATCCCTACATTTCAGCCTCATCTAGCCGTCCTTCCGTGCTTGTTCACGCACCGGTCCGCTACTTCCTCTCCTCCGATCGTGGTGTCCAGCTGAACGTCGTCGACGTGTGGTTCCCAGCGCGCTGCTATCGTCTTCGCCGACGTGTGACCTTGCACTCTCGTTACGTGCCAGTCGGTACATTTGAGGCCATTGCCACATGTGGGCGCGGCCAATACACGCTGTAAACAAACGCGCCCGCGTGCAGTGAATGTCTCAAAGTGGGCGGGCCATTCGGCAGGTACGACCGTCGCATAAACAATTAGGGGCGGAGTCCACGCTACCGTACTTCGGTCAGGGAGAATTGGGCGCGCGAATGCAGGATTTCTCCACAAACGATCAAGCGGGCAGTGTCAAGGTGATACATTCTGAATGTGTTGCCGACCAGCGGCTAGCACTCGGAACTGAATTTGTGCAGTAATTCGATTTCAGTTTTAAGAGTTACACTGGACTCTTCATTCATTTGTTGCGTCTGAAGCCAATGGGATTAGCACGAGTCCATCTGGATCTCAAATTTGTGACGAGAGAAGCTTATTTTTTGCCGGAATTCTCCTGTGGCGAGAATGTACGGACGTGGGAATTCGCAGACATGGATTGGTTCGAAATGGTATCCAATACGACTGTTAGTCAAACGCGCACATCTCGTCACATCGACAATAGCGCTTTATAGCTGCTCGTGTTCAGAAATCGATGCTTAAATCGTGGACTGAAAGTAACTAAGCATTCCTCGAGGTTAACCAAGCCGATGAGGAGAAAATTCTCAGAGACGGAACACAAGTTCCATGAGACGTAGGGTATGAGATGGAGTGCCCGTGCTTATATAGCGAAATGTTCTAGGAATTTGCACGGGAACGTGCACTATCAATCTCTTATCTTTCTGCTACCACTTAAGAAAATGTGTCGACAAAAGGTCTCTCACTTTTGAGATTAGCAAATTATTGTAGAGCCTTTACACATTTCCAAATATGACAAGTTAAAATTGCTAGTAAATTATGATACGGACAACAGTTGGGCTAATGAGTCTAGTCCTGTTTTGTTGATTTTCTTACGAAAGCACTCAAAAAACTCGCATAATAAATTTCGTCTTAAGCAGACAGGAGTAAATACGCGATGGCTTGATATAACTAAGGCTAATTTCAATACTGCTAAAGATCTTGTTTCTCTTCCAACGAGTTACCGTGTGCTCCACAGACTGTCGTCATAGTCCACGGCTTGTCGCACCTTTCTTAGGGAGAGTGTGACGCTACAATATCGTCGACGTGGCGGATCTTCTCGCTAACTGCATTTTGGCGGCTTTTCAACGTGTGACAATGCTTTCGTATCTATGCCAAATCGGTCCGCACCATTTGTACCTCTTGTGTTCGATTCTGGATAATATCTTGATCCGTTCGCTTTTTACGACACCTGTGAATTCCTTCACTCGAATGAAAGCTTAACTTGAGATCCATCGTACAGCAACTGATTCCATTCAGGCTCATGTTGCAATTCACCAATGCTTCTTCGACATCATGCTGAAATGTATTCCACATAAATGACCAGTGACGATCGCCTAATGCTTGCGCTCCTCAGCTTTTTGCTTACGATATAGTCGATTTCGATTTGTGATAGCCTAAGTGGAACGACTGAAGCTAGCAATTGGTCATCTCAGCTTGTGGGCTTCGTGGTAAGTCCAGTTTCAGGCAGCTCACTCTCGTCATCTAAAAACAACTCCATTATGCTTGACGCTGCTACGACTGCGCAACGGGTTTTTCGCTTGGAGATTAGCCCGTAGCACGCCAGCATCGCCAGCGATACGCCCCTAGCGCAGCTGTGACTGCCTAACTCCCTCCAACTCCTACTAGCTGTCCATGTTGTTTTCTTTGTATCCTTTTCTTTGTATATCGATTTGTACTTTGAATATTTATTCCTCAAGCTAGTTCCAAAGAGCTGTAAGGATATTATTCTTCGTCAGTTTGAGATTTATTCATTTTTAGTTCGCACCACCTTCAATGAGTAAGGATCTGCTTTCTTCTACAGATTCAGTTTAGTTTATCTGTGCGTTTTTTGAATCGATAGCGACGCTGAGCTAGCCACATTTAATACTTTACGGATTCACGAGATCTGATGTATTGGATTCTCTTATGTAGCGTGTGTTTCTTATGGTGGAATCGGCTTCAAACTTATGAAATCAACGATTCAGCGCCAAGTAATCTGGCTGTAAGTTCAGATATCTTTCAGGTTTGCATAAGTTCACACCAACGAGTAGTATCGATGACGGACATTTCTAGAGTCTTCACTCTCCAATTCACTCACCGGCAATAGTAGGAGGTGGAGGAATCGAATCGAGTGCTTTGGTGCCGGACTTCACGCAAACTGCAATAAGTTCGCTCGGGTGCCGCGGTCGGCGCTTAAAGCCACTTCGGCTTGCAACCGGTCATCTTCAGGATGTTGCAATTACGACGCATTGCACTCGCTCGTCCTCCCATTCGGGATTTCGAGTGAATACGACTGAAATGGTCCGCACAAAACCTGACCGAAGCGCAAAAGTTGTCGTCTTGGTCGGAAAAGTTCAGCAACTACCTTCATGCACCCTAATATCCTAAGTCCGTGAACAGTTTCTGTTCTAGATCTCACCTTTACTTTCAAAAAAATCATGATGATTCTAATGGAAAATAAAGATGCTAGCCAGTTCTCTGTTACCTCAATAAATGGGGAATCTCATAGTTTGCTTGACGTCTGTAGTGCGATGAATTCTTGAACCACTATTTGATTATATTGCTCTCATTCTATTTGCTCATCCAATTATTCAACTAGATAATGTTTCATTCTCACAAGCTTGCTCTTCCATTGAAGCGAAAACCGCATGGAATAGCAAGAAAAACTGACACTCAAGCCGTGGAGAAGTTCACTGTTTTTATCCAGAAGCGCAAATGAGTGATATTCTATACAAGCTATTGCGACGTTCTGGTAACAAAATCGTCGTAAAGTAACGAACTCTTGCTTGATTCAAATTGTATGATACTTCTTGCAGTGATAACCTACGATAACCTTGAGGCGTTTATTCCGAGAGTCTAGAAAGAAAATATCAGACCAGAAGACAAGTTCCGAATAACCACTTATTAAAACCTGCAAAATTTGTCAGGGTATATCACGTAGGCACCTAAGTACCTAAGAAAAAGCGATACCTACCTTCAATTGTCAGCTGAACAGTAAAGTTTTCTATGTTTACAGAGAGACCCTTGAAGTGATCCAGGTGACTTGCCTCGGTGTAGTGATGACTTTCATTCAGACCTGATAAGCGAGCGACGACAGCCGGTCTCATCAGCAGCAATCCGTGCTCGCTCGGCGGTGTTTCCCTTTTCGTCGACTTTGTTCTTTTTTCTCTTCTTAACATATATGTGGCACGCTATCACATCTCATTTCGTCGCTCCTCTCACTCTTTTCGCCAGTATGTTTTGCACAAAATATGTATGGCGCCGATTTAGATGGGTGAAGACCGAGGCGACGGTTCATCGGCTGGTCCTCCCCCTTTCGGAACCGTGCCACCACAACAGTCCACCAGTTCGTCCGCTCCGCCCCAAACAGGTATTTCTCTACTTAGTGTTGTTTATTGAGTCGTAGTCTTCAAACGAACACAGAAAAGGTGGCGCTCAATAAAATAGCCAATGAGTTCTACATTGTTGTTCATAAAAATGCACTTTTGGTGTGAAGAACATGAATTTAACGATGTATTTCAGCAAACAGAATGTGATACACGATTGATTTTACACATGGAAAATGAACGCCCTAGCATGTTCATCTTCAGTTATAGTTTATCTCTTCATTTACTCGTTTTCTAATGAAACAATTTCTCATTCTCGTTTCACTACATGAATTAACGAAGCCTTCCAAGATGCAAATGAACACTAGAACTATAATGCAGTGATTTCCTACCATATTTAGAGGAGACCCGATTGCAAAAAAAGGGAGAATATAAAAGAATCAAAAGATCCTCGATGGCAGGAAGAAAGGGGCGAATGGGTTTGCGTAATATGTAAAAGCCAAGTGATCTCGCAGAAAGAAAGTGTCATATCAGAATTTATACGTGACAGCTACACTCGACAGAATCAATAGCTAAAGGGGAATCTAGCTATGATGAAACAAATAAATCATTTGGCATATTACACACTTGTCTTTGGCTTTTCGATCTAGGTGAGCCCAAGAGTCCCTCCATACTGGAAAAAAATGACAAGACAACAAACCACATTTCTCTCCTCTCCACAACGACTGGTGAATGTCAATGATCAGGGCGTGAAGAAGCTCTGATATGACTGCCTCGATATTTCAAGTAAAAACACTATCGAGTGGTATTCAATATGCCAGCGGGCAAGGAGGGCAATAGATTCTGAGGCCGTAGCATGACCCGTGAACAAGCCCCGATGAGCACCATGTGTGACGGTTGGAAGGTGAGAAAGGAAACAAGTGGGAGTGCAGTGCTCGAAAAACCTGCGATATAGACTATCTGGATACTTGTATAGTTTACATAAATAGAACAGAAAAGCTGATATGAGGACAAGCAGTCACAGCGAGGTGATGAAGTCAACCGTCAGTAATTATATAGTGTGAAGTGCACCTGAATAGGATACCTTATTCACCCGCCTCACACGCTGATTGTAATTGTGAGCGCGTTCGTTGATGGGATCATCGCTTGTGTCGCATGCGATGGAAAGCGTGGGGTTTGCTGAAATTCCTTGTCAGTGCGTAGGGTAACGTCTTAGAGCGATACGCTATCAGCTACGGGAGAAAAAAAACCGCTCCTTTCATGCTACATGAGGACACCTGTCCAAAACAGACCCCTTACTACAGACTCGATAGCTACGTCGTCAGTCGAGGACTTTTCGAGGACGAGGTGAACATTTGTACGCAATATTGTGATTCTAGCTTCTGTTGAATGGTCTACGCCGAATGGTTACCAATTTCGACAACCTATGCTTCTTTCTAATAAGATCCTTAGAAAATTTCACCATTGATAACACTGTAATGATAACGAAACTAATGAAAGTTTAGCATTGTGATAATGAAACTGGTGACACTCGTTACATCCATGAGTATTATTATTAATGGAACTTTACTCATTATCATTATGTCTCAACTTGATTGATTATGTCATAAGCTCACAACCTCTATTTTATTTCAGGGAGGTTACAACAATAGTTCATTCTCACTCATGTAACCTCTCTAAAATGAAATGGATTTTTCATATTTCTAATATTTTTTCACAACCCATCTTTCGCACGTGCTTTGTGGATTCCAACACTTATTGCATTCGCTTCGTTTCTTTGCATCCATCATCGGCTTCCAACTTTTTGCGTGTGGGTTCGGCCGCTGCTTGAGAAATTTCCTGTGATTGTCGTTGAATGCTAAGATCATGTCAATATTCTGTAGAATCCTGACTAAGTAGAGCTAGAGTGATCCCACTTAGAACGTCGAGACTGACTTGTTCCTAGACAAGTGTGGTAGGGTTTTTACGTCCTCAAAGGATGAAAGACTTCGGTGAGCCCAAAACAGAGTCGAACCAGCACTATGCGACCTCGTGATGGTCGGTTGGTACCACTACCACTGCCTTACTTCGCTTCTGGCGTTGTCTATGGAAAAAAGGAGTTTTACATTGCTTAGCTTCGGATGCCCTTTTTTTTACAGAGAATGCATTGAAACAAATAGCGCAAGCGGACTACAAGAGGAACTCTCAGTCAAAACTTTAGTATAAGTAGAAGGAGTTGCGCAGGAATGAAAAACAATAAGAAGCGAAGAGAAAAAACATCTAGAACTGCAGCACTTTGTCTCCATTTCAAGAATTTCATGCTTTTAATAAAGTTTTGCTTCTATAAATAGCGCTGCTTTCATTATGTTATCCAATTACATAAACACACAAAAACATTTTTATGAACTATATCGCGCCTATTTGAACAATCTCAGATCAAAAATTTCAGAAAACAACTTACATTTAACCTTGACATGGATAATAGCCATCCTGCGGCATTGAAAACTAACACTATGGTGTCACAAACAATTTCACGTGACTAAAGTTTCGGCGCGCCCGACTTCTGGAATGCTGTGATTTCATGATATGAGTGTCCAGAATTGTCAATTCTGTCGATGTATCTGTCAGTGAATGTCTTCGTAGTCACATCGCATCGGTTGATTACCACGTTGTACGATCATTCGACTCTAATCATTGCGAGCGTTAGGAAGACAGTGATGTCAAAGCGATAACCACAACAAAAATTTGTAATTGCCTCATGCATTGGTGTCAATACAATAGGGTACTGATCACAAAGTAATCTATTATTCTTTGTCTTCTTCTTGAACGACGTAGAGGACTGGTTGAGTGCATTTTCTTGCAGTCTCGAGGATAACCTGGCTGTGGCGTTCGATGGATGTTCGTTGTTGACTGGTGAAGAGCGTTGAGGGGTGGGGGGATCAGTACCGCGCCGCGCCACGACGAACATCACAACTACTTGGCTACGGCCTCCCTAGCATATAAATGAACATATGATCTATGACATGAATGAGATAGTATGTGTTGGTTGAATGACAATGAACATCAAACTCAGTTACAGTGTCACACGACTCGTCACGAATGGCTGATTGGGATTGGCGTGAGATCAACGACGAGACGCTGGCACAGTTGTGTGTGTTCCACGTTCCCGATAAGCCGGTTCAGCATCAGGTAGGTTGGCTATATTAGTAACACTTAAACCACACTCGTTTCGTGTGAGACATGCTTGTCGTGAAGTGAAGTACCATGTTCATTCCCACCAGATTATACAATTTCATCATTTGAAGTATCGAACTTAATTCTTTAGAACCATGTTAAGAATGATAGTTGATTTCGAACCTCTTAAAATCGGAGAAGAACTTCTTGTACATCATCTTCCTAACTCTTTGTATACATATACATCATATATCTCCTTTCATAATCGCTCCTGTCACTTCATCTGGTACCTTTTACTTCATGAAAACAGATACTATTTCTTACAGTAGATGAAGTTTCTCGGAACGACAATGGGAGAAGAACAAGATGTTTAGCAATAAATAAATTAATAACAGTTGATTGAAATTCAAAATTTCCAGTTACTAGGAGCAGATTTTTCGGATTAAGGCTAATGAATTTCATTGCGCCTAGGGATTATTCTCAAATGTCTTTAGTGAAACTCACTATTGCATCATGTATTTGTGACTAGACAACACTACACATTCCGTCGTACACATTGATATCAAGGACTGGATTGTTTTCATGTCTATGTCAAGCTCGTCTCTTTCATCAAATGATTAAGGACTTGACAAATGTTGAGGCGTTTGAACGCGCAATTTTTTACGTATAGAATTTTTGCGAAAAATTCTATATGAAGCTAGAGTAATGTTGTAAAAATCAGCTTCGTTTCAACAAAAGTCATCTGGTGTTCAATGATTTATTTTGGGGGAAGGAAACGGCTTCTTACAGTATAGATTGTCAAAGGAATTTGTACCAAAATTCCTTTGAATGTCCTTGTCATTAAGATAAGATGAAGTCATATCAACTTCTCGATTAACAAATAATAAAGAACAACGATAATGAGATAAAAAACAATACGTCCAGAAGCTGTTCGAATTTTGCTGAAAATATAGCGAGGAACAGGCAGAACACTAAGAACTGAATGACCGAATAAGCTGATGACAGTTTAGACCCTCCGAAAACCGTCGAATTTTTTCCACCCAAACAATAATAAATATATCAGTGCTATAATGTCTCTAAGTTCAATGATGATAATGACGATCGTACGTAGACCAGTAGCTCTATGCACATTTCAAATGACGATGTTCTAGGCGTTCCATTTTGCATGTAGACTTTGATTTCAGAAGTTCTTATATCTTAACAGAAATTTTAGATCTCCAACAAAGTTCCCAAACGTGATCCAAAAATTTAAAAATTTATTCTTCCAAGTAATCTGAAGTATCAAATAACATTAATTGAAGTATTTCCCATCTGCCTTGATGCAGTTCCACCAACGCTCCAGCAACAAATCAATTCCACGCTCATAAAACTCATTATTCCTCACTGCAAACCAACCAGCCAATTCTCGACGCAAATGATTGTCTCGAAACTTCTTCTCGTTTAATGCCTGCTTCAATGACTGAAGAGATGGAAATCGGACGGAGACAGACGTCTGGCGAATACGACGGATGATCCAAGCGCCCCTAGCCCAAATCGGTCAACTAATTCTTTGTTTACTTGACGTGTGGCTTTGCATTGTCTTGAGCAAAATGACTGTAGACAGTAAATTGCGAATGACTTCCCCTGACGGCTCCATTGTTAGACAAGTGTGTATAAAAATAAACCAAACGATGCACAAGAAAATTCTGCACAAATTAAGTGAAAGATAATTTTCTTTTCTTTTTTGGAAAATTTTTATTTCCTGGATCAAGTTCGAAAATGTACTTGGAGACCTAGTACGTTGAATCAGTCATGCGAAGAAACCCAGACAACGATGTGGATTTCGTAACGCGCAATAGAGAAAATCAGCTAACGCCGTTCTCATGTTTTATTTTGATAGTATATGCCGACTGCGACGGGCACGGATTAAATTCGGGAATGCGAACAACATTTCTTTCAAGAAGCACTAGCCAATTTACTTACAAGCAGATCCGATTGATCGGGTTGTTTGAGAAGCGTTTTATGCGCGATGTAGAACAATTTCTGACGTCTTTGTTGGAGTAAAATAATGAGAAACTTGTCTAATTTACGTTTTATATGGCTTATCTCAGTTGAAAAAATATTATATGTGCAAAGAATTGATACTATTCGTATTTCTGTCACTAGTTATAATGGTAAACGAAGTCAGCAATTTATACAGGATGCCAAGAATCGTGCGATCACTTCTCTGCCTCTCAATCTCACCATCCGTCCATCGACTGAGGATCCATCGGTGAGAAATTTGCCAGAGTCTGTCGATCGCCCAGCGCTTCTCTTGTGCTTTCGTCGAAGTCGGCGATAAGAAATTCGTTGAAATAGCGAGGGTCGGCTGGCTATTTCTAAAGTCGCTTATTATTGCTAAAGGTTTGTTGTGTGCACTTTTCAGCGAATGGGTGTTTGGTCAGTGGACTACATACCGAGAGGCGTCCGATTTGGTCCACTGCTCGGCGAGGTACAGCAGATGAACGGAGCTGACTGTGCACTCATATGTCCGGCTGAGGCAGCTGGTGCCGGAGGACCGTCGACATCGGCACGTAGACGATGCACGTCCCCACCTCTCACGACCGCTCCAAAAAAGTGGAAGGTACGTCAAGTAGTGGCTCGTCCGCAAACATTGCTATCTTTTCAAAACAGTCCAAAGTTCTGTCGAAAAAATTTTGCAAGTGCTTGAAATGAAGCATCTAGGAAAAAAAGAGAAAAGAAAAGCAGTAGAAGTTCAGAAAATGTGCATTATGAATGAACTAAAAAGGGCTGATATAGTGATCACTTTTTGAAAAGAAAGCAAATAATCAAAAGGGGGATTCAGAATTACAGAAGAGAACCGAAATTATGAGGAGAAAAAGAGTATATGCATGTTGATCCAGGTGACATCGCCTTCCGGAGGACGGGCGTTGAAGACGATCATTGTGGAGGACGACAGCCGATCCAACTGGATGAAATTCGTGAACGTTGCCATGACTAATGAGTCACAGAATCTGGTCGCATGTCAGGTCAGTACTTCAGCATTTTTTGAATCTAGTCAGGTACAAATTTGAAAAACAACAACAACTACATTTTCAGCAAATGTCGAAAACAAACGAACATTTCTTTGTGTCGTAGAGATCTGTGTCCATCCTTAGCACCTCAGTGATCCTATAGGCTTAACAACGGAGTTTCAGTTGCAAAAGAACCTCTATAGTCAATAGTCTATACTGTCTATAATAGTGTAAAAATATCGTCATAAAAGTATATCGAACGGAACACGGTCTCTATGACGATCGTAGATTGCAGTGCGTGAAACGCAGAGGCTAAAGGTGTTCAACAATGAGCACAACGTCATTCGTTCGATTCTGCTTTCCGAGCTAGTCAATCTTTTCGTCCAGGGTCAACACATGTTGCTAGGCCTTTCTGAGAGGAAAGCGGCACTGACTGACAGATTGCTAGGCCACCATGAGCCATTCTATAGGAGATATGTATTCAATCATTATGACTGACGAAGTCGAATACATGGCACATCTCCCAGAGCTGGATACCGAACGCTTCATGCTTCACATCATAAGAAAATTTTGTGCTTCACGTCATAGTTGCTTTATTCTTCCTTTGTATGACAAAGAATGTAATGCAATCGTTTTCAATTTTTTTTGAGCAATCATTTCAATAACGTGAAAATTAACAATAAGCTTTGTTTTTTACATTTATTGCGAGACATATCTACACGAAATTAGCAAAAGATAGGAAATTTACTTATTCATTTACATGAGCTATTTTTTAGATAGAAAAGGACATATACTTCTATTCAATTCGCTCAATCAAGCCCAATAGCGAATTGACGTTTTGGTTCAGTAAAGACTACTCACAAAAAATCAACTATCCGATCTCATGTGAAATAGCACGAATGGGTGAGTGCGAAGAAATATACGACCGTGTTTGTGCTCTTTGCTATCCGCAAATAAAAAGAGAGGGTATAAATCATGAAAAAACGCATAAAATTGTTAGATCATGAAAGAGCGCTTACAAAATGCTCACATGAAGTTGTTTGCCAACAAACAAAAACAACAAGAACAAACAAAAACGAATGAGATTCACCAATGTGAAATAGAAACGGAGAATGTCTGAAAAATCTTTTTCGGCGCTTTCTTACGGAATGATAAAAATCTCATAGTGAGTTCACTTTTCAGCATCAAGACGTGCTCCTCCTGCACCGCAGCAGCCATGGGCTATGGAGGATCGTGGATCTCCACAAGAAGCTCTTGATTATAGTATGAAACGCGACGCAATAGAGAGCAGTCGCAGCGAGAAAGCGGATCGAGCTGACATCTCCGATGCCGAGCAAATCGACGACGGTGAATCGGAAAAGAGCAACTCAAATAGGTTCGACAAAGATTTCCACTGAACCAGACATTACTTCGATTATAGACTCAAATACAACACACCTTGGAAATGAATTTAGCAGTTCTCCACCTTCACTTGCTGAGGTTCAAACCCGGCCAAATGTCATCCAGAACCCGGTGCATCGTCCTGTTCCCACTCGTCTCGCTTCATTACCTGCTCCATCACCGGTTCGACCCAGCCCTCTCAACCCGCTTTCTCTATTTCAAGATTATTTTCGAAGGACACAACAACTAAGTATGCTCACACCATAACATTTCTTTTTTTTTTTGATTTCTTGAAGAGCTTCCGTAATTCCGCTGATTTTTTGTCATACAATGGAAACACACGATATGTGATAGCAACTGAACAGCTTGTTAGCAGAGGTCATTAGTGTATCGCCAAAGGTTATTCTTCTTGTTTTCTTTACTACCGAACCACGCGGTCTCAACATATAAGTAGTAGTGTGATTTTACTGTTTCATCAGAAGACTGTTACTTGAAGTGATGTCGCAAATGTGCGACGAAACACTATTTGAGACTAAAGTAAACAGACGATATCTCGGATCATTCATATTTCGTTTCTATTCAATAATATAATTTCTGATTTCTCGTTCACCAGGTGCTGGAGGTCTCTGGGTTCCGCCATCGACTCCAGCAGCGGCTGCAACCGCTGCGACTGCAGCAGCAGCTTCCAGAATAACAGCATCAGGGAGACCAAGCGATGCACAACCAATTCTAGCTGCTACAGCCGGCAGCGGGTTTGGAAATTATAATGGAATATACGGTAGTCAGGTATGTGTGGTTACATTCAGTTTGATCACTGTTATCATAACAACAGCCTTGCATGAGACATAGTAGTCAAATAATGAAGCATGAGTTACCTAAAGGAAGCTCTTGCGGTATGAAATAGAAATGATTAACATTCACTCGAGTGAGGGTAAAATCTTGACACTAATCACATGCTCATTTCTGGTTTCATCGATTATCTAATAGTTACCAGTGACCTCTCTAATCGCTCTTATCTGGTGATTGAAACTGTCATCCCACCATAGAAAAAACACGAATACGTTCATATTCCTTTTTTTGTTGCTCAGAAGTTTGATCCTGGTAGGTTGGCGTTCTATAGTTCCTGTGACGACACTATGAGATTTGTTCTAAGCAAGCTCATCCAGCGTTTCTTGAATCATGTGGATCTGAATCTGAATCATTTCCTCACTAACACGTTCTATGGGATACTGTGCCTGATCTTTTACATTAGTAGGAGAACAACGTGTCTGGTGACTTAACGTTGAATCACTTGTAGGAAGGTTGTACTATCAACATATCTGCAAAGGATTTACCAAGACGTAAGCAAATTCAAATTCTAGCATCGAGTTCCTCTCCATCGGTTTGAATACCGCTGCGAGTTCCATATTACCGAAGTCACTTTCTTCATCGTGATCAGCCTTCATTACATGTTGTCTGCTAGTGGATTATGGAAGGAGCTCCTTAACACTCTCTGAAAATTCGAAATTTCCACATAAATTGTGTCATAAACAAGCATAGTTAATCTTCAAAATGAACACCACTATCAACGATCATCGGCCAACAATCTGCAAGCTCCCGAATCTGTTCGAAATAACAATCCTTAGACTTCAGATTTTAAAAAATTCTGACATGCCTCTTCAACTTGATTAAATGCCTCTAATCGGCGTCCACGCAGGAAATGTTTCATTGAGCGGAAATCGGGGCGTAGTCGGATGGCGCAGCATATGGAGAGTAGGCTGGGTGCGACAAGACCTCGACTCACTCCAATTCTTCAATCTTTTCCTTAGTATTCTTTGCGGTGTGAAGTCTGGAATTGTCTTGCTGAAACAGCGCACGCTTTCGACGAATCACTGTCTGGTACTGTGTCGTTCAGCGCATTTTAGACTCGTTCCAGCTGCTCCCAGTAGAATTCGGCAATGATGCTGTGGCCATTCGGAACAAGACCGAAAAACAAGATAGAATCCCATTAAGCGCAGAACCAAATTGGACACTTGATTTTGTCCGCGGTCGTCATTTGAAATCTGAATAGTAAATTAAATTCAATCACTACAACTAGCGTAGCCGCGTGCTTTTTATGGAAATATTCCTGAGATATTGCCATGTATTGACAGTAACCATACTAAGTGGGACAAACATAAAATTGAATTTTTCGCTGGTATTGAGGAACTTCTACCTCAATCCACTATTTTCACTTGTACGCCCAGATTAATAGAACAGAAGAAGTCTGTAATGTTTGTTCAACTTTTTATGGACAATGGAGATTGTACAAATCCACTTTTTATGAAATATATATAGACAGCAGTTGTAATTCATAACCGATCGAAGATTCAGAGATTACTGACCCATGTCGTTGCGTTCAAGTTTTACCATTCCATTTTACGTACAATTCTGAAAAAAGAGGCCTGATGAAGGAATTACAGTAAGGTGCAATCACGTCGTTGTATCTGCCGCTGTAGTGCAATGAATAGTAACGTGAATGAGTCAAAAAATTCAATTAACAAGAACCATAATTAACGATATAAAACAAATCGGGGCAGTATAAATCTCTTGCAGGTGGACTTTCACAAAAGGAGTTCAATCAACATCATAAATGATTCAAAAAGAAGGTATGAGGGAGTCAGAGGTAAAAATGCGATATCAACCAATGCTTGGCTGAACTTCGTGCCAATTTGTAGTACTTCCCTAATCAGTGCCATTGGCGGCTGATTGCTGACAAACCGCCGATTAGCTCGAAATACGATTAAGAAAAAGACTACAGATCGAGAGCTTTGCTGATGTAGCAGAGAACTTGGTAAGTCTTCAAAAAAGGTGATCGCTGATTCGAAACCAGCTTAGGATCCAGGTTTTGCCTGCATATTAACATTCTTCACATCCTAAGACAGAAAAAAATCTGAAAGCACATAAAAGTCAAGAGTGAATTAAAAACATTGAAACACCATGTTATTGGATGAGAAAATCATGTGTACGGAACAGAAGCGTATAAAAAGGAATTAACATAGCTAACTGCAAAGTTTCGAATGGGAATGCATGTTATTAATCTGAGCGTGCAGTTGACAGGCGGAGGCTGTCTTTGAATTTTTAATCGTTTTGTACTGGACAGAGTTGTCCAATTTGACTTACTATGATGTGAAACAGTGTCGTTTAGAAGTTCATCGCATTTCCAAACCCATGGAATATGTTGACTCGTTATTAGTAATTTGCTGTCACAACGATAGCTATCGGATCAACTAAGATACCATATTCTAGGACGTGAAACCCATCTTCGCAGCAGCAACTCCAGCATTCGGCGCCGGTAGTCTGTCGGCTCATTTCGGTGGTGGAGGAGGTAGCGGGGCGTCATTCTCGGCTGCACCATTTCCAGCATCTAGTACTTCCAATCACAATGAGGGTTATGGAGTACCGAAGGTTAGCCTATCACTCGCATTTTTCCTCATAACATTGCATAAAACCCCCTTGAAACTACTGTGAAATGTGTGACAATAAGTGTTCTGAGACAACGAAACAAAGAATAATACAGAGAAGTTTTGTAGATGTCTTACATCAAAGTGAACATGTACTTGCAAGAAGTGGTGAGAATAGTTTTTCTTTAAACATTATTAGTTTGGCGAAAAGAATTGTTTTCTATAATAAATCACGGGTTGTTTTCCATTTCAGTACATCCAACAGCAAGAAAACGGGAAGACGCGTTATGCTTGCAAGGAATGCCATAAGACCTTTGGGCAACTTTCTAACTTGAAGGTCCATGTTAGGTATGCTTTTTTAATTAATAGTTTTCTCATGAAAAGCTGAAACTAACTGGGTCAGCAACTCAGCTTGACACTTTGAAAACCTCAAGGAAAGAGACCTTTTTGTTTTCTCTTCTTTTGTCAACGCTAATCTAAGAAATGAAGGACTGAAAAATAACTTAGAATGATTGAATGCGCTGTCGGCTGGAAGATTTGAAATGTGCGACTCTTTATTAAGTTGCTTCTTCCATTTAGCATTACGGAAGTTTTCGATGGTAGATTTTATGCCAATTTGTGCTCTTCAAATTAATCCCTTGACGCAGATTTACTAGCAACCACCCACTGTTTGCGCTCAAAACACGGCTGAGAGAAAAGCAGAGCGACAGCCTCGATGGTGTTGTGCAAACCCGTCTCGTACCACAGCATTCTTATGGCTATTTTTACATGGCATCCTGCCTTCAAAAAATGAAAGAGACAAAGAGGAAAATTGTTGACATTATAATCCTACGTTGTGACGAATGTCTTTGAATGTTGGTCTGGTAGCCCACGTAAATGTGGGAGAGTGGATTGTCTTATACAAAGTTTTCATAAATTTCCTATCCCCAAAGGAAAGAGGACTTTGATGGGCTTGGGTTGGTTCGTAATAGCGCCTAGGTAAATACAAATGTCCGTGTAATAAATGACTCACTATCAACGCAATACCAGATCCTTTTTGAGCTATATTGCGAAGATGAGTGGGGAAAATACTTGCATTTGCTCAAATCGTTCGACAAACAGTTGAGAAATAGGTAATTCGATATAGTACTATAAAGTTTACAAGAGTTGAACAGAAATTTCCTTGGAATATACAGAACACTGTGTAAGATATACACTGATAAAAAAACAGACTTCTTTATTCTTCTTGAAATCAAAAAGTACTTAGTAAGTAATTTTTGTAACTTTTGCCTATTCTCATTTCAAATCACCTAGCTTGAATTGGTAGAGTTATTGAATCATTGAAGGACCCATACCGGTGAACGCCCATTCAAGTGTACGGTATGCGGAAAAGAGTTCACGCAACTGGCTCACCTTCAAAAGCACAATCTCGTTCACACAGGTAGATTTTGTGTTTCTCTTGACAGAATTTCTGACATTTATAACATCCTCGAGATTGAAACATATTTTCAAGAAGTCTAAACTAAAAATTGAAACATGTTTTCAAGAAATCTAAACTAAATCTAAACTAAAAGCTTAGAGATTTTATGGAAATTTTGAGAGGGTTGGTGTGTTGCGAAGATGAAGCTCTTCGATACTTTGCTGGCATATAGGGCTGTACTTTGAATAGGATTAAGAGAAATGGTTGTGATAAGACTTGCAAGCGGGAAGATTTCCCTTCAACAGAAATCATTTCTAGGATGGTAGACACGCGTCTATATTCAATATTTCCTGCAATAAAAAGTTTTACTCAAAATTTCTTCAATTCTTGTAAAATTTCTTTGGTTCCTCTTTATGGAATGAAATCCAAAAACCAGCCAAACTCTCTAGCTATCTATACAATTCAGGGGAGCGCCCCCATCGTTGCGATATTTGTGACAAGCGTTTCTCGTCGACGTCGAATCTAAAGACACATCTACGACTTCACAATGGTCAAAAGCCTTACGGATGTGATGTGTGTAACGCCAAATTCACTCAGTACGTGCACCTTCGCCTCCACAAGCGCCTGCACGCTAACGAACGGCCATACGCGTGTATGTCATGTGGGAAAAAGTATATCAGGTACAGATATCTCTCTATGTTGACTTTGTCGCCGTATCTGCCAGTTTTCACTCCGCTTCTGATCAATGGCTCTTCTTCATGTGACTAGATTTCGCATATTCTCATATCCGCTCCATTCTCACGTTTTTATATAAATGTGGTTGCCGAAGGATTACTGCTCAAAAGGGAACATACAAGCTTCAAGTCAAGGAACGACATGAAACAGAGATATGCACTTCCAGAAAACATCGTTGATCTGTATCATAAATGGTTCTCCACCATGATAATGGTTGCCTAGCTCCTTTCAGACCATATACTTAACGCTAATATTTTCAAAAGATCTCTTTTATAAGAACATTATTGGTTGATCGTCAAATTCTGATCGACTGATTGCTGAAAAAGTTTGAGGGACTAACAGTAATTTTTATATAAAGCTTCATGACTGGATTGATGGTTATTTTCCTTATCACGAGGTTGGCAATACACTGGCGACTATGCCAATTTAAGAGCCGACCGATATGTATTTGTACGCGGACATTAACAGGGAACAAAAAAATGCTTGGCAGTATTATGCTTTATGCAAGCCACAGCCTTTCGGATCAGTAGAAAAGCACCAGAAGATTACGCGCTTACCATTGACATTACACATTGATGGAAAGTTGTGAGAAAAATTATTAGATTTAAATTCTAATACAACAGCTTGTAATGTGTAGGAGTACTTTTAAAAGGTTTTCGCTTGGCGCATTGATACCTTACAGCCCATCCGGTTTGCGAACCCATTGGAAGACGACGACATGCAAACCGGACGAGAAGGAAATGAAGCTGGAGAAAGAAGACGAGGCGGTGTCGTCCACCACACACATGATGGTAACACCTCACTCAACGTCTCATCTACAGCCGACATCATCGCACATGTCTACTCCTCCCATGCAATTGCATCAGGACTCTTCCCTAAAGGTGAGTTGTCACAATTGGAAAATTTGAAAGTGACCTTAGGTTATTTGTGACATGATCAGCATCTACTTTTTCAAACATTTTTTTTTAGTTCAAGACCGAGGCAATGCAGATGAATAACTTACCGTCATACTCTGGACTGCCGCCGCTCTCGTCGCTTCCTTCACTGCATTCTACATTGCCGTCGTCGCTCTCCTCGGGACTTTCGTCCTCGCTGTCCTCGTCGCTTTCCTCTAGCCTTGCCGCTAGCCTTCACGACTCGTCCAATTCACTCAGGACTCCGCTAAGGCTCCCAGAGCTAAACTCTCTCAAAGGCAATGTCCTACCTGGTCTAGGGTACCAATGAGATTATCCCTTGGGGCGATATCTATCTAAAGGTCACTTTTTATAAGTAATATTTTGAGAATTGAGCCCTGCTGAGAGTTACTGTATCCCACTGCCCACATAAACATGCAATTTCATCACTGTGATTTTTTCATACATTGTCATTGTAAATATGTCAGTACACTACGAGGTCCTCATGTACACTGCATATCCACTCGTGTGCTTACCACTTACTTCAGCACGGCTTTATACGAACCAGAGGATACGCTGTATCTTCGTTTGCATTACTCATATCGTTTTTTGTGGATGTTTATCCTGCTCTCTGTGAATTAGGCTTGCCCGTAAGGTTGTGGTATTGGGTCCTAGCTTGGTTGTGGATCCGCTCCACGGTTCGTGTAGTAATCTACTGTGATTAATGTGCGAGTTTATTACTTCTTTTTTCAATTCGAATTATTCTTTAGCCACCCGCACCGATAGAACCTTCGTTCTCACTGTGATAATCCTGTAAAATTGCATTTTTCTACATAAAATCTGTGATTTGGTAATTTAGCTGCGTTCAAAAGTGCTTATTGGTGTTCCTTTCAGCTCGAGAGATTGGAGTCTTCTAACTCTTTGCATCCGTTGCGTTAATTAATGATATACTCAATATACTCTAGCTGGGTATCGGTGGTCAACATCCTGGTTAATCAATAAGTTTGCACAAATTTGCTAATTCACTAATTCTTACAGTGATAACAGTTGTTCGTATAGTGGTGATTTGAGTTGACTGCCCACAGCAGTTATTTCTTGCGACATAAGACCTCCTCAGCCGCATCAGATCTATAAGTGGAATTAGTACCATATGAATTAGATGACCCCATCCGGTACTGCTCTCTATCGTCAACGGCTCCTTTGATTCTTGAGCGTTGACGTAGAATAGAACTAGGGATAAATTTTTGCACTTGTGCTTACATAGGACACTCTTAGCGTCAACGTTCGATTACGCGTTTGATAAAACTGATTGAATTATTTATCCCGTTGTGCAGCGACCAAACTTCAAGCGAGTGCATTGAGCCAGAAAGAGTTGAGGAGGAAGAGATCACGGAGTCGAGTGTTCTTAGTCTTCTCAAACTATATCCACGACACTTTCAAAACTTCCCATGCCTCAATTTGTCTCCCAAGATGTTGGTGCGAAGTTGCTCATCGGATTGATTTCCCGCTGCGAATACACAGAGTCGAAGTAATCACAGATGGTGACTCCCGGTGGGACGAAGCACGAAAATAAAGAGTATTGTCAAAGTTGAACAACATTCAACCCGTCTGACTAACGTTCAATGTTATGATAACAAAACCCGGCTATGCAATTTCCTCTCATGTTTTTCGTTCCAATTTCTACATTTTGATAGTGATTGTAAATGATTCTATCAGATGGTATTCTCGCCCTGAATTTGCTGCACAGCCCACGAAGTTTCTTTACGTATAGCTGCAAGTAGGGGTGACTAGTGGGATGTGTGGCTCTGATGAGGTAAGCGATACTCCCGGTACGTGTCGAAACGTGTGTGAGCCATAGACGCATCAACTTCGAAAAGGCTCAAAACATGCTTGCAGACTATATCGAATTTTAAGCGAGGTTCAAAAATCAGCCGCCTAAAAAGCAGAAATCATGTATCCTATCTTTGACGCAGAAATGAAGACCTTTCCGATAACGGATGGAACGGGGCGCTTCCATATTTTCGCGATACTCCAACAAGTTTCGTTACCGTGTAGCCCCCTTTTCGTATTGTGTCATTTTAGATCGCCTCTGAAATCTGTCAGACTTGTTCACGACAACTTAACTGAGTGATTCTGATGATTGCAGATAGAAGGAGAGCGGGCGATAGTTGTCAGTGCCACGAAGGTTTATTCTGAGACAATACTGGAATGCGACTGCTTCTTAATGATAGTGCATTCTGAAAGGTCACTTTTGAAGAGGCGAAGCAGCGTATTGATGAGGACTAGCACACAGTTATTTAGATATTCGGGCCCTATCTGTCCGTCCTCATAGAAGGATTTCTGCCCTGTTCATTATGGAGTGGTACTCACAGCAAACGGATCTTTGATATCTCTGCCAGTTTGTCGCAAGAGTACATAACGCGTCTCCAAGTTGCAGATTGGGAAATCAAACGCGGATCAAGGCCAACAACAGAGGCCTATAGAACTCCACAGCCAGGCTATCCTCGAGATTGCAAGGAGATTTCCTCAAACAGTATTCTACGCCGTTCAGGAAGAATGTGAAAAACGAATTGATTGCTAGAGATACTGCAATCCGCATAGTGAAAAAAAACACTGTAATGACGGATCAGATAAAAAGCAAAATTTGGTATATCCCTCATTTTCAACGAGTCAAGTTGGCTAAAACCCTGCAATCAAACTGCTGGGAAGTACATAGGAGACTGTCAGGATTCGCCTCTATTGAATAGGCTCTTCCTTGTTTTCTGTTAAGGAGCGGCAAATTACTTGTGAGTACCCTATGTTCACATTGAGAACTTATCAAGCTGTATGTTGTGCATAAAAAGCTAAACAGAGTATCAAATTGAACCGAATACTCGTAATTGAAGAGTTCTTAATTCGACGGCGTTGGAAAATGATGCTACGGTAAGATGGCCAAAGTCAATAGAATATTTCTTAGCATGCCACTACCTTTCTAGCATTAATCCCTTGGAAAAAAGAAAAGAAACCGAATGCGACAATATAGCGAAATAAGATAGGACAAATAAATATTTCAGCACACTGCGAACTTTGTGGATTTTCTCTGAAATTGCATTAGAGGCGTGTAGATTTCATAAGTCGTCAATACAAGACCGCTCTTCCTGCAGCACATAAACGTTTTCTTTCTATTTCTTATCATCGATGTTTGAGTGGCGAGCTGCAGAGAAAACTACCAAGCTGAGCTTCATACAGAGGACGCTTTAATGTTCTCGAATGAGTCGTAGTGTGACCCATAGCCGCGCTTGCTTCAGAATCTCTGAAGATTACTTATGGTAATAGTATTAGAACTACTACAAAGGTTCGAAAACCTTTTCCGTGGATACCCCCATATAGGAATGGTAAGTTCGCTACCCCTTTGAAACGGCCAACTTTGAACGAATCTGAAGTTTTAAAAGATTTTTGTATAATTTATGTAAGGGCAAAAAGAAGAGGTAGTTTTTCGTTATCATCCCCCATTTGCGGCGCTCTTGAAAAACGTATTTTCTGGTGGTTTTTGACATTTGAGTAGTCATACGATAGCTTGAATTTCGAAAAATTTGAAATTTCATATTTTTTAAGCACCTTTTTTATTGCGCTGCAACAGTAAAAACAAAATTGCGTTTCTCATTCAAACATTTCTCGCTCAGCAAAGCTTTTCCTGTGAACTTTTAGTCACCATTTGATAGATTAAATCCCATCGATTCTAACGATTTACTTGTTTTGTGAAAAGACCTTCTGGGTACGCTGTAACAATCAAAGGAAGATTGGGTTTCGCAAATTTTGCACCGGTAAAGCGACATGCTGGGAAATCCCTATGCACATAGCGAGAGAGCACGGTGTTTGGGTGTCCGTGTCGCGTTGTGCGAAATTCAACATTCTTTTGACTGCTACAGCGCAATATAAGTTTTTTCAAAATCAGTACAGTAATCATTGGAATCCACAAGATGTAAACTGTCTAATGCTTACTAAGACTTCGAAGAAAAGCTTTTATAGCGAGAAATATTTGAATGAGATATATAATATAGTTATTGCTGTGTCAGCGCAATGAGAAAGCCATTGTAAAAATAAAACAAGCCATTTGAGTTTATGGATTTAGACGTGTTACAAAATTGCTAAAATTAGAGGAAGATATAGACCCAGTGTTATAGAGTGATGTGCAAACCTTTAGCGCCAGGCCGGACTAGAACCCGCACCTCACTCTTTCGGGAATGCGTGCTCTATCCGTTACACTACTAACGCCCATTTTGCACATCGCTCTTTCTACGCTAAAGCGCACAAGAAAAAAAGCGCATAAAAAACCATTTCTATAAGAGGAAGAGTTAAAAATCGCCTTTTTGAAGGATCAAATAAAGGTGCGAAAGAGAGCCGTTCAAAAATAGAGTGCATTCCAAATTTTTGAATATTTAAGCTATCGAATAACTACTCAAACTTCAAAGACCACTAGAAAATACTTTTCCCACGTGCGCTGGAACTGAGAACGGATAACGGAAATGATCCAGAAAAGATTACCTTCCGCATTTGCGGTCGGTAGCTCGTCACTTGAATTTCACAGCTGGCTTATTTCTACTTGTAAGTAGAGTTCTTATGTTAAAGGATTAGAGCACCTTATCGCTACAAAAAAGATAGAATATTACATATGAAACCTGTGTAATAATTTTAGCAAATGAACGTACACGTGTCAAATAACTGTTTCTCGCATTTTATTTTTTTTATCACTTTTTATCTTTATATATATATATATATATATATATATATATATATATATATATATATAATCTTTATGTCACTATTTATCACCACATTTTCGTGATAAAAACACATTTCTGCAACATGAAACTCATTTTCAACCGTTTTCAAGCAACCTTATCTTATTTTGTCTCTGCTTTTGTAGCCGTTCAATAACTTGAGAAATGCTGATTTTGAGTACTAGGCTCACTTTATGAAAAAAAAAACTTTCACAGTACGCTCTGCTAATAAGAAAAAAGATGTTGTGTCGCATTCGGTGTAATTAGCCGATTGCTTGGACTTCACATTGGGTTTTGTTGGCAGTTATACAATAAAATTTTGATTCCATAGAAACTACAGTGCTATTAAAAAATAGATCATTATAGAAAGAACTTTTGCGAGCTTATTACTAGTTCAATAAACGCCAAGTTGTTCTAAAATTGACCAGTTTTCGACACTAAAACCCCATCTATGGAGAAATAACGCTTTTCGAGCTCTTTTTCACATTTCTTTCAACGATTTAGCAAGAGTTTGACTCGAAAATACATTTCTCCGAATGTGTGCCTTTTGAAAGTGACTTATCTGAAGGGAGTTTCGAAAATTTTATGGCGTAGGCATTAATAAGTCCGTATTCATCATCTTGTGAAATATCTACTCGAAAAGATTGCATTTTCTTCACCCACATTTTAGGAAGCTTTCACTGGCGTTGAAGATGTTCAACACAAACTATTAAACAATCAACAATTTATGCAATCATCATCAATCAACAACATCACAGGCAACAATGTACTCTCGTTGCGTCGAATTTGTGCTTCTCACAACAACAGGCTTGTAATGAGTTCAGAAAAAGTTCCTTAACACCCTCTGAAATTCGAATTTTGTACATTTTTCAATCAGAAGCACCAGTAATAATTCTTTAAAACAGAGACCATTATCGTACGCCATCTTCTAACAACAATCTGCAGCTTTCAGATCTGCTTGAAATACATTTTCTGAGACTTTGAATCAAATAAGTCTGACATGCTTCTTCAACTCGATCAAATCTTTCAAATCGGCTTCCACGCAGGAGGTGGTCCAATGAGCCTAAAAGACTAGGAATCGGACGCAGCATCTGGACTGTGGGCTGGAAGCGGCAAGGCCTCGACTCCCTCCAGTCTATCAAATTTTTCCTTAGACTTCTTGTCGATATGAGGTTTAGCATTGTCTTGCTGAAACGGTGCACAATTTCAACAAATCAATGTCGAGTACCTTTCCTTCGATGCATCATACACTCAGTCCGGTTGCTCGCAGTAGAGTTCGGCATTGGTGGCGTAACCATTCGGAACAAGTTCGAAATGCAAAGCATCTGCAAAATTCCACCAAACGCTAATCATAACCTTTCGGCTAAACGGATTTTCACAAGCAACTGAAAGCAGGGATTGGCTTTTTGGAGCACAACGTCTACTCCGATCGTGATTGACCAGATAGACCCATCGCTCATCCGAAGTCTCGACATGCTTATAGAATCAATCGTTCAACGGGTTCTGCAACTGCTGATGGCAAACTCCAACGCGGCGATTGGACTGAGCCTCAGTCAATCCTGCCACTCTTGCCGAGGCTTCTTATGGACAAAGTCGTGCTGCTGTAGATGATTCCACACCGTCTCTTGATCGAAGCTAAGTTCTGTTGTGAATTCACGAGAGCCTGATGACGGTCCCGCATCCAAACATGCCTGCATATCTCGATCGCTCAATTTCAATGGCCGGCCGGAAAAGGATTGGTCTCAAAGACTGAAATTACCACTTCCAGATCACTTGTACCACTTTGCAACAGTCACATGGCTCGCAGTTCTCTCACCTTCGGCACCACAGATCTCCATCGCAGCATATCTTTCCGAAATGCGGTCGCTTGCAGCAATAGCGTAGCAAAACTAGAAGCTCAGCCTTGTTTATCATCATCATTTGATATCGAAAGAGTAAATCAAAATTTGATGCATATAAGTGGCGTTGCCGTGGAAGTTTCTTGTGGAAATCTTCCTGAGGAGATCGTAGAAATTCGCAATAAGCGATACTGTGTGAAACAAGCATGAAATTTGAATTTTCCGCGAGTATTGAGAAGCATTTTCCTCAGCCTAATATTTTCTGCTTTTTCTCTAGGCTATCTGTGATCAGTGGATAACTAGAGAATTGAAGATCTTAGTACTCAGCTTGCTTTTTGGAAAGGCCTTTACGTACTCAGTACTAACGAGGAAGAATTATGTTCACTCATGGGATGATTAGTCCTTCGTTTTAAACTTCACAGCTAGCTCTGCTGGCAATTCTGTATCAAATCTAGAGAACGTAACACTTCATTGTCATAGAAATTAACGTATTGACGAAAAGGGTTCTACAGGTATTCGAAGGAAGAAGAACGCAAATGCGTTCCATCAGTTGTTTTTTCGAGAAACATACGACATTCTTTAGAAATGAACACATTTCCAACTCTCACTTCACATTTCCGTCGCTTATCTTGTTAGAGTGAGATCGTCGTTTCCTACTCATCAATCATGTGATCGCTATAGATATGTCCGCTTTACAATCATCGCCCGAATATCGGGCATGCACAGTTCGTAGAAGTTTATTGATTTCTAGCACATAAACCCTACGTTTCTTTGAACAGTTTCCGTCATCATCAAAGAGTAGGTAGTATTATGCGTGACTGCATCGTCCTAGACCCCTGTGATTATCTCATCACCGGTGTTTTCTTGATGAGACTTGGCACATTAAAATGCAATATTGGCTGAGATCTTTGTAGATTTTCCTTTCTTCGAAGCTTGGAGATGACAGATTGACTGGCGTTTTTTTCAGTCGGTCCCTCTCAAAGGTGCACCTTCAAACACACTGAATGGCAAGTGACAGCAGTGAACAAACGAAAAATATGCAGTGTTTACTATCTTCTTGAAAACGCCTCTTGATTTTCGTACGAAAATTTTACTTAAGGCAAAAGACTTGACTCGTCTTCGCATATGTGAACTATTTAAAAATTAGTGAAAATCAACAAAGTCTATGAAGCCAAGGGTGAAAGTGGAGTAGTATGGCTATAGGAAACAATCGCGTAGACATGGTCTCGGGTTCACTGGTCGGTGGCCCCAGCCACATACACGTGCTCACATTGAAAGTGTCGGGTTTGAGGGTGTCAAGACGTTCGAGGTTTGTAAAGGAACATCACTCTGAAGACATCTGACTGGAATAAATACGTAGAAAATGCAAAATCAGTGGATATGGTCAGGGCAAATGTTGCAACGAAGAATAAAACCATGGTAATTATAAGCGCTTTCATGAAAATAGTCATAGAGCAATAGAAAAAGTTTGCTCTGTATTTATATACAGGTCTCAACTACTGAATTACACTGATAATCAAAAAACTATTAAGTTATCAATGAATTGGTATGGCATGCACTATACATCATCATTCTTAACCAGCTGCTCATCATTTTCTAATTTGCAATCGTTGGGATCACGTTTTGGGTAGCGTATATAATAGAAGATATCATAAAGTCAAGATTTCCATCGCAATAACCTTTGTACAACTTATTAAAATTACTTAAGTGCCAAAATTCGTGTATCTGGATAGGGGCTTAGCGTTCTTTTTTACACATAAGAGCTAGATATGCTTCAAGAGCAAATGAACGTGCATAGCAAATCATGATGTATCAAGCATATAACAAGAAACACGGAAGTTTTCTCAAAACGAAAAAACTTATATCAAATGACAGAATGGCTAGGAGCTTGCAATTGTGCTACACGTAGCGATTTCTCGTGCCGCTCAGAACGGGATGACGGTGAGAATGTGTGGTGTGTCTTCAGATGACGTGCGAGTGCTTACCCGACCACCCCGCGGACATTTTTTTCCTCGTATGTCGTCCAGGAGTTGCTATTGAAGCGTGATTGCTGTGTGCTGAAATCGATACGCACAGTCCATGGGACTCGGAAAGAAGAGCGCATCAGTGTCGTGAGATTAACGTTCTATATTTTGATACACTCGCATATTTTCAGTATCTCTCCACATTCCACTGAACGTATATACATCTGATTATGCCCTGCATGTTCTCAAACTGTGTCAATCTTTTCTGTGTGAAGTAAAACTTTCGTTCACTATGCAACTACGTTGACGTCAACGTCTTATAAAGTTATCATTCTGAACAAGCAAGTACAGTGTTTACTACGTTCTCCTGATCTCCTATCATTCTATACCTTACTCGAAAGATAACCATACTCATAGAAAAACTTCCGACAGCGTGCGTACCAAAAACGGTACGCAGATCCGAAACGAGCTACCATGTACGTACTCAAGAAAGTACACATAGTCGTTAAGTGTTAAGCACAACACAAAACTAACTCTATCCTTCCTTCAAGACGTAGGGAAATTCTGGACATGAGCTTTTTGCCTTTGACACTTTGGAATGACATATTCTGCTTGTGTCTACGTAGACATAACCATGCATTCGTAAACTGATTTTATACCCTACTGTAGTCATCCGCATCGATTTGGCTAGAAACTTTCGATAAAGTAAGTAGTAAGCATGCTAAAGGTCTCTTGTTGTCGCCTTCAACAAACGATGTGACCTACTTGTCTGCTTTAGGGTAATTCGACAAGTCTTCCATACGTGACCACAACTAAAACTCATGTTTCTGTTCACAAGCCTCTTACGAAGTCAGTCCCTTCGAGAATTCGTCTGTAATTGTGTTTCTTTATTAACGTTCACAAGGTTGAATTTAATAACGGCTCGCATGCACAGGAAACGTGATCAAAGGTGTTTTGAATTGCCAACTTGATCGTTGTCTGGTGGAGCGTGGCAGATATCCAAGTATTACTTTGTGAATGGAATTATCGAACTTTGCAATTTATTACGGTACGATAAGTATGAGGACAAATTGGCTGATAATGTCTTAGGTGATTAGAAGCTGTAGAAATCTCTAGCTTCTTGCACTGGAGCCGTTCCTTCTTCATTGCTTTCTCACTCCAGAATCCATGGGCATTACGGGAACATGCTGTAACAAACACAGTTGGTAATATGCTTGCGTCTCCACCCTCCAACATTTGTAATGATAGTAATTAGATAAAACTTGATTATATATATTTTTAGTTTGAGAAATGGCGATCCTTCATGACTATACACTTTTTAGTAATGCTTAATGTATAACTAGTGTAGACTTTGAGTCCATTATAACGCGGCGTCACTCGAATGCACATGGTCAGGGATTTGACATTACATCCAAGTCTAAGCCTTTCATCGGTAGAATGCAGTGAACTAGGTGCAGACTGATTATATTCTCCGTCATAGCCGTTACATAACCATCTGCCTAAGAAATCATAAGACCCATTTGCAATCGAGTTTATAACAAGATTGCTAACATTCATACTCATCTGAAGCGAATTTTTTCTTCAAAGATAATGATAATGCAGTAGCCGAAATCAGATGCATTGATCGACGGAAATAAGGACGCTCTAATAGGGCCATTAGCTTCGTGAACAGTGACAAATCTAGACGACGAATTGATAAAGATTTACTTTGAGAACTGGTCGACGCATGAAAGCATTTCCTACCTGTAACAATGCGGGATTGAACATCTCCATGCCGATGCTCATCTCTATAGAGTTTTCGAATATTGTTACAATACGTCTAAAATGAGTCATGGTTGAAATTCTTACTAATAAAATAATATTTTGTTTGAAAGAGAGGCTATTAATGCGAAGCGCTCACTAAGGTATTACGCTCCAAGTTCTTTTTTTTCAGCAATTCTTCAACCATATATACCTAGAGAGTGTGAAAAAAACACCCAAAAAGCAAAAAAAAATTGAATAGCAAAACAAAAAAAAAGCAAAGAATGACACGGATTGAACAGATGGGTTGTGATAAATATCTATACAATTTTGATATACTGAATCTGAATGTTAGAAGACTCGATGGCGAATTCAGTAAAAGAGAGGGACCAGATGTAAGGCGCTTGATAACTCAAAGTGAAAAAATAGTAATAAGCAATAAAAATCTCGTCTGAGAGGATGTTTTGAGCTTTTTCGAGCCATACATGTACATATCATTGAATAATTTGTGTTTGATCTCGTTTTGCGGCGCGAGTAGCGTAGCGGTTGGAGATGAGCTACAAAACACAGATAGCTTTTTCTACGAAACGTGGCCCCAAACTGATAAGACCCCTTAGCATACGTATGAATCCCTATCAGATTTGTCTGCCAGGATGGCAACATTATCTTAATTACCAGCCATGAGCAACTGATTGTCAAACATTGCAATGTCTGGTGATTTTTCACTTGACGCAAGTGCAGCGTAAGTTGTTCGTCGTCAAATCTTTTATACGTAAGGGATATACCCCTTATGAGGGATTAGCTCAAATGAAAGGCACCTTGGTACTGATGAGGCTGAGGGGCCGAAATACGTGTCTAACACTAGATAAGTGGCACAAAAGACCTCACGAAAGGCTCAAAATATGTCATCAGATCGCATTTGCATTGTTGATTGAAAGTGAAAAGTATTATTGCGTAAGGAAAGCATCTTCACTACCTTTGCGGCTGTTCAGCACATTGGCTTTGGTCATCTTTTGCATTTACTTCTTCAGAACTTTCTGTTGATTCCTTTAGCAGGTGCTTTTTGGGTACAGATGCTCGCGTGATTCAATCGCAGTAGTTCAGCTCTGAAATAGTTCGAGTGAAATGTTTTTACAAGGTAATTTGGCCTTACAATCTCAACAAACTTGCAAATGGCGACAACGTCATCGGGCATTTTTGGATCCATGACGTTGGCCGTCTTCATGTATAGAACAGATTTGACAATGGCGATAGCAGCTGGGTTCACCGGTCGTTCCACAATTACGCGAGCCTGAACCGCCATGAGGTCCTTCTGGATTCTACCAAGAGATGAATATTTCTCATAGAGTAATGCTACAATATTCCTCTGGATTTGAAAGGTTTTCTTTAGCTCTTAACAATGTCCGGCTATCAGGTGGTTGTCCTTATATTAAAAATGATATTTCAGAGATGGTGAATCTTCCTAGAGCAAGCAGTTATACTAATTAACTGTGTTAATCTGAGGACAACAAAACCGCGGCTTTGTGAAGCGACATTCAAGTATCACATAGATATACAGGAGCTGGTGCGGCCACAGCATAGCACACTATTCTCATTGATGTCAGAGTTGTCGAAGAACATTTTAAACTAAAATGACTATGACACAGAATGTTTTGAGTTTAGAAGGTCTGATAACAAAACATCGTTAACTCTACTCTGCCGAGCGAAAAATATAAGCAAACCCACAATGCCTTTTGTTTTCAGGGCGTCCAACAGCAATTTACTTGCTTGTTTTGTTGAGGTGCATGGCGTATCATTCACTGACAGCAACGCATCTCCGATATAGAATGCACGTCGAGCAATGCTGTTGAAGCCATTATCCGTGGTCATCACGTATACCTAAATCGTGGAACATTGAGACAAAAGTTACGATTAAACGTGCCAGCCAGGAAGATCTTTTCTTCAAAGTCTCCATCCTGTTAACTAAGATTCCCAGAATGATTCGAAGAGAGGGCTGCTTTTTTATCATTGTGTATGAGACATACTCAAGCTCAGAGAGGTTTCTACCCCGTCGGAGCGGCCATCATATGTTAGCAGTAGTTGAAGCCCAGAGCTTCATCACAGTATCAAAGAGAGTAGGGATAATCACCTTGCTAATGGACATGAAGTTAGTGGACATGAATCTTTTAGTTGGAGAAGAAAGCGGAGATCTCACTCAAATATTAGTGAACTTTGACTGCTTTGCCATCTCATTTTTATGGGGCCCCGTGGGCAAATGGTGTAATGCTCATCGCCACGCGTGGAGGAGAGTTCCACACCCAACTCTTTCCTGCAGTCAACAACCGCCATCTGGAGCACTACAGCTAGGCTATCCTCAAGATAACATGGAGACTCGCTCAATCAGTATTCTGCGATGAAGAAGGCGAACAAACGAACTGTATGCCATGAGTACTGAGATCCATACAGTGGAAAAAAGCACTGCAGACGGATCAAGAATGTGTCAAAAAGTGTCTCATTTTTTCAAATTGCCATCTTTATTATTTTCTGTACGGTAGCCATTATATTTAAGCAACAGTGAAACGATATTCTACACTAAGAAGTAATTTTGAATAGCTGCTGACGAGGTAATATCCTCTCACATGAATGATGGCTGTTGTGGTTAATTCATAACAACGGTATATATAGTCGTCTTTACAAGGCAGTTTTTCACGTCAGTCAAATCAACTCTACGGGACTACGAAGACCCACGTTGCAAGTAGTAACTATTTTGGATAGTCGATGTGCCATTTACAGTAAAGCTTTATCGCAAGCAATTGTAAACATCAGTAAACCAAAACAATAATCGCCACGTAACAACTTCAGGTCAAAAACTTGTTTATCGTCTTCAAAGCTATCCTTATTGAGGTTTTTGGCCATAATGATGACTATTACCATCAATGCCATTACGTAGCACTACAGCGTTAAGTTGGAACGGTGGCAGTCGTTTAGAAAATCGCTTCACGCTAAAAAACCTAATATGTTGTGACTTGAACCCTAGAGCAGTTATTCCCCGATTAACTGCTACTTTGCCTTTCGCTTCCATGCTTATTTCTGTCGCATATCATTGAATGTTTAATATCCTAATTATAGATAACTAAAAAGATTAGGCAATGAGTCATAGCGACGGTTAGCGACTTGGACGACGGATGGGCAGTTTTTGGCTTACATCTGGTATTTTGAATGGTTTCGAGACCACGGGCAGACGAAAAACTCTAAGGAAACTGTCAAAGGTCGCGCCGATGGCACTTAATTCGCCTCTTCTTGCTTCAAAATGGTAGTCACCATCCAAACCCATTGCTTGTCTTCTTGTATAGTCTTAGCCGTTCACTTATCTCAGTAAGCCCCTCTTGTCCGCCTGAGAGTAAGTATAATCTCATAACATCCCAATAACACACCTATGCATCTCAGTGCGGTGTCAGCTTTCTCAGAATTACTCTCAGAGCCCGTTGCTAGTTATCATGCCTTACCTTATCATGCCTCTGTGATCTCATAAGACTGCTCCTCGTCGTTGCTCATCAAGCTTCTGATAACTAATCAAGCTCTATTTCTCTGCGCTTACGTAGAATTATCTCTAACAATCAAGCTATCAACTGCGTATTATTCTATCTTCAATTCAGGCTTCATTCCTTAGATAATATGTGGTGTTATCGCTAACACCTTAGTTACTGATCGCATGTCACTCATCTAACTTGTAGAAACGTTCACCATTATAGTTAGTTGTAGTCGTCATATTATGATATTGTATATAAAGATTTAATTACCTAAGTATGAGGCTATTTTATCTACGGCATGAGGGAGCTAAGGTCCCGCGTGGTAAAAATTACTAGGGCGAGCAGCCCCTAAGCCAGTACAAACCAACAAATATGTATTATAATTACCTTTCCATTCACAGACTTTATATTGGTTTCCAGAGATGATCTGGGATAGAAAATCATGATATTTTTGAAGTAGTCGCAATGTTGCCTTTGAGATCAGTTCTTTTGGCACTGTTGTTAGACGAGATTTCGAAATCGGCACTGAACTGATCACACGCTGCACAGTAAATCGTATCTGAAGTAGTCAAAATCAACACTTTGTGGTTCAAAGGCCTAATCTTGTTGCACCTTGCCCAATATACTTAGAACCAGATCTTGCAGATTGGCATAAGTCAAACAGCTCTCAAACTTCAAGCTCACTGCCCAGAATCAGCAAAATTCTCTGTCACGATCTTTCATCGAACACTGTTTACGATGCGATATAGTATTTATAGCGCACTAACTGTAGATTTCACTCCATCTTAGCTTTAGCTCAGTGACTATCGTCAGTAAAATGATAGAGCATTGATTACAGTAGTATTGGATGTCCAGAGGATGCTGTGAAGTAGACTTTTATCTAAAATTTTCATTCATGCGGCTATTGAGTTTGCAATCAAAGCGGGTGCAAAAAAAGATTCGTCGTAGTTACTGCACTACTATAGATTACTTATTTCACAATTGTGTAAATGTTGTAGCCATGGCCCAGTCGCAATATCAAAGGCTAAAAAAGCACCTTCGTTCGGGAACAAAGACAATAACTAAGCGCCTGTTTCAGCGTGATTTACAAAGATGTAGAATGTTACATGGAGGCAATACGCGGCAGAGTGTGCGACATATCAAAAGCGTTCAACATAAGCCCAGTTCAAGAAAATTGAATAAGTGAACTTACAATGTTTCATGCCACTTAACATGGAAGCTGCAGAGTTATTCAAAGCGACGAAATACTGTTGCAAATGCTGGCAACAGATTATCAACGAACCGCATTGTTTCGCTCGATGCGTTTCCAGTGTTAGTAAGCATAATATCATCTATTATCAACTATCTAAGAGAAGAAGAATTTTTCATGCTTTCGCTTAAACGTTAACGATTATTAGATGAGTGTAAGATTACCGCTTAGCATGTAAGGATAGGTCTTGGAAGACGATTTTATGACAGATTCTGATGTTGAGTCTGTTGTCTACAATGACCATACTTACACTACATCCACGATGTGTAGCGTTTTATTTAATATGACCGCACTTACCCGTTGATGCTTTTTCTGTGCCGCCAAAAAGCGAATCAACCGATGAAAGTGGATTCTATCATCCACATGTTCGTCGTTGATTCCTATTATATGGTCTCCGAACTCCATTGGTGGGTGCATGAACACAGGCACTCCGACCAAAAGGCACCCATTTGTGAGTTTGAATTGCTTCGTATCAGGCTGAAAGGTGTTAATTCACACTCCTGTACCAGTAAAAAACGAAAAAATCGGAAAACTTTCCAATCTGTGCACATGAACACAACATCATTGAGTATATTTTCAAATCATTCCACCTATAAAGCGGGTGAATAAAAAGAATTCTTATCCTTTCATTATTTTTCTAATGGCCCAACATCGGTTTTCGAAGAAACACTACATTCGTTCGATTCGCTTCCCCATGCAAACAATTAGCACTGTCCTCCAGGTATTGCTTGCTCATTAAGC